>BSBK01002347.1:1155000-1542500 GCA_027943335.1 Chamaecyparis obtusa | reverse complement strand
GACAGGGAGAAACCAAATCATTTCATGTGGGGAAAGGGAAGTACAGAACGTCCCCAAGAATTTTTATGGTATTTTTTCATGTTATTTATCCATTCTAAGCATTGGGAAGTCATCCCAATCCATTAGGATAGGTTTTGAGCAATTTTCATCAGTCCTAGACAAGCTGTCCTAGAAACTAGGCCTTTTAGCCCTGTTTCTCTTTGATATTAGGAAGGAGGTGTACGGTCACTTTCAGACCCAGAACCCTTAATGAAAGTTTTAAAACTTCCAAAAGGGTATCCAAATAAATTTTTATTTTTCTGATTTTTTTGGGAAAATTTTACTAAAAAGGGGAAAAACGGACTGGTGAAGGCTACTAGAAATAGGCCTAAAATTAAGGTCTCTTTTTATGAAATCTTGAATCCGATAAACCTATGAACCAAGAACCTTCCCAAATCAATCAAATGGGATGGAATATGAATGAATTAAATTTGAAGAAGGTCCCCACAATGAAGTTTGAAATTTGTGAAGTTTTAGTGGATTTGGCACTTAGATCCATCTAAGTGAAAGTGAGAAAGAGAACCAAAATTAAGGTGTGGATCATCCAAGGTGGAGTTTTCAAGGTGTGACTCTTGTAGTAAAGAGTGTATAGGACCTATTTAATGATCTAAGCCTATTTGGAAATCCTATAGAAGCATAGGATACTAGGAGATAAAAGAAATCTCTTGGTGGGAGTGGAAAACTAAGCCTAGGAGTGTTATCTTACATCATATTGGTATCAGAGCTTGGTTGATCAAGCTTGTGGTTAATGAATCAATCTTTTGAATCAGTAGGAGAGAATACACTAGCTAGAGCCATGGTGACTGATGCTAAACTAGCAAAGAATGTTGAGGAGCAAGAAGAGGATAACAAATTGTTAAGGCAAAGACTAGCTCAAATGGAGCAACTCTTGGGTGAAGTCCAAGACAAAGCTGATAGGGTCAAAGACAAGATTGACCTTAAAGAAGAAGCTGAAGCAAAGGAGAAATAATTGGATTTGGAGGAAGAAGCACCAGCTCCTGACCCTGTTCTTCCCGAAGAGCCATTCTTGAAAGCATTGAAGGCATTGAGTGGCAAGGCTTTAGAAAGTGTTCCACTTTTTAGTGGACAAATGGATCCAGATTCAGTTGTGGATTGGATAGACAGCATTGAGAACCATTTTTAATGTGATGGTATCTTTGAAGCACAAAAGGTAATGGTGGCCAAGTCTAGACTAAGAGGTTTAGCTCTTACTTGGTGGAAGTTTGTTCAAACCAAGAGGGAAAAGGATGGTAAAGGTCCTATTGTGACATGGAAGGGTATAGTATCCAAAGTCAAGCAAACATATCTTCCTGATGACTATGAAGTTCAAATGCATAGAAGGAGACACAATCTTAGGCAAAAATATTTGGATGTCCAAGCATATACTAAGGAGTTTAAAAAATTGTGTTTGAGGTCCAAGGTAGTTGAAGATGAGAGCATCAAGCTAGCAAGGTATTTGAATGGCCTCAAATGGTCCATTCAAGAAGAGATGAGCTTAGTGAACTTCAAATCCATTAGGAAATGCTATCAAATGGCCTTGAAGATAGAGGAGAAGAGAAAGAGAAAGAAATAAAGCTCCAAAGCTAAAGGCAATGGAAAAGATACCAAAGGTCAAAGAGGTGGCTATGGTGGAAGAAGTTCTCATTCAGGAGCTCAAGGTGAGGTAAAATTTAGTGAGCAGCAAGAAGGAAGCTCAAGTAGAGGTGGTAGAGGAAGAAATTCTAACTCTAGCTTTAGAGGAAGAAGTGGTGGTTCATCACAACGAAGAAGAGGCAATTATTTTTCCAATATGAAGTGCTACCATTGCAATCAAATGGGGCACCCTGCCTATAGATGCCCTGAGAAAGGTGGCTCATCACAAGGAGGTGATAAGAGAGCTAACCTTGTTCATGAAGACACAAATGCAGTAGATAAACATTCTGAGATTCCATTAAATTTAGAGGAAGGAGAGAACCTCATGATGAGGAGGACTCTAATCAAGGAACCAGTGAAGGAGGAGCCAAGCCAAAGAAGATCTTTGTTTAGGATCAAATGCAAGATTATAGGGAAAGTATGTAGGGTCATTATTGATTCAGGCTCTACTGATAATATAGTGTCAGAAGAAGTAGTCAGCAAGCTCAAATTGAAAATGATATCCCATACCAATCCTTACAAGGTTACTTGGCTCAATAAGGGTCAACATGTATTAGTGAATGAGCAAGCATGGGTGGAGTTCTCCATTGGAAGGTACAAAGACAAAGATTTATGTGATGTGTTGCCTATGGATGCATGTCATTTGCTCCTAGATAGACCTTGGTAATTTGACTACCAAGCCATGCATGATGGAGGAAAGAATTCCTATTCTTTCAAGAAGGATAATACAACCTTCAAAATTCAATCATTGTTGGAGGATGTTGAAGTAAAGATAGCAGGTCCAAATGTTCTTATGGTAGGTGAAAAAGAGTTCCTACAAACCATGGAAGAGAGTGAAGGCATAGGGTATGCATTGGTGTTGAAACCAAGAGAAGGAGGTGAAGACAAGGTGACTAAGAAGACTGAATTACCAAAGGAGATTCAAGGTATGTTGCAGACTTACCAAGGCATTGTAAGTGATGGTCAACCTTCAGTCTTACCCCCTCAAAGAGCCATAAGTCATAGGATAGACCTTATCCGAGGAGCTACCCTACCCAAAAAAGCAGCCTATAAGATGACCCCTCAACAAAATGAGGAAATAGCAAGGCAAATACAAGAGCTCTTAGACCAATGCCTAATTAGAAAGAGTATTAGTCCATGTGTTGTACCCACTGTACTTGCACCTAAGAAGGGAGGAACTTGGAAGCTATGTTCTAACTCAAGGGCTATTAATAGGATAACCATAAGGTATAGGTTCCCTATCCCTAGGATTGAAGACTTAATGGATTGTTTAGGTGAAGCAAAGTACTATAGCAAGATAGACTTGAAGAGTGGCTATCACCAAATAAGAATCCATGAAGGAGATGAGTGGAAGACAGCCTTCAAGACTAATGAAGGGATTTATGAATGGCTTGTCATGCCATTTGGATTGTCAAATGCCCCCTCTACATTCATGAGGCTCATGAATGAAGTACTCAATGACTACATAGGCAAGTTTTTAGTTGTATATCTAGATGATATATTGATTTTTAGCAAGACAAAGAGTGAGCATTTGGAGCACCTTAACATTGTCTTCAAGAAGCTGCATGAAGAGAGGTTGATGATCAATTTGGAGAAGTGTGAGTTCATCAAATCAGAATTGGTGTATCTTGGTTTTGTCTTATCTCATGGAAATCTAAAAATGGATAAGAGTAAGGTAGAGGCTATCATTAGTTGGCCTACTCCAAGGTCAGCAACTGAGGTAAGGAGTTTTCATGGTCTTTCACAATACTATATGAAGTTTATAAGACAATTTAGTGCAATTTGTGCTCCTATGTTAGACACTATCAAAGGAGGAATGAAAACTAATTTTGTGTGGAGTGAAAATGCTAATAAGAGCTTTGAGTTGTTGAAGGAGATGATAGCTACCCAACCTATTTTGGTGCTACCAAGCTTTGAGAAACTATTCACCATTGAATGTGATGCTATCAATGTAGCAATTGGGGCTGTTCTAAGCCAAGAGGGCAGACCGGTGGCTTTCCATTCTGAGAAGTTAAGTGAGGCTAAGATGAAGTACTCCTCATATGACTTAGAGATGTATGCATTGGTCCAAGCTCTAAGAAAATGGAGGAACTACTTGCTTCCCAAGGAGTTCATTATGTATTCAGACAATCAAGCACTTAGCTTCCTGAATTCACAAGAGAATTCGAGTCACAAGCACATGAAGTGGGTTGAGTACCTACAAGCCTACACCTTCAATATTAAGCACAAGAAGGGTGTACTAAACAAGGTGGCTAATGCATTGTCAAGAAGATCCCTCACACTCCAAGAAATTCAGTTGAAAAGCATGGGGATAGATCATTTCAAAGATCTATATGCAGATGATGAAGACTTTGCTGACATCTACAAGGTATGTGCTGAATACAAGAATCATTTTCATAGTAAATATGCTGATTATACTTTGCAAAGTGATCTCTTGTTCAAAGGCAATCAATTGTGTGTTCCTAGAGGCTCCATTAGAGATAATTTGATTCAAGAAAAGCATAATGGTGCTTTGAGTGGTCACTTTGGGATCACTAAGACTCAAAACCTTGTTTCAAGGTTTTACTTTTGGCCTAGAATGAATCTAGATGTTAGGAGGTATGTGGAGAGTTGTGTAGTATGTCAAAAGGCCAAGGGCACTTCTACAAATGCTGGTCTTTATCAGCCACTACCAATTCCTACTAGGCCATGGGAATGCTTAAACATGGATTTTATAGTTGGGCTACCCAAGACAAGACAAGGGATGGATAGTGTTTATGTTGTTGTTGATAGGTTTAGTAAGATGACTCACTTTGTGCCATGCAAGACTACACATGATGCAAATCAAATAGAATCTCTATTCTTCAAAGAGATAGTAAGAATACATGGACTACCAATCATCATTGTTTTAGATAGAGACACATAGTTTATGAGTCATTTTTGGAAGACTCTTTGGCAAAGATTGGGTACTAACTTATCCTTTGGGTCAGCCTACCATCCCCAAACCAATGGTCAAACAGAGGTTGTTAATAGGAGTCTTGGAAACCTTCTAAGATTCCTAACTAAGGAGTATGGTTAGAAATGGGATCAATTGATTGGGCAAGCTGAATATTCCTATAATGATACTATCAATAGATCAACCGGGAAGAGTCCATTTGAAATTGTATATGGCCTACATCCTAGAGGAGTCTATGAGCTGAGAGATTTAAAAGATGGAGTCAAGGAAAGTGCATATGCTAATGACTTTTCATTTTCTCTGCAAGAAGTTCATGAAACAGTGAGGAAGACATTGGTAGACAACACCACCAAGCACAAAGCCAAGGTAGATGAAAGTAGAAGGTTAGTAGAGTTCAAAGTTGGTGATCTTGTTATGATACACTTGAACAAATCCACATTGACAAAAGGAGTCCCTCAAAAGCTACAAATAAGAAGCATAGGACCATGTCCTATATTAGAAAATTATGGTGACAATGCCATCAAGATAGACCTGCCAGAGGACAGTGGATTATCCAATATCTTTAATGTTTCAGACCTTGTCCATTACAAGGGACCACAACAAAATAGTGACCAGAACATCAATGAGGTGATCAAGGATGTGGAAGATCTTCAACTTCCTACTACTACAAGTATAGGGGCAGATAGTGTACTAGACACAAGGACCTACAAGAAAACCAGACATAAAGAGTATTAGGAGCACCTCATTCAGAGGTATGGGCAGAATGCTACAGTTAGAAAGTAAAGTCCACCAAGATAACTAAGAGGGGGGGGGGGGGTGAATTAGTTATCAGATAATTATAACCTTTATCAACTTCAATAGCATTTAACCATGTAAGCAATGTAATTACCAACCATAGAAAGATATTCATACACAATGACACAATAACACAAGATATGTTGACTAGGGAACTTCTTGATCAAAGAGTAAACCTCGATGGGAATGATGCCCACAAAAGATGCACTAATATAAATATTCCTTGTGAAAGGATGGACTCTGTTAGGAGTCTTATGAAATACATTCAGTACATATGAATCCCTGTTAAAAGAGTCTAACCCTGTTAGGAGTTATGGAAGACAGAAGGACCCACTGCCCAAACAGCTTCAAGGTAAGATCACTGAACACACTATCCAAATGACCTTAATATTATTCAAAAGAATAATATGAAATATGTTACCTTCTTACTATGTTAAACTGCACTCACTACTACACCAGATCTCAATTCCAGATCTCTGTACTTCGCATGTCTTCCTTCACAATTTCACTTTAACAACTTCATTAGCTCTTTTCTTCACTTCATGCTTACATTCGTATTCAACCATACCATGCTCACACTTATTTCACATTGCTACTCCTTCCACAATAAAAAAAAAACATTCCTTCCTTTATACCACACTCAAATAATTACAAATGAGTTGGCACACAAATACAAAATAAAAGTTTCCACACGCTACATCAGAATTACACAAAATTGTCGACTTTCAGATGTAATAACTCTTCACTCGTGTGACCTCAAAGTTTGTGCTATGAACCATGTCACTATCAATGTGTCTCAACCTTCCCTTTAACTACACAAAACCAGATTCCATCCCGATTAGGAGATATCATCTGATTTCCACAAACCGCTACTCAGGAACACTGCCTGAATACTGCTTCCACCAAAATGCTCATAACTTCTATGAATAAATGAATTTCTATCTGCGCTCTTAACCATAAACAAATAAAATATCAAATAATATAGCCTCAACATTGCATAGTTATATCTACAATATCCCACGTGTGCTAATCAAAACATTGTCTGCTTCTCTGCTAGTCTCCAGAAGATCACTGTGTTGACATCAATGATAATCATAGTCATGAATGCAACAACAACTGCTACAGAATGACTACCAACATTCATCATTCATTCCTAATAGCTTTTGATTCTATTTGGGTCAAAGAAACAAAGTTTAAAAGGTTTGGAATTGATCCTAGCGTCATCAATCCAAGGGTGGATTGAACTTCTTATTTTGGGGAGGATGGTGCAGGAGCACCTAGGCTAACCTCTACTAGTTAGTCAATTTTTGGCTTGTACTTGACTCTAGCCAAGTCAAGAAGTTAGTATAGTTTAGTTGAGGACCTTATAAGGTCTTTTTTTATGTTGGCTAGGTGAATTAGTCACTAAGACTAAGGTCACACAAATAGCCTTTGTTAGTTGTTATTTAAATTCTTAATGCTAGGAGTTAGGGAGATTGAGTCATTAATATGTCTTAGGCTTAAGAATGGTTAATGGTTTTCAAATCAATATGATTATCATGAATTATCTTGGATCCTTGAAATATGTGAGGATAAGAAGCCTAGAATATAGGATTAAGGCATCTATCAAAGTTGCCAAGTGTTGTAAGAATGTTGTCATAACAACATTTACACTAATTGCAAATATTGCATGCAACATGGCTAGCCTTCGATTCCTTTGAATGTGGGAGGTTATGATTGACCAAATAGGCCCTAGAATATTGAAGGATAAACCTAATTTAGTTATGGCTTGAATCTCCAAGCATTGGTTGCATTATTGTAAAAGTTTGAGTGAATGTATTGAGCTCTGCAATTCTATTTTGAAGTGATATTTCAATTTTTAAAAGAACGGTCATACTTGTAGCTAGAAATTCATTGATACAGTGGTTTATTATTGTTCTATATTCATTTTTTAAGACTTTTTCATTTTATGTTTTAATGGTTTAGAGTAGATTTATCATAGTTTTCAAATTGTTTTAGTTCAAGACTTTCTTTTGGTCACACTGTGACAGATTTTGTAAAAATGGCTCCCACGTGAGATTCAACCATGGAAACACAAAATAAGTGGTTGAATCTTCAAGTGGGCCTCTATAAATATTTTATATAAATTTTGGAAGCATCATGAGAAAGGGAGCTAGCTTAATGATCAGGCCCTAGGCGAGTTAGACATACCCGATTAGAGGCTTGAGAGGGAGAAACCAAATCATTTCATGTGGGGAATGGGAAGTACAGAACATACCCAGGAATTTTTATGGTATTTTTTCATGCTATTTATCCATCCTAATAATTGGGAAGTCATCCCAATCCATTAGGATAGGTTTTGCGCAATTTTCATCAGTCCTAGACAAGCTGTCCTAGAAACTAGGCCTTTTAGCCCTGTTTCTCTTTGATATTAGGAAGGAGGTGTACGGTCACTTTCAGACCCAGAACCCTTAATGAAAGTTTTAAAACTTCCAAAAGGGTATCCAAATAAATTTTTATTTTTCTAAATTTTTTGGGAAAATTTTACTAAAAAGGGGAAAAACGGACTGGTGAAGGCTACTAGAAATAGGCCTAAAATTAAGGTCTCTTTTTATGAAATCTTGAATCCGATAAAAATATGAACCAAGAACCTTCCCAAATCAGTCAAATGGGATGGAATATGAATTAATTCAATGTGAAGAAGGTTCCCACAATGAAGTTTGAAATTTGTGAAGTTTTAGTGGATTTGGCACTTAGATCCATCTAAGTGAAAGTGAGAAAGAGAACCAAAATTAAGGTGTGGATCATCCAAGGTGGAGTTTTCAAGGTGTGACTCTTGTATTAAAGAGTGAATAGGACTTAGTTAATGATCTAAGTCTATTTGGAAATCCTATAGAAGCATAGGATATTAGGAGATAAAAGAAATCTCTTGGTGGGAGTGGAAAACTAAGCCTAGGAGTTTTATCTTACATCACTTCTGATGAGGAAGTAACTATTGGAGATAATGCTAAATATCTAGTAAAAGGAATTGTGTCTTGTATAATTCAACTAAAATTTGGTGTATCACTTCAAATCACAGGAATACTATTTGTACCTGGCATCAAAAGAAACCTAGTTTCTATCTCGGCTCTTGAAGACAAGGGCTACATGATCACATTTATGGAAGGAAAAAATATTAGCCTAGCCCAAGAACTCTATGATAAAAAATGTTCACACTATTGGTATAAGACATGAGTGTCTTTATAAACTATCCACTTCTTCTCAAGCCCTAATTCATGAATCAACAAATGAAAATGAAATTTGGAATAGAAGACTGGTATTACCACTTTCATGGTTTACCTAGTTTATAGAAGATGGTCACTGGTCTACCAAAACTCAAAATTGAACATGTAGGGACTTGTAAAGGTTTTTCATTAGGGAATAATATCAAAATCACTTTTCACAATAGTGAAAGAAAATATAAAGATGTATTAGAACTTATTCAGTCTAATTTATGTGGGCCTATGTCGGTTCCCTCCATTGGAGGATACCTTTATTACATCATCTTTGTAGATGAATACTCTAGGAAAAAATGGATATATTTTCTTAAGTGTAAAGAGTCTGAAGAAATTCTCTTAAAGTTTATAGAATTTAAATCCTCGGTAAAAAATGTATCTAGAAAAATTATTAAAACACTGAGAATAGACAATGGGAAGGAATACATTTCAGAAACTTTCCAAAAATTTTGTAAAACTATTGGGATTAAGAGGGAGTACATTGTTCCTTACAACCCTCAACAAAATGGAGTTGCAGAAAGGAAGAACAGAACTATCATCGAATATGCCAAAGCTATGATGCATGATCAAAACCTAGAAACTCATCTCTAGACATAAGCTTCTAATGCTTTCATCTATATTAAAAATAGATGTTCTTATTCTCATTTAGAAAACAAGACTCCTGAAGAAGTGGTCACTGGAACTAAACCTAAAATAAGTCATCTTAGGATATTTGGATGTCCAGTCTATATTCATATTCCTAAAGAGAAAATAACCAAGCTAAAACCTTCCAGGAAGAAAGATATTCTAGTGGGATATAGTGAAACATCCAAGGCATATAGAATTTACACTCTAGGACAAAGAAATATTGAACTAAGTAGGGATGTGATCTTTGAGGAAGATATTTCTTTAAAAATATCCAAAGATGAAACTAAAATGAATGATGATAGTCAAGAAGATCTCTTTCTTGATATTCAGAGGGAGATACAAGAGATTTTTGAGGACAATGACTTCAGTGATCACATGGATACTACTAAAGAAATAAAAAAACAAACAAGAAAATACCGCTATGGGCCAGAAAGATGATTGAAGAAGTAGCTAGATATGCATCTCCTTCTACTACATCCAAGGAAAGAAAAAGACCTAATAGATTTTCTAGTTATGTTGCACTAATGAGTGAATTAATAAAATCAAAACCTTCTAATTTTGAGGAATCTCTTCAACATCTTACTTGGAAGGATGCCATGAAAGAAGAATACAATTCTATCATTAAGAATTATGTTTGGGATATTGTGCTGAGGACAAAAAATAAATCAGTCATTTCCTCCAAGTGGTTTTTCAAAATCAAACATGTAGCAGATGGAAGTATATCAATATGCAAAGCAAGGTTTGTCACTAGAGACTTCTCTCAGAAACAAGGCATTGACTATGAAGAAACTTGTACTCCAGTTACCAAGTATACCTCTATCCAAACTTTAATTTCCATTGCAGCATCTAAGGGATGGAAAATCCATCAGATGGATGTAAAGTTTGCTTTCTTGAATGCATTCATTGAAGAGGAAGTATACTTAGAGAAACTTGAAGGATTCATATTTCACAATAAATAGTCACATATATGCAAACTAAAGAAAGAATTATATGGTCTGAAACAAGCTCCTAGAGCTTGGTATGAAAGAAACACCCGTTATCTATTAAAACTTAACTTTTCAAAAAATGATGCAGACCCAAATCTCTATTTAAAAATATTAGATGGAGACTTGTTGATTTTTATTCTTTATGTTGATGATCTATTAATCACAAGAGAAGAGCACCTCGTCTTCAAATTCGAATAAGACTTGGTATCCAAATTTGATATGAAAGACTCGGGAATTTTTTATTACGTTCTAGGTTTGGAGGTGTGGCAACATAGAAATAACATATTTGTAAATCAAGGAAAGTACACAGTGGACATCCTCAAGAGATTAGAAATAATGGATTGCAAGCCTATGTCTACTCCTATGGAGACAAACCTCCTCAAACTCAAGGAAGCGGCTAATGACTCAGAGTCTACAAATCCTACCCTATACAGACAAATAATTGGATCCTTGATGTACTTAGTAATTAGGCCTAATATTTTCTATTCAGTTAATGCACTTATTCATTTCATGAGTGAACCAAAGCAAATACACCTAGTAGCAACTAAGCACATCCTCAAATATCTTCGAGGAACAATTAGATATGGGCTGAGATATAAAGATATGAACCTGAACTTGCATGGTTACACTGATTTAAATTGGGCTAGAAACATCATGGATTGGAAAAGCACCTCTGGATGTTGCTTCAGTTTAGGTTCAGCTATGATCTCTTGGTTCAATAGAAAACAATCCTCAGTAGCTTAGAGTTCCACTAAAGAAGAATATATTTTAGCATCCATGGGAGCATGAGAAGCAATTTGGTTGAGAAAAAATATAGTTGGATTGTTTGGACAATCACTAAAGCCAACCATTATTCATTGTGGCAATCAGAGTTGCATTAAGCTATCCTTGAATCCAGTGTTTCATAATAGGTCCAAACATATTGAGATACCTTATCACTGCATTAGAGACATGGTGTAAAAGAATGTGGTGGAGTTGAAATATGTTAGTACAGATGAACAGACAACAAATATACTCACCAAACCTCTTGCGAAGAATAAGGTAGAATACTTCATAGGTAAAGTTGGTATGATTATAATTTCTAGAAGAATGAGTCTCAGTATCTTTGATCATTGTACTAATCAAATATTTATTTTTTATCATGAGTTTTATTTCATGAATATATATATGTAATTTGTATGCATCATGAAGAAGTGATGACTTTTTAATGATTGCATTTGTATATCTGACAGTTATTGAAAGGTGACTAAATTACAATAACTTGTCTTTATCATGATGGATATCATATTGATATCTAAGTAGATCATGAGAATGATGTCTCTATGAAAGGTGGACATATTTTTTTATACTTTCATTAGAAATATGAGTACTTGGTGAACATCATGAGACTTGATGTTAGCAGGCCATTACTCTGAGTACTTGGTAAATATCATGGACTTGATATTAGCAGAACATTACTCTTGATATTATGAGATAATATCTTCATGATCCTTATGAGTACTTGGTGAACATCATGAAACTTGATTTTAGCAAGCCATTACTCTGAGTACTTGGTGAATATCATAGATTTGATATTAGTAGGCCATTACTCCCACTAATACATTTGGGGGATTTTTTTTACGGTAACTTTTGATGGAGGATGCTCTTTTAGTGAATTTGGCATTTTTTTATTAATTTTCCTTGATAAAGTCACAAGTGCAATTATAATGTCTTGATTACCATCTTAATTGCGACGGTTTTGGGTAATATAAAAATAAAAATAAAAAATCAAATCATTTTTTCATGGATGTAGCGCAAAAACAAAGTACGCATGGGAGCAAATAGGAGCAGAAGGTCTGACATTTTCTCGTATGCATGTAGACGTACGAAGCTCAAACTAGGTTGTCAATAATTTCACTTTCAAGAATTTCTAGGTGACTTCTCTGGGTAAGTGTTATTTTTGCCCTAAAAATTTATGGTAAAATTTTAGATTATTTAGATTTAATTCATGTGATTATGGTAAATTTGTCTGTCAATATTACATAGAGATCCCCCTATTACTATCAGCATATGGTAAATTTATGGTAAACCTGTCTATCCAATGACTACCTACATGTTTTCCCCTTAGAAACCTTGTTAGAATTTAATCATTCCTTGGTAAATATATGCAATTAAAGGATAAACCAAGGTATCCTATATTGTATTTTTCCTCTAGTCCAAGTAGGAGGACATGTCACTTTTTTGTAATTCCTTTAATAAGAAAATTAGATATTCCTCCTTAAGAGGAATCTCACATTTGTCTCACACACAATATGAATGTGGCATTCATCTAAGATGGGAGTTACATGCAAACTCCTCCACTCATCTCTACTTAAAGAGATACCTCTCACACACTTTCTCAATAATCTTCTTCTCTATTCTCTCATTCCGTCTCTCCATATTGTAATGAGCCTTGTGTTCCATTTCTTTATTCTTCTTAGGCTTTGAGCCTCATTCATATATTCACAAGGGGTTTTTCTTTGCTTTTCCCCTTTCAAAAATCCTTGAGTTCTTGTTGTTCTTGGAGCACTTTGGTGATCTTTTGGCTTGATTCTTTGGATTATTTCCTCTCTCTCTCTTGGTAAATTCCTTTCATGCACTCACTCTTGGGTTCTTTCCTTTTCTCTACTATTTTTATTATTATTTCTAACATGGTATCAGAGCTGGTTTAACCCTTGTTTGTTGAGTGTTGCATGTAGGGAAATCTGAAAGATATTTCAGTTGTGAAGTAGAGTTTTTTTTGTCTAACCATTTGTTGTGGGGATTTCTTTCATTCTCTTTGCATATCCAAGTTTATTCATCTATCTTCAAGTTTTTTTAAGAACTAACTTTTTCTGGATGGTTTTCCACCATAACTAAGTTCATTCAAATCTATTTCAATTTTTTTTTTCCCTAACAATCTGTAGGCATATCTCTTTTTAATCTATGTTGGTTGTCTTCTCATTTTTTTGCAGACTTATCTATAATATAAATCTTCATCTAACATTTTGTAGGTTAACATTTTCATTTTGCAGAGTTTTATTAAAATTTGTAATGTTTTCAATAACATTTTATTGGCTTTTAACATTTTGTTTTTCTATTTATGTTCTCTGCTATTAACGTTTCAGCCTGTTAGAATGCAAGAAAAGTAAAATTCCAATCAGTGTGTATAAAAATTGCTTTGTATTCAAATTCCAATCAGTGAGAGTTTAATTTCATAGATTTAATTTCAATCGTATCATATTTGATATATGTTTCCAATACCTTGTAAGAGGATTTTTTTTTATGTATTGGTGTCTTCTTTCAATCAATCGAGCAGCATATTGGATTAATTAGCATTGGGGCCAAGGTTTCATTCTCACTTTTGTCATCTGTATTGATTAAATAGAATCATTATTGTTGTTCATAAAAGTAAAACTCAAATAACATTTCCATTTATTTATTTTTTCATTCATAATGTTTGTTTATTGATAACGTTTGTTTATTCATAACATTTTTCATTTATTTGTTTATTCATTCATAACGTTTCTTTATTCATTCATAATTTCTTCCAAAATACATCTACAATCGATTGCACCACAATAACATTGTTGATCGGTGCCAAATTGAATAAACTGATAGTCATATGTAACAAATTATCTTCCCTGCTTATACATTTGATTTGATTTTCCTTCGCTGCAAATCTTGAAGTTTTGACATATAAACACTTATTATTATTATAAGAATCTTTGGGAGGCCCGCACGAGTGAGTTCTACAAAAAGGCAGCATCAATGCTCGGTCAACCTATCACCCCTCCAAAAATATTTGCACTCTCTTCAAAGGCGCTCACCTTCTGTGCAATTTCTCCAGCAAACTGCAGAACCTTCTTAGGCACGTGCACCGCAACAATACCAGCACCTCACGGAGCCGGTACCATTCTCACTGTTTCAGTCTCGACGGCCAATTCATCTAGAAATTTGGTACTATTAAATCTTTTAAACATGCTTTTGTATCTAAAACTCAAAATCCAAATAATAACTCACATACTAATCATCATAACAATAATTATTCCAATAACAACAATAATTATCGTAATAATAATCATCATAATAATGGTTATTCAAATAATTATAATAATGGTTATCATAACAATTATAATAGACCCCATTGTAATTATTGTGGGAAATTTGGTCATGTGATCAATAATTGTTTTAAGAAACTTAAACATGAAAAGTCATCTCCTCCTAATAATGAAACCTATCATAATAATAACACTCATCATGCATTTACTATTGATGATAATACTATTTGGGATGAATATCATGATGATGGATATTCTTGGAATAATCCCCTTGATTACTATCTTCCTACTCAAAGTGATTATATGCTCTCTCCTTATGATGCAATGGAATTTGATGATCCTTTCTCTCATGTTGATGATATGTTTGACCAAGAAGAGGAAATTATATCTAACTTTATTAATGTTACTTTGCAAGATATGTTTATTACTCAACATGAAATTCATGATGATAGTACTAATCATATGATTGTTGTGGAGGATAATGATAATACTAGTGATTCTTATACTAGCTCTACTCCTCTTGATGCTTCATATTATGATGAATACACTACAAATTTGTTTTATGCAACTAAAGATTGTATTTTAGATTATTTGCCTCATGATTCGCAATATGATTTTGCTTTCCAAAGTGTTACTGATTCAGCACTAGGTGATCCCAATGATGGGCGCTCTACTAGTGATTCTTTCCTTATTGCAGGCTCAGGTGTTGATTATGCTCCACCTCTATTTTCTACTAGAAATGAATATACAGAATGCATAAATGCATCTCAAGAATCTCATTGGTCTCTTAAAGATTTGGGCTCCCCTCAACATGCTATTCACCTTGCCAAAAGTCCTATGTACTAGTCAAGCTCCAAAGCACAAGTTGAAGACATGCAAGATGATCAAGCCAAAGACATCCTAGTGAAGACTCTTTCAAAAGAAACATCTCAAAATCATTGTAAACATTTGGGTTCATACATTGTTTATGAGATCACTATTTAATATTAGCATTGTTTACATCTTTTCATTTGGAATTCTTGATGACTCACGAGCTTTGAGAGCTAGGGCATTGTTGCTATTACCTTCAAGGCATTGTGTGAAGTGTTTGATCTCTCTTTATTTATTTTTTTGTTAATATTCACTATGTGGTACTCCCCATTTATGATCATTTCACAAGGAAATGTCTTGATGGCTCGCAGGTTGCAAGCTAGGGCATCATACATTGTTCATGAGCTCACTATTTAATACTGGCATTGTTTACATCTTTTCATTTGGAATGCTTGATGACCTGCGAGCTTTGAGAGCTAGGGCATTGATTCTATTACCTTCAAGGCATTGTGTGAAGTGTTTGATCTCTCTTTATTTGTTTTTTTGTTGATATTCACTATGTGGTACTCCCCGTTTATGATCATTTCATGAAGAAATGTCTTGATGGCTCATGGCCTGCAAGCTAGGGTATCATACATTGTTCATGAGCTCATTGTTTAATATTTGGCATCATGCAAACATACATTAATACACTTACTATTTATGTCGTCGGGTGGTGTCACTTTTGTTAGAAATAGGGAATACTGAGAGGGGGGGTGAATCAATATTCTACAAACTTTATCTTTTGCCCAATTATGGATATAACAGATTATCTTTATACATGCATAATATAAGAAGCTAAACAACATGTATAACAATAAAGAACTCATAACACATTATTTGTTCTCGAGGAAACCTTGGCCAAGGGAAAACCCCAATGGGGATGGTACCCACAAAGATGCACTAATCAAAAGTATCTTGTTAGGGATGTTGACCCTGTTATGAGTCTATTACAAGCATATAGTGTATCAATCCTAATTAAGGGACTATAGGCCTTGTTAGAAGCCTCAACCCTATTAGGAGTTGTAGTACAAATGATTACCAGATGAGCCCACTGCCCAAACAAGTAATGTACAATATACACTGATTACAAAATAGGTTAAGGTACATAACCTTATACTTCTTGCATCAATATCACTTTGCTGCTCTTTCACTATCGCTATTACATATGCTTCATATACTTCAGATCATACTTCTACAATTACTTGTTGCTTGTTACAATTACTTCACTTTACAATTACAATTACATTTAAATTTATAACAATAGCTTTATCAAAGAGTTAACATCTAGGATGTCTTCCCTATATATTTTTAAGTCATTATTTTGATAAACAAAATAATCCCTTAACTCTTTACTAATTCTATCTTCATATTCTATCTTGTCGGCTTCACATTGTCTTCGGTAAAATTGTCATTGTTGGAAATATTCAGGAATTAACCGAGTTACTGAGAGGGGAGGGGTGAATCAGTAACTCCAAATTTTCTTACAATTATAGATGTATTAACATATAGTTCACTTTTTCCTTATGCATATAGAAAGCATGAAACTTAAAAGCATTCACAATAATGACACATAGATTTGGTTACCCAGAAACCTTCCAAAAAGAAAGTAAAACTGGGGTGGGGATGAAACCCACAAAGCTTTAGTACTGTAGAATAAAGTTGGCCGGTTAAGGCTTACAATTTGATCACTTCTGATGATCTGCCCTGCTAGGAGCAATAAGGATTGCTAAATCCACCCTGTTAAAGGATTTACAAACATACAATGAAGTATGCACTCGGTAAAGAGATTTTACAAAAGACTGTTAAGTCTACCTGGTTAAAGGATTTTAGTACTGATTCACCTGTTAGGATGAAATAGTAGATCTCTTGCTTTGCAACTGGATTGCTGATTGAGATTCGCTGATGTACTGATCACCTTCTGTGATGAATTTGTCTTTGCTGTTCCCTATACTACTATAGCCCTTTGTAATTCGCTTATCTCTGCCTTTCTTTCTTTTTCACATTCATACTCATTTTATTACATCTTGACATTTTTACAACATTGTTTATATACAAGTCTAAACAATTAATTACAAAGTCGGCTTGACAAATAAACATAAGTGCCACTAAGTCGGCCCAAGTATGGTTACACGGTTCCTGCAAACTAACTCGGTGACTTTCTGATACTCGGCGTCCACTGCATTACTCGGCATCATCATGCACTCGGTAGAAGTGAAGGCACGGTTCATACTAACCACTCGGTAGGTTTTGAACTCGGTAAATACTGGTGACTCAGTAGACATAATGTTACTCGGTTTACACTGTCCTTCTTGGTTTGCACTGTCTTGTTCGGTTTGCACTGTCTTGCTCGGTTTGCACTGTCTTGCTCGGTTTGCACTGTTCTGCTCAGTTTGCACTATTCTACTCAGTTTGCACTGTTCTGCTCGGTTTTCACTGTTCTGCTTGGTTTGCACTGTTCTGCTCGGTTTGCACTCTTCTGCTCAGTTTGCACTGTTCTGCTCGGTTTGCACTGTTCTGCTCGGTTTGCACTCAGAATGCAAATAAGTGTTGTCACTAGTGGCAATTCTGCTTAATGCCAACAATCTCCCCCTTTGGCATTAGTGACAAAAACACTTATTACCCAAAACTTATATACATGAATCATGCTGAGATTTATGATTTTTTTTTTTTCAAAATTTGTCTTTGTTATAGGGCTTTATACATTATCTCCCCCTTTCAATGTGCTAACTTTTTCTTCTATACAAATCTTCTTCTATACATATCTCCCCCTTTTTGACGATAATGCCAAAGGTGTATATACAAGTGATTTACAGAGAGAATCCAAAATTTGATAGAAAATCAGAATGTACCTTCATTATTAGTGCCAGGGTTCTATCCCAATTTTCTTGCAGAATCTTGCATGTTTGGATTGCAATTTGGACTTCTGCAGAGAGTTCAATCATGTGATCTGCTATAGAGAACTGATTGTCATGAATTAATGTTTTGGAATGTTCAATGTGCTTATACATTGTATTCATGATGGGAAGGATCATGTTCTAGATGTCTAGCAGTGTGGACCGAATCCTTGTGTCTTCTTTCAGTAGATCTGACTACATATTTGATAGGTATGAGATTTTCATGTGATGAGCAGAGCTTGAACTTGGTTCAAGTTGCAGCTTCTGTATGCTAATCTTCATATCCTCATCCATTTTATTCATTTTATCCTTGACATCCTTTGTGAACTCGGCAATATTGCACAGTCTAACCAAAAGAGAGGTGACATTCGAATAGGTAGATTCAATGTTTGACAAAACTGAAGACAATTCCACTTGATTAATAGCTATGTGCTGAGCAATGTGCTCCAGCACTTTATTGTTGAATCTCTTCTCGGCTCTTTCAACTAACTTTTCTATCCCAGATGAATCCTCATTGTATTTATTTACTACTTCTGCTAATTGTAGCAAAATATGTTGAGAGGAGTCTACTTTAATACCTAATGCATCAGACAAAATGTCTTTAGCATCCTTAATGATTTGATATTCCTTGTCTCTCTCTTCTTTTGCTTTGCTTTCCTTTGGAGGATTTCACCTATATTTTTCATTTGGTCCGCTGATAGATTTGCAAAATCTAATGTTGGAATCTCTATTTCTTCATCTAGGTCTATATCCTCTACTATATTCTTACCCAAAAATTTTATACTCGATTGAGCCTTAGGCTTATCTATACTTAATGCCTTAGTAGTAGTGATAGTAGACATAGTAGGACTGGCTATAAAGACTGGCACACGGTCTACTGGAGAACTTAAAGTATTTATACTTGTAGAATCAAAAATTGGAATACTTACTGCTGGAAAACTTGATGAAGTGGGAGACTGCAACTCGGTAGAAGAAATGGTGGTTGCTTCTATTGTTGCTATAGGTGATTGGACAAAAGTTGAAGTTGTCACAACCGTGCTTGAAGGTGTCTCCGGGCTAGATGTAGAAACTTTTACTGGAGAGGTAGGAAGTGATGCAATGACTTCTGCTGCTATCCTCACGGTATCATCTACCTCAATGGCTTCTTCTTGTTCATCACTGTCATCTTCAATATCTTTTATTATTACTATTTCAATACTTGGTTGGTGAAGATGGTATAAGTTCTTCCATGTGGCATTTGCAGCCTTCACAACCGATTCAATATTGTTGATCAGAATCAAACAAGTATTGAACTTTAGTGTCATCTTATTTTCATTTTCCTTTAATGCCTTCTTTATTTCATCATTTTTCAAGCTCGGCATTAACTGTCTCAGGGTTTGATCAAATATGTCTATTACAGTTTGCTTTGCATTGCTCCATCTCATTTTTATTGGATCTAATAAGACTGCTGGAACCTGTGGGGCTAATTCATCAAGAGAGTATTTCCATTGTCCCATCTTTTCAATAACAGCATCTTCTATTTCCTTCTGTTCTCTTTCCGATCTAGTTTCATATTTAAAAGATTTTATGTTACTTACTCCAAATCCTGATCTGTCTCTAAAAAGTTTGATCCTCTCTTGAAAGTTTAGAGGAGGCCTTTTGAATACTATATCTTTGTCTGCCTTGTCTGCCTTGTCTGCCTTACCTCTTGCACTTCTCCTTGTAAATACAGCAGTGGGAGGCTTAGGTGCCTTAGTGATGAATACCTTTCCTTTCTTCTTTGCAGGTTCTGGTTCCTCTATTTTCTCATCCTTTTCCTCTTCTTCTTCATCGATTTCTCCTTTGTCCTTGGTTAGCATTTGCATTTTGGCTATCCTCTTCTTTCCTTTGTTTACCGCCTGTGGACGCTTTATGCTTAATTCAATTCTCGCCTTTGCTTCATCATATGTTCCAAAATATGGAGCTTTGGGATTAACAGGTTCATTAAGAAGGGCTTCAATGATATTCTTGGTTTCATCAATATTTACCTCATCAAGAAGAGGTTTTACATATACAATCCTCGGTTTAGCTGCTTGAATATATACATTGTCACAGTCTACCATGAAACAAATGTCATCCTTATAATCTTCCACCAACTTCTATGGAATCTGGAATCTGTCATTCATTTTCTCTTTGAAAGACTCAAAATAACTATCCATGACGCTTTCAAAATTTTCACCCATTTCTGAGATGTATTCATTTATCTCATAAAGGACTGGCACATCTTTTCTCCATACAACTTTTCCTTTGGAAGGGAAGAATTTTTGAACATAGAAGAATAAACAGACCAGTAGAGATCCAAACTTACATGGATTGTTTTTGGAAGTTTGAATGCTTTCCATGTTCTTGTTAAACTATTTTAACAATAAATCTACAAGGTCAAATGATAAGTTATTCTTGACCGCTTTGTATGCTAGGTAAATAGCTTCATAGGAGACACTATTCTGTCGACTTGAACTATATATTTTATGGGCAATTATGTGTGTACCAAACTTTAGTTCAGCATCGGTAATGCTGCTAACTTTCATGCCTCTACCGTCCCACTCGGCTAGGGTTTTATTCTCCAGTTCCGACCGACCTAGGGTTTTGGTAGTTTTTGCTTTGTTCAACATGGGAAGACCGGTGATTTGATGAATCATTTCTTGGTGATCTCTATGGGTTGCTCAAGCCAAATCTTGCCATCATGTATACGGCTGAGAATGTATCTAACTCATTTTTCCTGAAAGTTTCGAGGTAAATGTGCAATGTGAACTAATCCCTTATCTTCTAGATGTTTGTGCTTGGGTTTTAAAATACCATCCACACACAGTTCCTCATGCACAATATCTAGCTCTAGGTTTCCCATTTCTTGAATTTCACAGTTGAAATGATTGTGAAAATCATTAATAAGTAGTACCTTAGGAGGAATTTGAGATTGAGCTTCGTTCGGGTCTAGGGCTGCTGTAATTGCGGGCACGATCTTGAAATCTGGTGCTCTCCATTCCCCTTGGACTAACATTCTGATCCTTTCTTCGGTGAAGTGCTGGATGATGCCATGGTAGCTCACAAAAAATTCTTTTTGCAAAAAGTATTTGAATCGCTGGATTGCTCTTAAAATTTTCTGCTCTCAAAGTGCTAAAGTTCGCGGTGAGGAATGAATTTGATTTCTTGCCTTTTGTTTACAACTCTATCATTAATGCTCAGTACAAATTAGGGTATAAATTCTGACAGACTGTCACCCACTAAGAATTAATTGCTTGGTAAAGACTTCACAACTTGGTGAACTCAAGAATTCATATTGCTCTGACCTCGCTCAGTAAAGACTGGTACCGACCTTGCTCGGTGAAAACTAATACCGACCTTGCTCGGTAAAGACTGATACCGACCTTCCTGTGATCTTACTGCATCTTGTATGCTGATTTAGATCTTTCTTTTAATTTGGTTCTGGAACTGCTTGAAGTTTGTCTATGAGAATACAGTTCCAGTGCTTTCTTGGAAATTTAGTTTGAGTTGGTAGAGCCACCCATTCCATTACTTGGACTGGTTTGCTCGGTAGATTTAGGAATCCACTTTTGTCTCACCTATTTCCTGACCTTAGTTGCTTCATTCTTCTTTCCATCTTCAACTTCACTAGCATTCATGCAGTTTCTGGCTATGTGACCGAGTTTAGTGCATTTGAAGCATCTTACGGTAGTATCTCTTTTCCTTAGATGATGTTTTATGCAGTTCATGCCAATGTGTCCATATTCTCCACAATAATGACATCTACACCAGGTGTTGTAGTCCCATCCAAACATTGCTTTCATAATTTGTTCTACTGGATTGAATGTTTTGGATCTACACTCGGATGCTTTGTGACCTTGTTTGTTGCATTTGTGACAATTACCTCTGAATCTTGGTTTTTCCTGCATTCATTTGCTTTGTGACCATGTTGATTGCAGTTGTAGCATTTTCCATTGAATTCTGCTTTTTCATTGCTCCAACATTTATTTGAAGTATGTCCTATTTTACCACAATGATTACAAGTAGGTTTCTGATTTCTTTGAGTACCTTGCTTAGAAGATTCACCTTCTCCTTTGTATCCAAGTCCTGCTTTTCCTTTCTGCCTATGAAGATTTCGCTCATACAGCTGATTCAAGTCTTCTTGGCTTTTTAGCATTCCTTCATTGATTTGTTTTTTGATGTTTAGGTCATCCACCAATCTTAGATTGATTTCCTTTTTAGATCTTAGTTCTTCTCTTGTGCTTTCTATTTCTGATCTTAGATTCAGAATTTCCTCATTTGTATGGGAGATCTGATCAATTAGGTTTTCTAGCTGAAGGGTTTTATTTTGGACTTCATTGTTCCTTCCATCTAATTCATCTTTCAACTTGTTTCTTTGTTCTAAGATCTCACAAAATCTTGTTGAGTGTAGCTCTTGTTCTCTTTTTAATTTTCTCACTTCTTCTTGCAAAGACCCATTCTTTTCTAGGAGTTCTTTGACAGCATTGTTTGCTTCAGCTGAGCTATTTGAGGGAAAAAGATCTTCAATCTTTTCTTCAATGTAATTCTGATCATTCATCTGATTTGCAAGTTCCTTCCTTCTTCTTAGGGATTGGGAAAGATGTTCTTTTGCTTCTTTAAGTTTAGCTATGGCCATTTCTAGATCTAGCTTTTCATTTTCAATCACCTTGTTCAGTTTGAATACCTCCATTGTCCTAGATCTTTGCTCAAGCTAGTTAAGCTTTATCTTGAGAACCAACTCTGCTCTGATACCAATTGTTGGAAATATTCAGGAATTAACTGAGTTACTGAGAGGGGAGGGGTGAATCAGTAACTCCAAATTTTCTTACAATTACAGATGTATTAACATATAGTTCACTTTTTCCTTATGCATATAGAAAGCATGAAACTTAAAAGCATTCACAATAATGACACATAGATTTGGTTACCCAGAAACCTTCCAAAAAGAAAGTAAAACTAGGGTGGGGATGAAACCCACAAAGCTTTAGTACTGCAAAATAAAGTTGGTTAGTTAAGGCTTACAATTTGATCACTTCTAATGATCTGCCCTGCTAGGAGCAATAAGGATTGTTAAATCCACCCTGTTAAAGGATTTACAAACATACAATGAAGTATGCACTCGGTAAAGAGATTTTACAAAAGACTGTTAAGTCTACCTGGTTAAAGGATTTTAGTACTGATTCACCTGTTAGGATGAAACAGTAGATCTCTTACTTTGCAACTGGATTGCTAATTGAGATTCGCTGATGTACTGATCACCTTCTGTGATGAATTTGTCTTTGCTGTTCCCTATACTGTTGTAGCCCTTTGTAATTCGCTTATCTCTGCCTTTCTTTCTTTTTCACATTCATACTCATTTTATTACATCTTGACATTTTTACAACATTGTTTATATACAAGTCTAAACAATTAATTACAAAGTCGGCTTGACAAATAAACATAAGTGCCACTAAGTCGGCCCAAGTATGGTTACACGGTTCCTGCAAACTAACTCGGTGACTTTCTGATACTTGGCATCCACTGCATTACTCGGCATCATCATGCACTCGGTAGAAGTGAAGGCACGGTTCATACTAACCACTCGATAGGTTTTGAACTCGGTAAATACTGGTGACTCGGTAGACATAATGTTACTCGGTTTACACTGTCCTGCTCGGTTTACACTGTCTTGTTTGGTTTGCACTGTCTTGCTCAGTTTGCACTGTCTTGCTCGGTTTGCACTATCTTGCTCAGTTTGCACTGTTCTGCTCGGTTTGCACTGTTCTACTCGGTTTGCACTGTTCTGCTCAGTTTGCACTATTCTGCTCAGTTTGCACTGTTCTGCTCGATTTGCACTATTCTGCTCGGTTTGCACTGTTTTGCTTGGTTTGCACTATTCTGCTTAGTTTGCACTCAGAATGCAAATAAGTGTTGTCACTAGTGGCAATTCTGCTTAATGCCAACAGTCATAACTTCTTCCATACATGTCGTACTAACTTGCACTCTGAGATGGGTGATCAATAGACATCATAGAGTCTATGTTAAAGTGCGCAAGCACTAAAATTACTCCATTTGATGTCACAAAAAAAAACTATATCCATGGTCACTGGTAAAACACAATCTCACACTTAGACAAATTTGTAATGCACTCTGTCATACGTGCTCTCTGACTTGTGCGATCTTCATGTGGATCATATGTTGCTATAATGACAACATCTATGCAATCAACTCAGCCAATTTTCCAACAACTTTATTGATGGTATACAGTCATAATTCTGATGGTATGCCATCGTAAAAAGGGCTCAAATGTACTAGTGATGTAGAGTTCAATGTTTGTTCAGGCAAAAAAGTGTAACCCGCTATTGTGGGTTCACCCACTTCTTATACCTCACAATGAACAATGTGAATTTGTATCTATTCAGAACAGGCGTAGACAATCAAACAAGTTATCCTACTCTATATAAATTAGTTAAAAATAGAATAACTTCACAAAGCCACCTCAGATTGAGCCAAAATGGGAGCACCCAAGCCCCGTTTGATTTTCTCATTTATGATAATGTGGGTGTGCTCTCAAAACATAATGAAATCATCCCCAATATAGATGAGGGTAGATTCGGCTCATTTACAAGCCATGTAGACCTCAAAATGGCATAAAATCAGGTATGGTAAACCTATTTTGCCCCTAAGGTTCCAAGGGTGCAATGGATGAGATTCAATTCTAAGCTATAATGAAGATGCAATGTTCATTTTAACCAAATGATAAGTGTGATATGGATGATATGCAAAGCTCAAAAGAACTATGTTAATCCATTAATTAAGCTATGATGAATTATAAAGATGAAAAACATGAAGGAAACTAATGATTTTAGTATATGCTTTTAAGATCTAGATGTAAATTAACATTATTACTATGCTTAATATGAGAGGATGTAAATTGGTGAAATGCTCTTGGAATGAAATGTTAGGAATAACAGTCCACAATAAAACTGAGAGGGTTGGTGAATCGGTTGTATGATAGATTATTAAACTTTAAATTTTGAATAGCAACAATATCAAATCTAATGAGCACAATGAATGCCAACACCACAACACAATATTTTGGTGTCGGGGAAACCCTGTTAAAGGTAAAAACCCCAATGGGAATTAGCACACACAAATGATGTACTAAGAGTATAGTATCCTTGTTAGAAGATCTATCCCTTTTAGGAGCTTATTGAAACATTATAGTACATAGTCCTTGTTAGAGGACAGACCCTATTAGGAGTCAAGAAAGAAGGGTGGGCTCACTGCCCAAAGAAGGTTAAATCGACCTTCAGAACTCACTATTTGCAACACAAGTGTATATGAAGAAATACACAATCTTTTGAAGTATCTTTGCTTTATCAGTTTTGTTGGTGTTTGAAAATGCTTACGCCACTTAGGGCTACCAATATACCTTGAGACTAATGTTAGGAGTGGTTAGTTCCAAGTATGGGAGCTCTGCAAGGCAACTGGACCAACTATAGGGACAAGACTGCCCTCTTCACTTCTAGCTCTGCAAAACCATGGCGAGTGCACCTAATCCAGTAACTTATGGCATTTTAGGACTTTGGATTGGATTAAACAAAGCAACTGATAGCAAGAGACTACTAAATGTTAACCAGACATTCATTGAATCTCAATTGCTATTGGGTATAAAATGGCCTTGTGAAGGGTATTACTACCAACAATAATACTGAAAAAGACTTGAAAATGGTATTTATATATAAAGATGTAGGAAATAGCCAAAACCCATCAAACATTGCACTCAACTGAATATACTAGCCCTTGATCAGTACCATTATCCATTGGGCAGCACATCAAATGCAAGTATAGAGACATGAACCAACTACTGTCAAAGACTCAAAGCCATAAATACAACTATTCTAGCCCATCCACTACTTATAAGATCCTTCTGTAGACGAATCTAATGAATCTATGCCCTATCCAAAGTATCTTTCACTTGATCCTAGATCAAGAACTAAAGACTAGAACATATACAGAGGCAACCCAATGTAATGGACCAGAAAATCCAAAACTCATAAGACTAACACCAAGGAGAGACTTGAAAGCATGAGAATAGTTATAGTAAGTATGATGAGGCATGTACATGTCTATACCAGAGATCAGGAAACCACTTCAATAACCTACAAAAGATGCAAAGAAATTCTATTCAGCCTCCTACAATGCGACAAAGTTTACTACTTCCCATAGGAACCAAATAGAATGGAACCTCTGGAACTGATAAAATTCAGAACCCTTACACAGTCAAAAAAGCTACAACTTATACCACTAGCTACCTTGGAAACCCAAAATAGGTTGCAACAAGCTACGGACAGCTAGGGTTAGGGTTACAATGGCTAACCACAACAAAATTTCAAAAAAAAAAACACTGGAGGGAAAACCAGCACCAACCTGTCAGACCAAGGATGATCTTCACACTTGAGAAGAATCTCTGCGAAGGACAGGAAGATCATAAATTTACCATGCAAATGAAACTGAACAGACCTGCAAAAATCCTCGAGCAACAAAATTTGTCCATCACCACATGGTACTAGTCCCACAGGTAACCACCCAACTCACTGGACCATTCAGCAACCACTGGCGCCACCAAACTAGTCAAAATCCACCGAAGAAACCATAAATTCTGGTACTTCATGTCGCAAAAACCCTCTACAAATCTGAATTTAAATCCCAATGGTCACTTTATGGTGCCAGCAGCACATTAGCGGTCCTCATTCAAATCTCTACCAACTTTAAGTCATGACCATCAAATTTATTCTTACTTTGCGGGCTTTATGTTTTTACCTTTTAAAAGAGTGCCCATTTACATTTAATGAATTGGCAACAAAAGGCTTCCGCCAATTCGCAAAACATTTCATGCCTTCTGCTAAAAATTTAGCGACTACGTGACCTCTGTTTGCCAAATCGCCAGACAATCTGGAGAATCGCCAAATCTTTTCATGAATGAGTGAAGAAACTGAACTTTATCGACACCGCTAAGACATCAGACCCCACCTAGGTCTGCTTGATGCCACCTGTCGCTACGCTATTCATTGTATCCACTTGGTCACTAACACAGGACCCACCCATAACTCCGCAACTATGACACCAAATAGTTGTCGCATGATCACATGGTCGAAAGATGGCCCTTGCAATCATGTGACAAGGCCACAAGACTACCACCTTGTCACCCGATGGCCAATCAGGAATGTCCATGTCACCAAAAACACCGTCCCCACTAACAAAATTTGGATCACCACCTCGCAGCCACTAGAACCCTGCCACCTTAGCATCCAGAGGATGCCACTTCACCACCTGCCATCAAGACCATAGCACATGTGTCAACTGGTTGCATGATCACATGTCAAAAAACTCTGACACGTGATCATGCGACAGCCAACCGTAGGCCGCCACATAACCACCAGCGGGGCCATCACTGAAGAGGCCTTACCCTTAAAAGCATGAAGACCCAGGCCCACCATTACGCGATTGTGTGACTGAGGAAAATCAAACCGCCAGCCAAGTCGCTAGATGTTAAGGGCCTAACCGCCAAGAATCAGCAACCAAGAGATAACTGCAAGTCACCAGATCGCGGAAAGAAAAACTTAATCACCAGGTAGCTGAACATCACTAAGAACTAGGACCCACATGGTCAGGTGGAAAGCGGTCACATGATTGCATGTCAGAAAATTCTGACATGTAGCCATGCGACAACCAATCAAGAAGAGCCTGCAAACCTAGACCCACCTACCTCCCTTATGAGAATCAACGGCTATCGCTATACCACTGCATTAAAGGTCGAGCATGTTTCATTAATGGTATAATGACAGCCACAAGATTAAACCAAACTTTAATCTGCCTGTATGCCAAGAAAACCAGTCCCACCGCACTTATCAGCCAAAGGGCCCCAAGTGACAGATGTCAACCAGTCGCATGTTAGAAATTCCTAACATGTGATCATGCGACAACCAATGAAAACATTTACCTTCACTTCCTTTCTGACATCGGGACCACCACCAAAGAAATTCTTGAAACAAATAAGATCAACAGCAGGTGCATGATCTCATGAGCATGGAATATTCCTTATGCTCATACGCCGACCATCGATCTCCTCCCTCTGCTACTTGAAGAATCTGGCCCCACCAACCATCGCACTTGCGCACTTAGGACCGATGAACAAAGAGTGCCAGTAGAAGAGAAGAAATGCAAGGTCAAAAACATAGGGTTTTCAATGAAAGATCAAAAACATCCATGGTTTTCACGCAGACCCAAAAGTAGCAGGGAGACTGAAAACATCATGGGTTTTCAAAAACATTATGGGTTTTCGACACTTAGGCAGATTTTAAAATTTGTTTCCTGCAGACCTTAAAACTTTAATAACTCCCTGGGTTTGTGATTCAGCATGTGCAATTTGGACTGGAGCAAGGTGACACAATGAAGAACACAGGGCAGGACACACACCATGAAACACTATGGATTTTCAATGCAAGACAAAACTATGCACCAAGGTGGGATAACTTCAAAATTTGCAGGGAAAAGGCCATTTTCACAGGATTTTGCATTGACAGGAAAATGGACTAACAAGTTCCAATGAAGTACACTAGTAATTCTTTTCTCTACATCTAGCAGACACAAGCTCGCATCTTCCACAATCTTCTTTACATCACATACATTATCACCATATCTTTTCCAAAGAAAAGATCTTACCTATATACCCTATTACATTCTACATGATCAGGTCAGCCAATTAGTCTTTCCTAATATACAAACTATTACATAAACCCTTTCTAAGATACACATGGTATCTAAAACAAGTATACAATGATTACATTACAACAATTATGGACTGACATCCTTAATTTACATTTTTCCAAACAAAATGCATGCTACATCTTTGAAGTCGACTCCCAAATAAGTCTTCTCCATATCACATGCCACAGATGACATCATCTAGCATTCCATACCTTGCACTGACCAACAAACATTCTTTAGTACCTTGTCTAGCATCCCTCAATTTTGCATACACTGAATCCTTACCTTCTGTAAGATATACCAGAAACACAGAGACTCACTCTGTCAACATCCGTTGTCACAGTCCAGTAACCAATCTTCACCAAAGAATATGTAACTCATCCAATATGAAAATGTGATCAGTCCAAACCTAATTTATCTTGAAAGGTTTAAATATCTCAAACATTAGTTAAACATCATATACCTAAACTATTACAGAAAGTTATTCACAAAGTCATTCAGATAGAGCCTAAACGGGAGCACCCTGTCACCGTTTGATTTTCTCCAGCTTTAGGGATGTGGGTGTGCTCTCTATTCACATGGAGCACATCCCTAATGATGATTATGGGGGATTTGGATCATTCAAGGACCATGGAAACTCTATAATGGCATAAAATCAGGTATAGAAGACCTGATTTTCCCCTAGAGCCCAAGGAGCGTAAATGGAGCTAAGATGCAGATTAAGCTACATAATGCTTATGCTAAGATTGTTTTTAACCAAATACAGATGTGATAATGATGATATGCTATGCAAAAAAAAGAAAAAAACTAGGTTGATCCATTATTTCTAAGCTATAATGTGCTAGAAAGCTTAAAGAAAACAATGAAATCTAACAACGAGGATTGATTATGCTAAAGCTAGAACTAAATTAGCATGATAACAATGCATGAAGATGAAAGACTAAGCTGATAATTTTCTCTTGGAAGGAGGAGTATTTATAGGATTTCCTAAGGTCTTGGGTTAGGAGGATGAGTTAGGGTTAGGGGTAAGGTTTGAGGTAGAGTAAGAGGTATGGTTTGGGGTATGGTAAGGTTTAGCTTGGGTTAGGGGTTGTTCACACATGTGTGAGCAACACTAGGGAAATGTGCAAGGGGAACAAGTGTGGAAGAAGAGACATGGGTCTCTTTATGAGGTTGTAAGAGGCCTTAAAGAGTGTGTAAGGGATTGAAATGAGTGTGTGAGACTCATTTGGGGAAGGGTTTGACCGAAAGTCAAAGAGACTTGGATTAGCTTAGGAAAAGTAGGTAACTTCTCCTAAATAGGTTTAGGGAAGATTAGAAGGGTTTTAGGAAAGGCTAGAAGGTTCTAGGGTTTTAAGGCTTTAAATAAATATAAAATTTATTTAGGGATTGTGACATCATTTATTGAATATTGATTCAATAAATATAGGAAAATAATTCAAATTTGATTTAAATGCTTTAGGGAGAGATTCTTTAATTAAAGAGGCTTAATTAAAATAAAAGAAATTAATGGCATAAAAATATATTAATTAATTAAATAATTAATTAATTAACAAATGATGATGTCATCAAGAATTTTTCAAAAAATAAAAATACTTTATTTTCTAAAGGATTTTTAGGTGTCTACATTTTTCCCCTCTTTGATGCGATGCTGCAAGTGGTGTGGCATCAAAGACAAGAAAATAAGATGCCCCATGCTACAATTTAGAGGAATAAGGGATTTTGCCCCCTCAATAAAATAACGCAAAGAGGAAACTTTGTGAAATTTTCTCGAAAGGAAACATAAGGAGGAGGAGGAAGGAAGGGGAAATAAAGAACCAAGATTCCAAGAGAAAATATGGATGAATGCAAGGTGAGATGGAATGAAAAATGCAGGATGTAGCTACATGAGAGATGCAAGATGCAAGATTAATCTATATGATGTAGGATGGGGGATTTTTGGAGCTCCATGCGTTGGATTTTTTAAAGAGAACAACCTAGTTTCATATAGCAATACTAGAAACCTTCCAAGGTTACGAAAGAACACAAGGCCTTGTCACCAACGTTGCATAGGAATGACGCAAAAAAGACATGCAGGGTTGCCCCAGCATCACACATGAAACCTAGAGGAGGCATAGTGGAAAGGATAGTGGAGAAACCACAAGCACATGATTGACTCACAGGCAGAAGCAAATGATCAAAAGACCTTGCCCCAGGTTGTCCTCATTCGCACCACACCATGATATAAAGGATTGTGGTGACTTTGAGTAGAGGACAACAAGAAGGTGTAAAAGATTAACAAGACCCAAAGGACAAAATCCAAGCTCATAATGATAACTCCAAAAGACAACCTTTGTCAAGGAGAGAGATTGATTTGACTGATGGTGGAAGGATTGGTCTGAACATGTGGAAGGATACATCGACACGGACCTGGTATGATTGGTGGAAGATTAGATTTAACAGGAAGGATACAACTATGTGGACCCGTTATTAGGCTTAGGCTGGACAATATAGAAGCATACATCTATGTGGACCCAATGTTGATGGGGAGAATGTTGTGTTGTTGATTGGCAAATGATGTGGCTCAAATATAGTCACAATGGTCAAGGATAGTCAACAATTGATATTGCTGAAGTGCAAGGCTAGGTAGGACAAGATTTCTGATCAAAATGATGTTGCATGACTGACAAGGATATGTACAACAAGACGTGAGATTATTTACAATGGATGAGGAAATATTTACAATGGCTATGTATAGAAGCTCAGGATTAGGATGTACAAAGAACCTAGGGATGAAGCTAAAGCTTCAAAGATATGCAAGATGATGCCCCAATTGGGCTGGAAAGCCAAGATGGACTAATGGTGAATGATGTGTCCTGAAATGACATGGATTTGGGAAGGATGCATCCAAATGATGATGATTAGATTGAGATCAAGGCTTGCTACAAGACTAGGAAAAAGACTAAGGATGTGATGGGATGGATTGGCTTGATCTTGGATGTTGGATAGCTAGAGGATATGGATAGGATTGGAAGATGTCAGAAGACTTCTAGGAATAGCTTGGATATGGATGAATGGCATTGGATTGCAATGAGGTTAGTTTATAGCTAGATACCAATGACAAGGGAAGAAACCAAGTGATGGAAAGATGGAGGAAATGCTTAGGATGAGTGCTGGACAAAAATGCTTAGGATTTAGATGGAGGATTACTGGGAGATTTGGATGGAGGAAGATTTGGATTTGGATGGAGGAACTACTTAGGAGACTTGGATGGCAGATTTGCTTGAGGATTGGATAGAGGAATGCTTGGGGAGATTAAATGGAAAATTTTCTTGAGGATTAGAAGATGGAATGTTGAAGGAACCGCTGAGGGATCTGGATAGAGGAATGCTTGGGGATTTGGATGGAAGATTTTCTTGAGGATTTCAAAGATGGAAGATTTTGGATGAAAGATAGTCTCCAAGGAATATGTCACCAACGAAAAATATGACCCCTGCTTAGGATAGTTCATGTATTTTAAAGACATTAGGATGGGGTACGATTGGATGGAAGAACTTCTTGGGATTTAAATAGAAGATTGGTGGCTGAAAGAGGGTGATGGATGCCAAGAAGGTGTCCAAAAGATTGTATACCTAGTGGTCTCTCTTTTGGTCATCAAGATCCAAAGGAAGATGGAGGTGAGAGACAAATGGGATGGAGGAGATGCTGGATTGGATATGAAAGAAGGGAATGGCCCCCAATTGTAGAAAGGAATTGGGGGGAGAGGCCTACACATGATTTTCCAAGTTTTCATCATGGTACTTTTCCAAGGTGCTTGAATTGCCAATTTTTCACCATAGGACAAATTTTTATTTTTCTTTTCTCTTTTTCTTTTCTTTTTTGCTTTTTTTTTTTTTTTCTCTTGATTTTTTCCAATTTTTATGGATTTTCTGATTTTATGTTGACTTTGTGCTAATCTTCTGATTTGTTGATGACTCTTTGATTTAGTGCTATCATGTTTGCTGACTTTCTGATTTTGGACCTACTGATTTATTTGATTTGTCGCTGACTTTCTTTGTTGATCTTTCTAATGTGCTTGGATGTTGGTACAGCTTTGCTAGGATGGATGGATTATGCAAAGGCATGGATTGGATGGGGGAGATGGGAGATATGGTGGTAGAAAGTGTTTGTATGGAATGATGGGAATTAATCATGATAGGGGGATTTTGTTAGGACCAACATTGGCACATGTTGCAAGGAATATGGATGAAGTGGATGGGTTGCAGAAGAGAGATGTGGAAATGATGGAGGATTTGTGCTAGGAGATCTTGGATTTTTGGGACCCAAAATGGATTTAGGAGATGGAGGAGAAGACTGAGTAGCTAGTGGATTTGCAATTTTGGATTCCATTGTGGATATTTCTTTTAGATGCATTACATCTTTTTTCTTTGAGATCCACATCATCTTTTCTTTAGCTTTGGTGGACCTTTGTGGCCATTAGTATGCATCAGATTTTGCTTTTTCTTTGCTGAGCCTTATCAGCCATGTAGTGGATTTTTCTTGTGCTTTGATGGGCCTTTATGGCCATTGGGATGCATTAGATTGCTTGATTGGATTTTTCTTTGCTTGAGCATGTCATTTAGACTAGACATGGCAATCTTTGGATTTTTGTGGATATTTCCCTTCATACATCTTGAATATGGCATCCAAATTGCAAGGAGCATTGGAACAAATATGAGGAGATGTGTGGGATGGAGGAATTATGGATGGAGAGATAAATGGAGATTGGTAGATAGGAAATATGGGTATGTGCCTTTGTTGATTCTGACTAGGGATGTTTGAATTTTGGATGGAGGATTGAGTAGGATAAGATGGGGGATGATATTTTGGGATGTAAGGGCCCAAAATGGATTTGGTATGTAGAGGATATGTGTTGGAAGATTTTGGGACATAGGGACCCAAAATGGATTTGGAGAATGAAGGAGGAATGTGATAGGTTGTCTTGGGTTGTAATGATGGAGGAGGAGGAATAGCGTTGTATGCTTTGGAAGATGTGATGGTGGGTTTGGAAGGATGCTTGAATTTAGCTTTATTTGTACCAACATTTCTAGAGGAAGTGCCTTCTGATGTGTGACCAATTCCACATGATTTTGGATGTTTCTTGTCTTGAATGAGCTCTAGATTTCCTTGGTCATGAGTACCTAGGCCTTTTCCTTGATAATTCCATTTCTTGAGCATTTTATCCAAACAAGGATATTTCTGACTTGGGGAATATGATAAAATTTCACTTTCTGGTTCCCTGATGGAAGATATGGAACTTATTGCTTCTTCTTCAAGTGGGCTACCTCTGACAAATGTAAGTGGACCAAGAGGATAGAGTGATGGTAGATGGATAGTTTTGATTGGGGGATCCTCAAGTGGAGAGGATAAGATGATGGGATTTTGACTGGGATTGGGAGATGGTAATGGATCTTCAGATGGAGGAATTGGGATGATATGATTTTTGTTTGAAGAAATTGGATGATAGGCTCTTGGATTGGAAGAATTGGGATTGTAGAATCTTGGATTGGAGGAATTGAGCTGATAGGATCTGGGATTGGGGGTGATGGAAGAAATAGAACATGCAATAAAGGAAGTGAAGGTTATATCACTTACTCCCAAATATTTCTTCATCACTTCTAGGATCAAACTTTCCTATCTCATCATCTCTCTTGCTATAGCACTTACTCCCAAATATTCTGAAATATTTTATAGTACGAGTATGATAAAACCATAATTCATAAGGAGTCTTACTTGTACCTTCTCTAATTTGAACTATGTTCAATGTGTACACCATTGTCCCAACAACCTCTCTCCAATGCATATGAGATACATTTCCTTCAAGCAACATTGTTCTAGAAGCATCACGTATAGTCTTGTTTCTTCGCTCTGCTATCCCATTTTGTTGTGGAGTCCTAGGAGCTTATGTCTATCTTTGTATTCCATGCTCTTCATAGTGTGAATTGAATAAGTCTGAAGTAAACTCTACACCTCTGTCTGACCTTAAACATTTTATCTTTAAACCTGATTCATTCTCTACTTTTTCCTTGAATATCTTGAATTTATCAAATGCTTCTAATTTTTTATTTAGGTAAGTAACCCACATCATTCTAGAAAAGTCATCAACAAAAAGTATAAAATACCTTTCACCATAGTATGATCTTGTCCTTGTAGGTCCACATAGGTCTGTATGTACCAGATCCAACTTTCATTTTGATGTATATTCTTTGCTTTTATAACTTCTTCTAGTCTATTTTCCAATAACACATTCTCTATATACAATGTTAGACGGTTTCACAATCTTCAGTAGATCTCTAACTGCATTAGTCAAACTTTCCCTCATAATGTTATCAAAATTAACATGATAAAACCTTTTGTGCCATAACCAACTGTCATCTACCTTCGCAAAAAAACAAGAGGCTCCAGATGTATTTAATTCAAATACATTACCTCTAGATTTAGTACTAGCTGCAATCATTTTTCCTGCCTTACTTCTGATAAAACATTTACCATCATTGAATTATAACTAAAACTCTTTATCCATCAATTTTCCAACACTCAAAAATTTATGCTTGAGTCCATCAACAAGTAGTACATTATCAGTATTAGTTTTTCCATCCAAAGTAATAGATCCTAGTCCAATGATAGGTTTAGGAATATTGTCTCTAAATCTTACAACACCGCCATCATAATTCACTAATTTAACAAAACAAATTTTATCTCCAGTCATATGATGTGAACAACCATTGTCTATAATCCATTTAGATTTCTTATCAACATGTGATACTAAATCACTTTCCTCATGTACTTTTTCATCTTTAATAGAAACAAATCCAATCTCTTCATAAAATAAATCATCATCATCAGAATACCTTCACTAGCATAATAACATTCCTTATCCTTTGAATACTTAGGCTTGTACTTAGGAACTCTTGTAGGACATCTAGATACAAAATGACCTACCTTATTGCATGAAAAACATTTCAAAGGTAATTTTCCTTCAAACTTACCCTTACCTCTCTTTTCTCTTCTAGCAATCAGTGCAACAAGTTCATCCATCTTTCTTTCCTATGCTTGTATCTTTTCCCATTCCTTATCATATTCACCAAGCTCTTCTTTTAGGTTCTCACTACTAATGCTTGGAAGTGTAGACATTATCCTCTTATGTGTAGATGCTTTAAATGCAGATTCAACTTTAGGTACAGAATCTCCCATCTCAGCAGCTTCAAAGGAAGTTAGCTTTGCAATCAACATCTATCTGCTAAATTTTGGACTTAGAGGTATAGTCTCTTGTATAGATATAGCCTTAATCTTGTAAGCAGGTGTCAATGATCTAAGGATCTTCACAATGACTTCTTCTTCATCATAAGTGCCTCTACAGTTTCTGATTCTAACCACAACTTTTGTAACCCTTTGAACAAAGCCCTAATGTTTTCATCATCATTCATTTGTAGTTTCTCCATCTTTGTTTTCCAATTATATAACTTATCTTTCTTGGTATACTTGTCTCCTTCATATAGTGATTCTAATCTACTCCAAATCTGGTGTGCCAAATCCAAGTCTTTAACTTCAGTAAATTCTCTTTCAGAGAGTGTGTTGATCAGTGCTTCCCTTGTGACCATGTTGTGTGAGAAGACCTTGTTTTCATCATTAGTAGCTGATGGCAAGTCATTATTAGTCTTCATAGCTACCTTATTCTTTGTAATCAACCAATAGTTGATGCCCAAACATAGAAAATGATTTTGCATCTTGTTCTTCCAACTGTCAAAGTTTTTAGGATTTCAGACTATCCTTCCTATAGAACACCATCTCCAAGATCACCTCAATCTGTTAAGATTTCTCTCTAAGGACCAATAGCTCTGATACCAATTGTTAGGAATAATAGTCCACAATACAACTAAGAGGGGGGGATGAATCAGTTATATGATAGATTATTAAACTTTAAATATTAAAAAGAAGTAATATCAAATCCAATGAACACAATGAATGTGTGATGCCCAAAAGTTGGGTCAAAACACAACCAACAAATTTTTAAAAAGGGTGATAAGTTTCTACACACAAGATGCGGGTTAGGAAAGTCAATGACGAGGTTTCAAGAATCAGGTGATTATCTTCAACAATGTTGTTTACAAAGGATGCTAGATGAAAATTTAAAAGGGTAAGTTTGTCGATTATCATGTCGATCAAAATTATCATTCATCGACTGAATGCCAACACCACAACACAATATTTTTGTGTCAGGGAAACTCTATTAAAGGTAAAAAACCCCAATGGGAATTAGCACCCACAAATGATGTACTGAGAGTATAGTATCCTTGTTAGAAGATCTAGCCCTATTAGGAGCTCATTGAAACATTACAATACACAGTCTATGTTAGAGGATAGAACCTATTGCAACAAAAGTGTATATGAAGAAATACACAATCTTTTGAATTGTTTGACAACAACTATCTTCGCTTGATCAGTTCTAATGAAGTACACCAATAATTCTCTGCTCTACATCTAGAAGACACAAGCTCGTAGCTTCCACAATCTTCTTTACCTCACATACATTCTCACCATATCTTTTCCAAAGAAAATATCTTACATATATACCCTATTACATTCTACATGATTAGGTCAGCCGATTAGGCTTTTCTAATATATAAAATATTACATAAACCCTTTCTAAGATACACAGGGTATCTAAAACAAGTATACAATGATTACATTACAATAATTAAGGACCGACATCCTTAATTTACATTTTACCAAACAAAATGCAAGCTACATCTCTGAAGTCGACTCCCAAATAAGTCTTCTCCAGATCACAAGCCACAGCTGATGCCATCCAGCATTATGTACCTTGCACTAACCAACAAACATTCTTTAGTACCTTTTCTGAAATCCCTCAAGTTTGCATGCACTAAATCCATACCTTCTATAAGATATACCAGAAACATAGAGACTCGCTCTGTCAACATCCACTGTCATAGTCCAGTAACAAGTCTTCGCTAGAGCATCTATAACTCATCCAATATGAAACATTACATGATGCGATCTTGGATATAAGATTGCAACATCTTCATGTACTCTCATCTATCTTCGTACATCCTGAAACATATGTACAGTGTTCGTACACTATAGTAACCAGCCTATACTCTTCACAGAAACATATGTTGACATCAATGACAAAAAACTAATGACAACAACAGTAGCTCCAGCATCACTCAACATAGTGATTAAACATATTAAATGTATTAACCATTTCCCCAATGCATTAGCAATATCCAACATGAAGGGTATTTATAGGATTTGAGGAAGGGCTTGGGTTAGAAAGGGTGGTTAGGGTCAGATTCAGGGTTAGGGGTAGAGTTTGGGGTATGGTCAAAGGGATGAGGGTTAAGGGTTTCTCGCACATGTGTGAGAAATACTTGGGAAGTGTGCTTAGGGAACAAACATGGAAGAGGAGACATCAGCTTCATTAAGATGGTGTAAGAGCCATAATGAGGGTGTAAGGAGCCTTTAATGTGCATGTAATGCTCATTAATGAGGGGGTTTGACTAGAAGTCAAAGGATGAGGGTTTAGACTAAGAGGGTTAGGAATCACCCTCTAAGAAAGTTTAGGGATGGATTAGGAAAGTGGGGATAGGTTTAGGACTTTCTAGAATATTTCTAGGATTTAAATAAATATTTAATTTATTTAAGGAGGGTTTGGGTTGGAAATTTATTAAAATGATTTAATAAATTGGATTTTTTATTTTGGGCCAAGATTCTTTAATTAAATGAACTTAATTAAAATAGGAGGGAATAATGACATAATAATTAATTGATTGATTAAATAATTAATTAATGATGATGTCATCAGGAATTTTAGCAAAATAAAATATTTTTATTTGGCAAAGGGATTTTAGGTGTCTACATTTTTCCCATCTTTGATGTGATGCCACAAGTGGTGTGGTGTCAAAGACAAGAAAATAAGATGCCCCAGGCTAGAATAAGATGGTAAGGGGTTGTGCCCCCTCGAGAAAATAACGCAAAGAAGAAACTTTGTGGAATTTTCTCGAAAGGACGCAAAGAGGAAGGAAAAGAATGAAGAAAGATGGGAAGGGGGGATAAACAGACATCCTTCCAAGAGAAAATATGCATGAATGAAATATGATGATAAATAAGACAAGATGCAGGATGAATCTATATGAATTATGCAAAATGCAAGATTAATCTATATGTAGTGGGCGGGACTTGGGGATTTCATTGTGTAAATGTGGAGAGCACAACCTAGTTTGATATAGAAACATTACAGACCTGCCAAGGTTACTAGGAACACAAGGCCTTGTCACCAGTGTTTCATATGACTAACATGAAAATACACACAAGGGTTTCTCCAGCATCACACATGAATCCAAGAGGAGGCATGGTAGAAATGATGCTAGAGAAACCACAAACAAACAACACTTCCCAAGTGCACCATGTAACCTAGAAGATCACATGTGAAATGTGCAAGGGTCATGTTTGACTAAATCATAGGTAGAAGAAAAAGATCAAAATACTTGCCCCAAATTGCCCTCATTCATAGTGCACCATGATAGAAAGGATCATGGTGACTTTGAGGAGAGGAACAATGAGAAGCCATAAAAGATAAACAAGATCCAAAGGACAAATCCAAGACCAAAGTGATAAATCAACAAAACATCCTTTGTGAAGGAGAAGGATTTATTTGATTGATGGAGGGACCATAAGGTCTGAACGTGAGGAAGGATACATCCTACCTCGACCCGGTTTGATTGATGTAAGATTAGGTTGGATAGGAGGAAGGATACATCCTTAAGGACCCGTTTGATGAGGAGAATGTTGTGTTGTTGTTGGCAAATTATGAATCAAGGATAAGCACACTGATCAAAGATAGTTGACAAAAGATGTTGTTGAAGTACAAGGCTGGGTGGGACAAGATATCTAATCAAATACTGTTGCAGGACTGATGATGATATGTATAACAAGATGTGACAATATGTATAGTGGGCTGGGAGATATGTACATCAGATATTTACAGAAGCTCAGGAATTGGGATAGGAAGATATCACTACACATGGTATTTATAGGAAGCTCATGATTGGGGATAGGACCATTTTCTGCATTGGATAGGTGGGAGGATAAAACACCTTGGGATTGATGGGCTGGTGGTGGGGATGGGGATTGGATAAAATGGATTTGGGATCGGGAGTGGGGATGGTTGGGGGATGGGAGTTTGATAGATAATGAACCGGTCCACTATGCATGGCACCTATTTCTAGGTTTTCACCAACATACTTGTCCAAGGTGCTTGAATTCCCAATTTTTCACTGTTGGACGATTATTTTTCTTTTCTTTTTTTCTTTTTCTTTTTTTATTGTTCTGTATTTTTCTGGATTTTCCAATTTTTATGGATTTTCTGGATTTTCACAAGACATGGTTTAGGCATAGAACCTCTTCAGATGTATGATGTTGATTGGATCATTCAAGGGCTCACCTTCTGTTGTTGATAGATGATAGGATCTAAAGCCAAAGCATGTTGTGACAATGTAGGGACCCAACCAAGTAGGTTCAAACTTGCCTTTCTTCTCTCAATCTACTTGCACTTTCTAATTTTCCTTTAGGACCATCTCACCCATTTGGGATTTTCTTGGATGGACCTTCTTCTTATAACTCCTTTTGAGTTAATTCTAGTAAACAACTAGGTGATCATATTCTTGTTGCCTCTTTTCATCTAATAGGTCTAGATGTGTGAGGTGTGGCATGGGGTAGTCTTCATCTATGGTGTAGTTCTTCATGGAGACAAGCAATGATAGGAGCTCGACCTTGATGGGTAAGACAACTTTGGTACCATATACAAGGGAATATGAGGTGGTGCATGTGGGAGTGTGATAAGAAGTATGATAGGCCTAGAGGGTAGGATTTATTTGGAGGTGTCAGTCATGACCAAAATCATTGACAACCTTCTTGAGGATTTTCAGGATAGTTTTATTGGTTGCCTTAGCTTGGCCATTTCCTTGGAGGAAGTATGGGCTGGAGAAGCGATGGTGGATGTGGATTCTCACACATAGATCATCCATATGCTCTTTTTCAAAGGGTGTGCCATGATCTATGAAGATGGTGGAAGGGATGTCGAAGTGGAAAATGATATGGTATAGGATGAACTTGGATATCTGAATGCCAGTAGTGAGGATGAGTGGAATTGATTCAACCCACTCTATAAAGTATTATGTGACTATTATGATATATTTTTGTCCATCAGAGGAAAGTGGAGTGATTAAGTTGATGAGGTCGAAGCCCCAACATGAAAAGAGCCATGGTGGCGCAATGGGTTGTAAGTCTTGTGCTGGAGCATGAATCACATTGGCATGCTTCTAACATGGTAAGCATTTCTTGACAAATTAATAGGCATCATGCTCCATTGTTGGCCAGTAATACCTGACTCTAAGCAACTACTTTTCTAGGACCATGCCACTCATCTAGGCACCGCAAATTCTAGCGTAAACCTCTTGTAAAGCCAGGATGGCCTCATTTGAATATAAACACCTCGAGAGGATGTCATAATATCCTTGACGATAAAGGGTGTTGGATACAAGAGTGTAGCGGGAAGCTTTGTGAATTAGGTTTTAGCATTGGGTGTTGGTGAGATATGATACCATTTTAAAGATATGCATGAATGTCATGGTACAATGGGGACTGGGGACCAATCAAGACACACACCATTTTTGAATTGACATTCTCATAAGAATGTGTGTGTAGCTACTCGACTAAGATTTCATATTTTGATGAGTCATGAGGGATTTCCAATAAGGAACTGATGGTTTCCATTGCATTGGCAACTTTTTTTGAAGCCTTGGTATCTACGTGAACTGTAGGCTCAGGAAGTTCTCTTTCAATATGTCTACCAAGTCCTTGTAGGGTAGAAGCTTGTCGTCCTTTGTTTAAAATTCCTCTGGGACCTTCTTGATTATCAACTATGAATCTCAAAATACTTGTAGTTCTATTATGTTCCACTGGATCTGACTGTACCCTGAGAAGCCATCCATGAGTGACAAAATTGCATGGCCTATTCTGAGATCAAATTTCATGTTGATTTTTGGTAAGGGGAAATCATCCTTTGGACATGCTTTGTTCAGATCTCTGAAGTTAGGGTATATTCTAATCTCTCCTAAAGGCTTAGTGACAGGCACCATGTTGGAGATCCACTCTAAGTAATCAATGGCTTTGATGATTTTGGCTTTGTAGTAGTTTCTCCAATTCTTCTTTTACTAATAGGGCTACCTTAGGATGCATTTTGAGTAGCTTCTACTTTACTGGCTTGGCATTAGGATATACTACAAGATTGTGAACAACTAGATTTGGATCAAGCCAACGAATGTGTACATATGACCATACAAAATTGATGGTAGCTTCTTGGAGGAGCATTGTGAAATCCATTTCTTCTTCTTCAGTTAGAGATGTTGCGATGTAAGTGATTCTTGGGTATTCTTATGTGCCCAAGTTGACTAGTTTTGTTTCCTTGATGAGGATGGATGATTTGAATTGTTGAGTTGGTGGGTAAGAGATTAGATTAGCTTCAGCCATTCAATTGAATATTTCATCCAGTGGTTCACCAAGAGGTGTGAAGGTATGTCATTGATGGGTCTAGACTCAAGGCCTATTTTGATTTGGGGTAGTGGATATGGCATTGGCCTGATTTTCTTGACCTTGGTTTTCTTGTTGTTGGTAATTTTGCATAGGCTGTTGATTGATTTGGGGTTGTTTTTGTTGATATGTAGGAGTTGGTGTAGGACTGGCCACAACAATTTGAACATTCTTAGTGTATGTGGCTCCATCAGTAACAACGTTCTTGTTTCTATTCCAATAGCAAGGTTTTTCATTACTAGGTTTTCTATGGGAATCATCTTTGTAGTGTCAGATTGTGCCTTCGTCTAAGAGGCCTCTTTCAATGTCTATCCCCTTGCCTTTGATGTCTTGATAGGTTTGGATGCAGTTCATCTTCATGAAGTGGGATAGTTTAGGATGCATTTTATTGATAAAATTTTTAGTAAGATGCTTCTCAGGTGGTTGATATGATAACCTAGTGGTGAGGTTTTTCCATCGTTGTAAGTAGTCTACTAGGCTCTCTCCTCCTTTCTATTTTGAGTTACAAAGGTCTAACAAGGATAACTCATTCTTGACATTATGGGCGTATTGGGATATGAACTTCTTAGAGAGTTTGGAAAAGGTTGTGAGTGTCCCATAAGGTATCTTATAGAACCACTCAATAGTAGTCCCTCCCAAGCTCTTGGGGAATAGGCGCATGAGGAAATTATCACTATATGCCACTTCTTGGCAAGCCATATAAAAATATTTGACATCGCTAACTAGATCTCCTTTCCCATGATATTTGTCAAACTTGGGTGTCTCAAAGTTTTTTGGAAAGGGGATAGCTATGATGGATATGTTAAAGGGATAGGGACAGACCTCCTTGAATTTGAAGGTCTTGCTCTATATTCCATCTTTAAGCTCCTTAAGAGCATTCTTCATTTCTTCCCACTCAATATTGATTGGTGTTGGAGTGGGTACTCCTATTGGGAAAGGATCTGATGGTGTTGGTGAATATGGATGGTTGTGTGGAGGATATTGTGGAGTGGGATATGGAGATTTCCCAACAAGATAGGTGGATTGGAATGGATTTTGGGGTGATGGTTGCTAGGGTGGATATTATTGCTGGGGTACGGGGGTGTATTGCTATGGAGGATATGAAGTGTCTTGTTGTTGTTGGGGTATGATGGGATTTTTTTTCTAGGAGATGATGGGATATTGTTGTTGCACTGGATAGGATGCTTTTTGTTGTTGGGGGATGATGGGATGTTGTTGTTGGAAACAATTGTCTGAAGGAAATTGCTACTCAATTATGTATTGTCTTTGATGTCACACAATGTCATAGTCCGCAGCAACCAGTTACTACCGAGCTCAGTCGGTCTGCCAGACAGGAATATTAGTGCTTACCGAGTCCACTCGGTTATCAAAGAAAATCAGTGTCTACTGAGTTCACTCGGTTACCAAAGGAAATTTAGTATTTACCGAGTTCAGTCGGTTGTCGAAGAAAAGTTAGTGTTTACCGAGTTCACTCGGTTACCAAAGGAAATTTAGTATTTACCGAGTTCAGTTGGTTGTCGAAGAAAAGTTAGTGTTTACCGAGTTCAGTCGGTTATCGAAGGTAAAGGATTGTCGGTGTTTACCGAGTTCCCTCGGTCTCCAAAAGATTATAGAAAGTTATGGTCACCGAGCACTGTCGGCCCTTGAAGGATTTTTGCAAATAGAGTTTTCTTAATTCAGCCGACTGATATACTAAATAATGTCGATTTGACAAATCTAAAATCATATAAATAAAAGGTCAAATGTGAAAAGTAAAAAAAAATATAGCAGACGATTTACAGAAGAAAAGCAGGAAAGGTGTATGCGAATTTTTGAAGGATGTTCAGATATCCTTGAGGTGCAGCAGAGATTTATTCGATCAAAAAGGATCAGACTTATGCAGAACAGAGATCTGTAATCAGCAAGATAGTTGCATTATTATACAGGTCATTTTTCATTGTTACCTTCTTATCATTGTAACAGTGAATTCTAAATCTCTTAACCGAGTTGGTTTAACAACCATATTGTAAATCCTCTAACAAGGTGACAATTCCATTGAATTGTTTTCAAGACCTCTTACCAGGCCACTCCTAGCAGGGTGATTAAATCCTCTAACAAGGTCACACCTAACAGTGTGTTTTGTAACCTTTTACCGGGTTGGCTTCTAACCGGGCATCACTTCAAAAAAGTGAAAATCAGTATCTAGATACATTGGTGGTTTTTCCCATATTGGGTTTCCACGTTAAATCTTGTGTCTCTTGTGTTCTTAATTGCTTTCTCAATCATATACATGTGCTGATGAATATCTAAAGATAATTTTGCTAATACTTTCTGCATCTTCAATATTACTGCAATCTATTTACCAAGTGCTAAAACAGATAACATTGTTAAGATATCCTAAGGGATCTAGAAAGAATTAATTGTGAAATGATATATGGTTGACTAATTCACCCCCCCTCTCAGTCACTTCATCCATATTCCATCAGTTGTTGCTACTACATGAGGAAGTATTGCTACTATGGAGGAGGTTGATGGAATGGTGCAGTTTGTTGATAGGATGGTCCTTGATGCACTTGGCTTTGGGTTTGGGTGATGTAGGTGGGATGTATTCCTGCATTTCTTAGGGGTGGAATGGTTGTTGGGAAGCTAGTAATAGGAAGTGGTTGCACAAGGTAGTTGGTGAGATGAGATAAAATTTGTTGTTGGGGTGGTGGAACTTTTTGAGAAGTGGTGGGCAGCACAGATAGATATTTGGTATATGAAGGAAAAGATGAAGCTAGTGGAGGTTGTGGTGGTTGTTGTCATGCTACTTGGGGGAAAGTGGCTTGTTGGTTTGTGGGAATGGATATGTGGGATTGGGTCGGTATACCCAAGGCTTGCATTTCTACTTGGGTGAGGCCCCAATGAGAGTCGATTCATGGAAAGATTTGTGATGTGAAGGATGCAAAAGTAATGATGGGATTTTGGGATGTATATGGTGGATTTTGAGGTCCCATGAAGAACATCCCTATTGTGAAGGCAGTTTCTTGGGCTTTTGTGTGAGCAATGAAAGGTGGAGGTGGAATGTATGCTTGGGTGAATCCTTGCTAAGAGGTGGAAGAAGGTTCTTGTATTCCCAATGGGAAGGATGGTGCTGATGTGGATGCTTGCTAAGTGAAGAAGGGAAATGATTATTTTGCCCCCAAAAAAGATGGTATTCATGTGGAAGTTTGCTAAGTGAAAGAGAGGAATGATTGTATTGCCCTAAAAAAGGGTGATATTGCTTGGCTCATGGAAGGTGGAGAGACTACTTGTGTGTCAGCTTGCGTGGGAGGTAGAAGTTGAGTTTGTACAAAGCTTTGGGCCTGAGTGATGGCTTGAGATGATGCAAACTATGGTGGCATTCCCATAATGGAAAAGGGAGTGGATTGTGATGTTTCTTGTATTGTGGGACGTGTGAAGCTGCTTTGCAAGAGATGGGGGGTGGGTGAGGCCACCTGAGATATTTGCAAATCAGGATCATGGATTTTTTGGATGATGGGGGTACAGGCTTAAGCTGGGATGTGGATTATTTTTATGGGGATGAGGGGTTGGAGATGTGGTAGAATGGGAGTATCCTCTTGTGCAAAGTTTTCCATTATAGCCCGTCAATTCTAATCAATGATCACACTTACCATTTGTGCATTCCCTAGATGGCTTATGAATGTTTCCATCAAGAATGAAGTGGGGGTTTCAGTTATATTTTCCCACACATTCTCAACTTGTAGGATTTGTGGATTATAGGTCACCATCACGCTGGTAGGATTGTTCAGATCAGAGGAACTAGTGGTCAGGTTGGGATCCATATTCCTTCTCTTCTTGGATCACATCTCAGCAAGCATGGAGGATCTAAGATGAAGATGTAGATGATGGATAGATCCAAGAAGAAAAACTCTAAGGATGATGGATGTATATATAAAGAATCTCTAAGGATGAAGGTTTTCTAGGATATGATGCAAGGACTTGGATCAACTAAAGGATGGTGGGATGCTAAAGGATGGTGGGATGCTTTGATTAGATTGAGGATGATGGAGGATTCTAAGTGACGAGGATGGTGGAGGATTACTGAGTGTCAGCAATGAATTTTTTCTCCCTGGTGTAGGATCAAAGAGGATTGTCAACCTAAGATAGACTATTGATCTTTGGAAGATGAGATTATTTTCAATACATGCTAATCTCTTGCTTGAGATGATGAGGCCTAAAAAGACAATTATGAGATTCCCTGGACAATGCTTAGTCAAAGAGTAGTTTTGGGGTGTTTTTGATTTGGCATAAGGATTAAGAAGACTCAAAATATATGACATGAAGTGTTTCAGATTTGGATCACTAGATTTGGTTTGAGGATGATGGATTATGACTTGGATGTTGGATTCTAGATTTGGGATCAAGGATGATGGAATGAGGCAAGGATTCTAATTTGTGGATTGCTGATGGAGGATGATGGAGGATGACCAAATTATGTTTTTCTAAGAGGATGACCTAGTTGTAGCTAAAAAGGATTACATATGATGCAACTAGGAAGATGATAAATAATGCAAGGATTTAGCTAGGAAGATGAACTATGATGAAAGCTAAGGGGATTATGATGCAAGGATGCAACTAAGGATGATCTAAGTGTCAAGGATACTGAGATAGGATTATAGGATTCTGAAGGAATGATGGATATGTGATGGGCCACACTAGTCTTCTCTTTCTAGATTGACATAGTGATGGTTGACTTGGAACTGGGATGCAAATTATTTTACTCTTGCGTTATAGCCCACGTTGTCCAATTTCTCTTGATACTTTTCTTCTACTTGGATTACCTTTAGGGAGGGTTGGTGATATTTTAGTTCTCTTTCTACAATCCTCTCCTCTTAATAGACTTGGGAATTGGGTAGCTTAGCTTTCTTATGTTTGATCGAATCAGACATAGCTTGGAAAGATTTGGCAATTGGATTGAATCAATGATTTTGGGTGTCTAATTTTGAGGACTCTTTCTGCAAGGATGTTTGGATAACTTTCATCAAGTTTTGGCTTAGTTTTGGTGTCTTCAATGGAAAAGGAGAAAAACTAAAGAAAGACACTCTGAAATAAATCCCAACAAAGGACAAAGAAACTTTGTGGGATACAAGCAAATGATGTTCACTGAATTTGATTGTTAGAATAACTAAGAGGGGGGGTGAATCAATTAGATCAGTTATCCTATAGTCCCAAATACAAATATGTACCTTATCAAACAATACCAACAAATTATGTAGCTCAGTAACATAAAATATCAATCTATCTGTTCACTTTACCGATTACCAGTAAATAACTAACTGTGATTACCAACCAAATCAATTATGCAGTATGTAAAGTATGATAGAAAAAAAATCATCATAAATAAAACATAACACAATGATTTAACGTGGAAACCCTATTAAGGGAAAAACCACCTGGGACCGATAACCCAAAATAATTCACTGTTCTGAAGTGAGCTCGATGAAGAGCCAACCCTATTAAAGGTTACAAACACATTGTTAAGTGTGACCTGGTTAGAGGATTTAACACTAATAGTTAACTTTTGACTAGCATTCACTATGGGGTCAACAAGATAATAATGTACATTCTCTGAATGACATAGGGTAGAATATAAGACTGTTAAGTCGACTCGATAAAGAGATTTTTTGAATCAATGGTTAAATTGATACAGTATGATTTGATTCAAATACAACTCAATTGTAGATATTCAGATCTATGCTAAGCCCATACAAATCCTCTGATCAATAATCAAATTCACTTCATCAATATTCTTCAACTTACTTTCACTCAGTAAATGGTTCTCTAACGCTCGGTTAACTCTACAGTTCGGTTCTTTCATAACCAGTCTAATCAGTGATGCATGAATAAAGTCTTCATGTGATATCTCTATAGTCTTCTTCTTCTGACATCTTTCAACAATGAAACTCATATCTCTTAAATAGACAAGTAAACCATTTTCATATCAGCCATTAGATTTTTCCGCTTAATCTCCTTCATCCATTTTGCTTCTTAAACCTTCATTGGCAGATGTGTCATTAACACGTTTCAATCTCATCCTTTAGATCTTCTCTAAATTTTGTCAGTTGTGGATCTCATAACAAACTTAATCCTTAATATCAAAATCATAACAATTCTAGCTCATCAAATTTCAATCGGCTGTTCTTTGCATTTAATGTTTTCATCCATTCTCGGTTAATATAGAAATGTGTTGGTGATAACTAGTTAAACTAGCTCGGTTGATACTATTAGTCAATATACATTGCACTGGCTCGGTGTATAAGAAATCTTCAATTACTGACCACATTGACTTATTCAATTTCAAATCTCTTCTTCATAATAGATTAATGTAACATGCTCAAGTCAACAATATAAAGCCATAGACTCATCAATAAGTTACCCAATGTTTACCTTATCCTTATCTGTCATATCCATATTTTTCTCATGTAGATATCTCAATTCTTCATCTTTTCTTCCTCTAACAGATGTCCAGATGTTTGTAACTAACATGATAAGTATTGTCAAGACTAGTTGACATCAATGACAACATATTGACTGATTCAATCATCTTACATTTCATTTTGGTACTCAGTGATCTCTAATCATTATTTCTTCATTTAATTCAAATATTCAATCAATTGTAGTTCATCAATCTCTCCCTTTGGCATTGATGGCAACACAAGCAATATGAAAATATGCCAAACACATACCAAACATGTATTGTACAACTATGCAAGTAAATTTTGTAGCTCGGTAAGCATTTAATATGTTTAATCACTACAAAACATAACAGCATTACAAGTGTAGACTCTCCCTATAGATTTGATCCTTTCATCTCTCAGATTCCCTTTGTTCTCAATAACAAATATTCAAGTCTCTCCCTTTCCGTGTGTTCTTAGTAACTAATTTTCCATATTCATTCTCTCTCCCTTTGACAACAATGCCAAAGAAAATATACAAACAAATAAACAAATAGCTTTGCAACAGCCAAGTATTTCTTTGTTGTTTAATTCATATCATGTACATTTTAGTGTACAGATAAACCAATTTCTATTCCAGCTTCTACAATCTTTCACAACCTTAGACAAAATCCAAAGTGTGAACTGTGTGCATCAACATGAATGATCTTTTGATAAGTGTAGGTTGATGCAACCTCCAATTCACCTCAGTGACTAGTAGACAAGGGATGGACCCCAAGTCTAGTTCTCAAATATTCAAATGTGTCCTTCGGTAATGATTTAGTAAAGATGTCAGCAAGTTGTTCCTTAGATGTTACAAATTCTAGTTGTACTTGCTTCTCTTGAGCTTTCTCTCTTAAGTAGTGATACTTAATAGATATATGCTTTGTCTTCAAATGAATCACAAGATTCTTAGAAATATTTATAGCACTGGTGTTGTCACAATATATAATCACCGGGTCAATGATTACCTCATTCATTCCTTCCAACACTTGTCTAATCCAAGCTATATTTGAATAATTTGCAGCAGCAGCAACATACTTTGCTTTAGCAGTGGACTGATAAATGCATGCTTGTTTCTTGCTAATCCATGTCACAAGCCTTTCCCCTAAAAAGAATGCTCCGCTAGTTGTGCTCTTTTGGTCATCTATATTTCCAGCCCAATCTACATTAGTGTAAACTTTCAGTTCAAATTTTCCTTCCAATGTGTATCATAATCCATAATCCTTTGTTTTCTTCAAGTATCTCAAGATTCTCTTTACAACAACCATATGTGAATCTTTAGGATTGGCAAAAAATCTGGCCACAATCCCCACTACATGTGCAATATCAAGCCTACTATGTACAACATACATCATTTTACCAATCATAGATCAATACAGAGTCTGATTTACCTCGGTAGATTCATTATCCTTTGTCAATTTATAGTCAGTTACCATCGGTGTTCCCACAGGTTTAGCATCTTCCATGCCAAAAAATTTCAATACTTCTTTAATGTATTTTGATTGTGTGATGAAAATCTCATCTTTTTGTTGTATAATTTACAAACCTAGAAAAAATTTAATCTCTCCAAACATAGACATCTCAAATTCCTTTCTCATTTCATCAGCAAAAGATTTGCAAATCTGATCTTGTCCAACAAATATTATATCATCAACAAATATTGCAGCAATCAAAATGTTATCATTAGAAGCTCCTTTCATGTACATATTACTCTTTTCACTAGTTCTTACAAAGCCAATACTCATAAGATAAGCATGTAATCATTCATACCATGCCCTCGATGCTTGCTTCACTCCATATAAAGCTTTGTGTAGTCTACATACCATGTCTTTTTGATTCAGATCAACAAACCCTTCAGATTGTTCTATGTAGACCTCCTCCTCAAGAATTCCATTTAGAAATGTTGATTTCACATCCATTTGATATACCTTAAATCCCTTATGTGCAGCATAGGCAAGCAATATTCAAACTCCTTCCAATCTAGCAACAGGTGCAAAGGTTTCACCATAATCAATACCTTCTTCTTGTGCATATCCTTTGCAAATAAGTCTTGCCTTATTCCTTGTAACTTCTCCATTCTCATTCAGCTTATTCTTGAAAATTGACTTAGTATCGATAAAAATTTTATCTTTTGGTCTAGGCACTAAGGTCCATGTTTTATTCTTTTCAATTTGTTCAATCTCCTCATTCATAGCATTTATCCATTCCTCATTTGCAAGATCATCCCTAATAGTTTTCGATTCAAACTCATAAACTAAGCATGTGTTATGTCTTAACTTACTTCTTGTTAGCATGCCAGCTTGCTTATCTCCAATGATTTGGTTCTTAGGATGGTGTCTTCTAGAAAATCTTTCTAGCACTTGTTCTCTCCTTCGTTCTTCATTTTGTTCAAGTACAATTTCCTACTCGAGAGCTTCTTCCTGATTCTCAGTTTCCATTTACTAATTCTCGGTAGCATTTTCTTGATGCTCGGTAAACTCAGCCTATGGCTTTGGTAGATACTATGGATCTTCAACATAAGTGAACCTACCATAGTCTTCAGGCTCCTTCATGCTTTCTACATCATTCTTATCAGCAAACTCATCAACTTTTACATTAGCTCTTTCTATCATCTTATTAGCAACTTTGTTTAGACATTTATAAGCTTTACTCTTAGTAGAATATCCTAAGAATATTCCTTCATCACCTTTAGAGTCAAATTTTTCATTCCTATCATCTTTCAAAATATAACACTTTCTACCAAAAACTCTGAAATAACTTACACTCGGTGTGTATCCAAACCATAACTCATAGGGTGTCTTGTTTGTGTCTTTCTTTAGTTGAACTTAGTTTAGGACATATATAGTTGTGCTAACTGCCTCTCTCTAGTATATTTGTGAAACACTCTTCTCAATCATCAATGTTCTAGCATGATCAACAATAGATCCATTTCTCCTTTCAGCAATTCCATTCTACTGAGGTGTTCTAGGTGCAAAAACCTACCATTTTATACCATGCTCATTACAGAAGTTAGTGAATTCATAATAAACAAACTCACCTCCTCTATTAGACCTTAAGCATTTCAATTATTTTATGGTTTCTTTTTCTACTTTAGCCTTATACCATTTAAACAGTTTGAATGCCTCGGATTTTTCTTTTAAGTGCATAACTATCATTAATCTAGTATAGTCATCAACAAAAACAATAAACTATATATCTCCATAGTAGCTCTAAGTTCTCATGGGACCACATAAGTCAGTGTGAACTAACTCCAAAATTCCTTTAGATGAGTAGTCCTTAATTTTAAAACTAGATTTTGTCATCTTTCTTTTTTGACATTGATGGCACATAACATGCTCAGGTTTGGTTAGACTAGGCAATCCTCTAAATTTTCTCTCTTTACTAATCTTAATCATGTTATCAAAATTTACATGACATAAAATCTTATGACATAGCCATGCATCTTCATTTTTCACCATTAAACAAGAAGTCTTAGCATTATCAAGATAAAATAAGTTACCTTTTGATTGTCCTCCTATTCTGACAAGCTTTCCATTTTCGTCATAGATCTTTACCTTCTTGCTTTCAAATTCCACTCGGTGACCTAAGTTATTAAGTTGTGCCACACTCAAAAAATTTTAATTTAGTCCTTTTACCTAGTAAGCATTATCACATCTAATTCTATCATTCAACAGAATAGATCTTTTTCCTTTAACCATGAAAGGTGTGTCATTTCCCATTTTTACTAATCCTCTATTATAATGCTCAAGATGATCAAACTTATCTTCATCACCAGTCATGTGATGTGTAAATCCACTATCAATGATCCAAGTATCATTTTTACTAACTTTAGAAATGATTTTTTTTCTACATACCTTTCCTCCTCTTCAGAATCATCTTTCATTGCAAAAAACACTACCTCTATATCATCATCAGTGTCGATGTCGATGTCATCTTCTTCAACAAGATAACATGCCTTTTTGCCCTTATCTTTGTGATCTTGGTTGTCTCTTTTTTTGTGTTGGTAACCTCTATTGTTCCTTCTTCCATAGCTTCCATTACCAGATCGGTCTCTTTCTTTATCTTCCTCCTTTCTATTGGGACATCTAGCAGCAATATAGCCAACTTCTTTACAATTAAAAAAAGCTAAAGGTAACTTTCCCTTATATCTACCTTTGCCTTTCTGTAGTCTCTGGTCCATAAGAGATTCAAGTTCATCAAGCTTGTCAACAGTGTTACTATCACTTTCATTCCTTATATTATGCTTACTACTAGATTTAGCAATCTTTAGAGAAGACATAAAAGCAGACTCAATACTTAGTACCACACTATTATCAAAATTGTTCAACTCAAAAGTTGTTAATTTTCCAATCAGACTATTAAGAGTAAGAGTGCTACCAGGTGCAAACCTCATTTCATGAATAGTAGATATTCTAATTGCATAAGTAGGCAACAAGGTTCTTAGTATCTTACTTACCACTGTATCTTCAAGAATGATACCACCATCTCCTCGGATAGCATTGACTACCTCTTTGATTCAGTTTTTGTGATGTGTGATATTTTCTCCTTCCTTCATTTTCATGTAATTAAATATACCTCTCAAGCTTTCAGCTCTGGCTCTCATCACATTTGCATCACCACCTTAAACTAGAGAAATTTTATCCCACATTTTCTTCGCAGTAGTGTAATCCTTGACATCCTTAAATTCAGCATCAGATAGAGCAGCAACAATCTCTATCATAGTAATATTAAGTTCATGTCGATCTCTCAACTAATCAAGAGTCAAAGGACCAACCGTTAGTTTTATGTAGCCATTGTTAAGTAAAGGTATAGAAAATTCTCCAATTCTAGATATGTGAAGTCTCATCTGACTTTTCCATGTATTAAAGTTGTCTTTGTTCAGCTTTGGCACTTCCCTCTTATACATCTTGTAATCTTTATGCTGAAGTCCTTAATGTTATAAAGTAAAGTCCACCAAGATAACTGAGGGGGGGGGTGAATCAATTATCAGATAATTATAACTTTTAACATCTTCAATAGCATTTAACCATGTAAGCAATGCAATTACTAACCATACAAAGATATTCATACATAATGACACAATAACATAAGATATGTTGACTAGGGAACCTCTTGATCAAAAAGTAAACCCCCGTGGGAATAATGCCCACAAAAGATGCACTAATATGAATATTCCTTGTGAGAGGATGGACTTTGTTAGGAGTCTTATGAAATACATTCGGTACATAAAAATCCCTGTTAGGAGATTTTGAATCCCTGTTAAAAGATTCTAACCCTGTTAAGAGTTATGGAAGACAGAAGGACCCACTGCCCAAACAGCGTCAAGCTAAGATCATTGAAAACACTGTCCAAATAACCTTGATATTATTCAATAGAATAATATGAAATATGTTACCTCCTTATTGTGCCAAACTGCACTCACCGCTACACCAGATCTTTGTACTTCGCATGTCTTCCTTCACAATTTCACTTTCACAACCTCTTAGGCTATTTTTTTCACTTCATGCTTACATTCGCATGCAACCAAACTATGCTCACACTTCTTTCATATTTCACTACTAAAATAAGGAAAAAAATTCCTTCCTTTATACCACACTCAAATAATTACAAATGAGTCGGCACACAAATACAAACTAAAAGTTTCTATACGCTACATCAAAATTACACAAAATTGTCAGCTTCCAAATATAATAACTCTTCACTCATCTAACTTCAAAGTTTGTGCTCTAAACCACATCACCATCAATGTGTCTCAAACTTCCCTTTAACTATGAAAAACTAGATTCCATCCCGATTAGGAGATATCATCTGATTTCCACAAACCGCTACTCAGGAACACTGCCTGAATACTGCTTTTACCAAAATGCTCATAACTTTAATGAATCAATGAATTACTATCTGCACTCTTAACCATAAACAAATAACATATCAAAGAATATAACCTCAACATTGCATAGCTCCATCTGCAATATCCCATGTGCGCTAATCAAAACACTATCTGCTTCTCTGCTAGTCTCTAGAAGATCACTATGTTGACATCAATGACAATCATAGTCATGAATGCAACAACAACTACTACAAAATGACTTCCAACATCCAACATTCATTCCTAACAATCTCCCCCATTGGCATTGATGGCAACATAGATGAAAAACATTCAATGTTCCAAAAATCCAATACTACTGCACTGATACTTTGAAAGTTCTTCAAATCTTCTTCATCAATCAAATCTTGCTTCATTATCCTATTAAGTTCTCTCCAATAGATGTTCTATATTTTTTTTCATGTATACTTCTCCCCCATTGACATCAATGATAGAAATTTCATCACTATGTCAACAACAACTCAATGTCCAAAGACATTGTTTTAGAAAATACATTCACAAGAGTCCTCATGACTCAGCTCAGATACATATACTCCCCCATAGAGGAAGTACCAACATCCAATCCAGAAAAAGATAGGGCTCATATACAACTAGACAAATGCAATCAACTGCATCATTACTCAAAATTAGGCTAGGGCATAACCCCAAGCATACCTCTTAGATACTCAAATGTATCCTTAGGCAAAGGCTTTGTAAATATGTCTTCTATCTGTTCCTTTGTGCTTATGTACTCCAGTCTGACTTCTTTCTCAGCAACTTTCCCTCTTACAACATGATACTTGATCTCTATTTGCTTAGTTTTAGAATGCAATATAGTATTCTTAGACATACTGACTGTGCTGTTGTTGTCACAATGTATGACAACAGGTTCAACAAATTTAATTCCAATATCCTTTAGCATCTACTTCATCCAAATTATCTGGTTACAATTGTTTGCTGCTACTACATATTCTACTTCTGCTATACTCTATGAAATACAATTATGCTTCTTGCTCAACCATGAAACCAATCTTCCTCCAAGAAAAAATCCTCCACCACTGGTGCTTTTCTTATCATCAACACTACCTCCCCAATCAGCATTTGTATATGCACATAGGGTGAAATCATCATATTTTTCATACCACAATCCATAGTCCATTGTTCCTCTTAAATATCTCAATATTCTCTTTACTGCTACATAATGTGACTCCCTAGGTTTAGCTTGAAATCTTGCTACCATGCCAACTAAATGTTGTATATCGGGTCTAGTGTGTGTTAAGTACTAAAATCCTCCAATCATGGATCTATAATTCTTTTTCTCAACTGCTGGTGTTTCATCTTTGCTTGATAGTTTGTGTCCTGTAACCATAGGTGTTCCGACTAGTTTACAATTCTCCATTCCAACTAGTTTGTGTCCTATAACCATAGGTGTTCTATCAGCAAATTTTTCACTAGCATCATCTTCTCCTCCAAAGATAATGTCATCAACAAAAATAACTATAACTAATAATCCATTTTCAATTTCTTTTGTGTACAGATTACTATCTGTTGTTCCTTTAGTAAATCCCAATTTCAACAAATATTTATCCAATCTAGCATACCAAGTTCTAGGTGCTTGTTTTAGTCCATATAATGCTTTCTTTAGTTTACATACCATATCTCCTTCTTGAGTCAAAGGAAAACCTTCAGGATGTTCAATGTAGACTTCTTCTTCCAATTCACCATTCAGAAATGTGGACTTCACATCCATCTGATACACTTTGAATTTCTTAAAAGCTGCATAAGCCAAAAACATTCTTACTGCTTCAATTCTTGCTACTGGTGCAAAGGTTTCTTCATAGTCAATTCCTTCTTGTTGTGAGTATCCCTTACATACTAATCTTGCTTTGTTTCTTACTACTTCTCCTTGTTCGTTCATCTTGTTTCTGAATACCCATTTAGTTCCAATCACATTCTTGTCTTTAGGTCTAGGAACCAATTCCCATGTCTTGTTCTTTTCAATTTGATCTAGTTCTTCTTTCATAGCATTAATCCAATGTTCATATTCACAAGCTTCATTAGTAGATTTAGGTTCAATTTGAGAAATCAAACATAAATGTACCTTACTTCTAGTCATAACTCCTCTATCCAAACTTCCAATAACTTGTTTAACAGGATGATGTCTAGATAGATACATGTTCGGTGTCATAGTCATAGATCTTGCTTCAACTATAGATTCTTCTCTAGATTCTTCTCTGGTTTCTTCTCTGGTTTCTTCTGTAGTATGATTCTCATTCAATAATTCACTCTCAATCTCATAGAATAATTTAGTAGTTTCAATGTTAGGTTGAGGATTAGCTTCTTCATCAGATTCATAATCAAGCATTCTTTCCTAAATTTTAAACTTCTCATCAACTTTAACATTTGCGCTCTCAACAATAGTTTTAGTTCTCTTATTGTAACATCTATATGCTTTTCTCTTCAAAGAATATCCAAGAAAAATACCTTCATCACTTCTAGGATCAAACCTTCCAATATCATCATCTCTCTTTATATAACATTTGCTTCCAAAAATTCTAAAATACTTAACTGAGGGTGCATGTCCAAACCATAATTCATAAGGTGTCTTATCTATTTCTGCTCTAATTTGTACTCTATTTATTGTATATATTGTTGTATTCACTTCTTCTCTCCAAAATGTCTTCGCCAAGTTATTCTCAAATTACATAGCTCTTGCTGCTTCAGTTACTGACTTGTTTCTTCTTTCTGCAATACCATTTTGTTCAAGTGTTCTAGGGGCTGAAAACTATCTCTTAATACCATTCACTTCATAAAAGGTGTTAAACTCTCTAGAAGTAAATTCTCCACCTCTATCAGATCTCAAACATTTAATCTTCATTCCAAATTCATTCTCAACTTTATTCTTAATGATCTTAAACTTATCAAATGCTTCAGATTTTTCTTTCAGAAATGCAATCCACATCATTCTTGTAAAATCATCAACAAGAATCATAAAATACCTTTCTCCATAGAATCCTCTAGTCCTGGTAGGACCGCTCAAGTCTATATGAACAATCTCCAACTTCTCTGCCGATGTGAACTTCTTACTAGGAAATGAACTTCTCTTCTACTTAACCATCACACATTCTTTGCAAATCATGTTAGTAGGCTTCATAATTTTAGGCAAATCCCTTACTGCAAGTGTAGTACTCACTTTCACAATGTTATCAAAGTTTATGTGACAAAACCTTCTATGCCATAACCAACTGTCATCAATTTTAGTAATCAAGCATGTCATCTCAGTACAATTCAACTGAAATACATTACCTCTGGTTCTAGATCTAGTTCCAATTAGATTTCCATCTTTATCCTTTATCACACAAGTTTTCTCAGTAAACCAAACTTGATATCCCTTATCCACTAACTATCCAACACTCAAAAGATTATGTTTCAATCCATCAACAAAGTAAACATCATCAGTATTAGTCTTTCCATCAAGAGTAATAGATCCTATACCTTTAATCAAACAAGGTGCATTGTTACCAACTCTAACAATTCCTCCATCATAGCTATTAAACTTTATGAACTTTTTCATGTCACCAGTCATATGATGTGAACAACCACTGTCTATAATCCAATCAGCTTTCTTTTCAACTTGGGAAACTAATGTTTTTTCTTCTTTAACATCAAATTCAGAATTTTCTTCTTTAATTGCTACAAATCCTATTTCATCATTATTCTCAGTATCACTTTCACTCGAAGCTCTTTCTATACTAGCTTCAAGATATTCATCATTAGCATAATAACATTCCTTAGATCTTCTAGGCTTGAAATTATTTTTGTACTTCTTAACTCTCTTAGGACATTCAGATACAAAATGACCATATTCTTGACAAGTCCAACATTTAAAAAATTTCTTACCGTCTAGTTCTCTTTTCACAAGCAAGGCAATACCTTCTTCAATCTTCTTATCTTCTTCATTTCTAGATCTGCTACTACTGGCATAATCTCCACTCACATTGGTACTTTTTGACAAAGTAGGATGAAAACTAAGAGCACTGAATGTTGTCTCCATTCTAGGTAAGTCTCCTGATAACCTCAGGTTCATCTCTGCTACTTCCAATCTACCAAGAAGAGTCTCTCTTGTAAATTTTGTAGTACAAGGTATAACTTTTTCAATCATTTGTGTTGTCTACTTAAATATAGGAGTCAATGTCCTCAGAATTTTCCATATCACTTCATTCTCTATCTTTGATCCTCCACAAGATTTTATCCCTGCAACAATTTCTGACATTCTACCAATATAGCTTCTAACAGATTCATCTTCCATCATTCTAATATCTTCAAATGCACATATCCAATTATGTAATCTATCTCTTTTTGCATGTTCATCACCTTCAAAAGTAGAGTGTAAAGCTTTCCAAATTTCATTAGATTTCTTAAAACATTTTACCTGACTGTATTCATTTTCCAAAAGTGTTGTTAAGAGTGCTTCTCTTGCAAGTATATTACACATGAATAGATCTACCTCATCTTAAGAACTTGTTTCAAGACTGTCTTCTTCAATTATAGTTCTTTCATTCTTTGTAATCAACCAATAGCCTAGTCCTAAACATAATAGATGTGTCTTCATCTTTTCCTTCCAGCTATCAAAATTTACTCCATCAAACTTAGGGCTTTCTTTCCTAAAATTTGTCATGGATCTCCTTAAGCTATTAAACTTTTCTTTCAAGGACATGTCGCTTTGATACCAATTGTTAGAAATTAAAGTCCACCAAGATGACTGAGAGGGGGGGGTGAATCAATTATCAGATAATTATAACTTTTAACATCTTCAATAGAATTTAACCATGTAAGCAATGCAATTACTAACCATACAAAGATATGTTGACTAGGGAACCTCTTGATCAAAGAGTAAACCTCGGTGGGAATGATGCCCACAAAAGATGCACTAATATGAATATTCCTTATGAGAGGATGGACTTTGTTAGGAGTCTTATGAAATACATTCAGTACATATAAATCCCTATTAGGAGATTTTGAATCCTTGTTAAAAGATTCTAACCCTGTTAAGAGTTATGGAAGACAGAAGGACCCACTACCCAAATAGCTTCAGGGTAAGATCACTAAACACACTATCCAAATAACCTTGATATTATTCAATAGAATAATATGAAATATGTTACCTCCTTAATGTGCCAAACTGCACTCATCGCTACACTAGATCTCAATTCCAGATCTATGTACTTCACATGTCTTCCTTCACAATTTCACTTTCACAACCTCTTAGGCTCTTTTCTTCACTTCATGCTTACATTCGCATGCAACCAAACCATGCTCACACTTCTTTCATATTTCACTACTACAATAAGGAAAAAAATTCCTTCCTTTATACCACACTCAAATAATTACAAATGAGTCGGCACACAAATACAAAATAAAAGTTTCCATACGCTACATCAAAATTACACAAAACTGTCGGCTTCCAAATGCAATAACTCTTCACTCATGTGACCTCAAAGTTTGCACTATGAACCACATCACCATCAATGTGTCTCAAACTTCCCTTTAACTATGAAAAACTAGATTCCATCTTGATTAGGAGATATCATCCGATTTCCACAAACTGCTACTCAGGAACACTGCCTGAATACTGCTTTTACCAAAATGCTCATAACTTTCATGAATCAATGAATTACTGTATGCGCTCTTAACCATAGAAAAATAACATATCAAAGAATATAATCTCAACATCACATATCTCCATCTACAATATCCCACGTGTGCTAATCAAAACATTGTATGCTTCTCTGCTAGTCTCCAGAAGATCACTGTGTTGACATCAATGACAATCATAGTCATGAATTCAACAACAACTGCTATAGAATGATTGCCAACATCCAGCATTCATTCCTAACACTTAAAAATTTGTTCCAAGCAACCAATATGCTATGATACCAATTGCTAGAATAATTGAGAGGGTGGGTGAATCAATTAGATCAGTTATCCTACAATCCCAAATACAAATATGTACCTTATCAAACAATTCCAATAAATTATGCAGCTGGGTAACATAAAATATCAATATGTCTGTTCACTTTACCGATTACTAGTAAATAACTAATTGTGATTACCGACCAAATCAATTATGTAGTATGTAAAGCATGATAGCAAAATAATGATCACAAATAACACATAATACAATGATTTAATGTGGAAACCTTGTTAAGGGAAAAACCACCTGGGACCAGTAACCCAAAATAATTCACTCTTATGAAGTGAGCTTGGTGAAGAGCCAACCCTGTTAAAGGTTACAAACACACTCTTAAGTGTAACTGGTTAAAGGATTTAACACTAACAATTAACTTTTGACCAGCATTCACTATGGGGTCAACAAGATAACAATGTACATTCTTTGAATGACATAGGGCAGAATATAAGACTGTTAAGTCCACTCAGTAAAGAAATTTTCTAAATCAATTGTTAAACTAATTGATGCAGGAGCATCTTGGGTATAAGAGCAATCTTGCATCACCCAAAAATATTTCTATTTTTGTATTCAATAAGGGCTATCTTGTGCAGAGCTTCTATTTATGGAAAATTTCTATTTTTAGTAAGTTGGTCATAGGATCTTGGAATGTTCTGACTTTACATGTGGAGGTTCATCTCAGTCATATCAGCTTACCAGTAAAGTTTCATGGCTAGATCAAGTCTAGTTTTGAAGATATTGAATATTTTTGGTATTGGCAGCAGGGTACAAAAACTTTGAACTCAATTTTGAAGGCTTTAGAGGTCCCAAATGACGTCAAAAATTTGGATGATAGGTGCTTGTGTGACTCAATCCTATAGAGCGCTTCATGGCCTTTCCAAAATGGGGTTATAATAGTCAATCGGGTCAATTGGTGATAACTTATGGTCTCCGAAAGTTAGGTCACCTGAAATGGCAAAAAATAATTTTCCTTCAAAATTTATGTTCAGGTTTCAAAAGTTATTTTGAGCCGACTTTGATGTAATAAACTAAAAAATTAAATAATTCTAAGTTTGGTCGGCCCTAAGGACTAAATTTCTAGAACCTTCTTGGGTGATGGAAAATGCCTATATAAAGAAGGCCCGTAGTGTTGTCTAGGGCAGTTTTGGTTAGAGATCTGGGTATTGATTCAAGGCTTTTTCCTATAGAATATTGTAAGGGAATGCCCATGTGGCTTTGCATATTGTAATTCTAAAAGTTTGTAATTCCACATTTGTGGAGATAATAAGAAGCCAATTTTATGTTCTTGCATATTGTTGTTGTTTCTCTGTTCCTGTTATGTGTTTGTGGTATTAAGGGGAGCACCCTTCATCACTGATACAGTATGATCTAATTCAAATACAACTCAATTATAGATATTCAGATATATGCTAAGCCCATACAAATCGTATGATCAATAATCAAATTCACTTCATCAATATTCTTCAACTTACTTTCACTCGGTAAATAGTTCTCTAATGCTCAGTTAACTCTGTAGTTTGGTTCTTTCAATAACCAATCTGATCAAGCATGCATGAATAAAGTCTTCATGTGATATCTCTGCAGTCTTCTTCTTACAGCATGTTTCAAAAATGAAACTCATATCTCTTAAATAGACAAGTAAATTGTTTTCATATCATCCATTAGATTTTGCTGCTTAATCTCCTTCATCCATTTTGCCTCTTAAACCTTCATCGGAAGATGTGTCATTAACATGTTTCAATATCATCCTTTAGATCTTCTCCAAATTTTTTCAACCATGGATCTCATAAAAAACTTAATCCTTAATCTTGAAATCATAACAATTCCAGCTCATCAAATTTCAGTCAGTTGTTCTTTTCATTTAATTTTTTCATCCATTCTCGGTTAATATAGAAATGCATTGGTGATAACTAGTTAAACTAGCTCGGTTGATACTATCAGTCGGTATACACTGCACTGACTCGGTGTATACAGAAATCTTCAATTACCGACCACATTGACTTGTTCAATTTCAAATCTCTTCTTCATAATAGATTAATGTAACATGTTCAAGTCAACAATATAAAGCCATAGACTCATCAATAAGTTACCCAATGTTTACCTTATTTTTATCTTTCATATCCATCTTTTTCTCATGTAGATATCTCAATTCTTCATCTTTTATTCCTCTAACAGATGTTCAGATGTTTGTAACTAACATGATAAGTATTGTCAAGACTAGTTGACATCAATGACAACATATTGATTGATTTAATCATCTTACATATCATTTTAGTACTCAATGATCTCTAATCATTATTTCTTCAATTCATTCAGATATTCAATTAGTTCTAGTTCGTGACTGATAGTGTTTCCTAAAAAGTGTGTATGTTCTGACAGATGTTTGTACTGAGTTTGGAACTTCAAAAAAAACACTTCAATAAGAACTACTTAAGGGTAGGCTAGTATCAAAATCTTTTCCCATAACTTGGTATCCCTAAAAAAGGGATACAGATGGTGAGTAATCTTTAGGTGACCCAAGAAACCACTCAGATCAATCCTTCCACAAGGATTCTAATACCTTCAGGAGTAGATCAAGAAGCCTCTGATTTAACAAGTGTTTAGTTTTTTCTGTGGTGTCCTCCCAATCAATTTGTATGCGTGTGACTCACTTAAGAGCCTAGTTGACTATGCTGAAATAGTAGGGATATTCACCTGCCTCGGGCTACCATCAACATGCATTCCCTGAGCTTGAGGGGATGAAGCAAGATTTTTCTCAATGCTTTATTTCTATACCATCTAGGGAAGTACCAGTTTGAAGTCATTCTCAAAAGAGGAAGCACTTTTCTCTCTAAACAGGCTTCTCTAGAAGTAAAACAAGTGAACTCGTGCAAGTTCAACTTTTTTTACATCACTTAGTTAACAAAGATTTTGCAGAATTGAAAACTCCTAGAATCACACCATGAAGATTTCTTTGCCAAATTGATTTAGTGATTTTCAAATGAAGACTTGCAAACACACATGTTTAAGATTTTGATTTATTCATTCTTTGAAAAACAGAAAGCTTTTTGAAAGATTTTTGCAAGTATTTTACCTTTTTGCATTCAAGATTGAGTTTTTTTCTCATTTGAATTTTGAAATGAAATGAAAATTCTTTTATTTTTACCTTGTGCATTCAAGATTGTGTTTTTTCTTTAGGATTCAAAGAAAAATGACTTTTGATTCTTTATTTTAATTTGTTGCTTTAAGGTCATTCAAGATTGTGTGTTTTAGAACTCAGTTTTTAAGCCAAAATCAGGTGTTCCTAAATTGTTTTAAGAATGCATAAAAACTTTTGAAAACACTCAAGATCTAAGTGAAGTTGACTTTTTAAAACCCAAATTCAAAGTGTGTAATTTGTTCAATTTTGGATTGATTTTATTTTTAGCCTTTGCATAGATTTTTTTAGTTGGTCATTCAAGATTGAGTGGGAGTTTTCCTTAAGTTTTTAAACATACATATGCGCAACATCGGTTAATAAAAGTACAATTTAAAGAAACAAATGTGTAGTTATTTTTTACATATGCAGAGTGGAAATGAATAAATGTGTCACCGCCTTTTTAGATGTTAGCACAGGTATGTGGGATGAATGTGCAGCTTATTTTATTTTGCTAAATAAATGCATAAGTGCAAAATGTAGAAAAAGAAAATGTGCACTTTGATCTTAAGGATGCGAAGTAGGATGGATTGAAGGTGCAACAGAATTTAATAAATGCACAATGGCAAGGGATAGATGCGCAATGTTGGTGAACATATGTGCAACTTTATAATTTTTTGTACAAATGCGCATTTGTGGAAAACATAATGTGCAAGTACGACCAATAATTTTATAAAATGACTGAGTTTTGGATTTTTTGAAGAAAAGGATCAGGACAGGTGTCCCACCGAGCATGCCAAAATGTGAATGATGTGAATCTGTATCTATTCAGAATAGATGTAGACAGTCAAACAAGTTAGCCTACTCTATATAAATTAGTTAAAAATAGAATAACTTCACTAAACCACCTCAGATTGAGCCACAATGGGAGCACCCAAGCCCCATTTGATTTTCTCATTTATGAGAATGTGGGTGTGCTCTCAAAACATAAAGAAATCATCCCCAATATAGATGAGGGTAGATTGGGCTCATTTGAAAGCCATGTAGACCTCAAAATGGAACAAAATCAGGTATGGGAAACCTATTTTCCCCTAAGGTTCCAAGGGTGCAATGGATGCAATTCTAAGCTATAATGAAGATGCAAGGTTCATTTTAACCAAATGATAAATGTGATATGGATGATATGCAAAGCTCAAAAGAACTATGTTAATCCATTAATTAAGCTATGATGAATTATAAAGATGAAAAACATGAAGGAAACTAATGATTTTAGTATATGCTTTTAAGATCTAGATGTAAATTATGATTATAACTATGCTTAATATGAGAGGATGTGAATTTTTGAAATGCTCTTGGAATGAAGGGTATTTATAGGATTTGAGGAAGGGCTTGGGTTAGAAAGGGTGGTTAGGGTCAAAGTCAGGGTTAGGGGTAGAGTTTGGGGTTGAGTCTGGGGTATGGTCAAAGGGATGAGGGTTAAGGGTTGCTCACACATGTGTGAGCAACACTTGGGAAGTGTTCTTAGGGAAAAAACATGGAAGAGGAGATATAGGCTTCATTAAGAGGTTGTAAGAGCCATAATGAGGGTGTAAGGAGCCATTAATGAGCATGTAAGGGTCATTAATGAGGGGGTTTGACCAGAAGTCAAAGGATGAGGGTTTAGACTAAGAGGGTTAGGAATCACCCTCTAAGAAGGTTTAGGGAGGGATTAGGAAAGTGAGGATAGGTTTAGGGCTTTCTAGAAGATTTCTAGGATTTAAATAAATATTTAATTTATTTAAGGAGGGTTTGGGTTGGAAAATTATTAAAATGATTTAATAAATTAGATTTTTTATTTTTAGCCAAGGTTCTTTAATTAAATGAACTTAATTAAAATAGAAGGGAATAATGGCATAATAATTAATTAATAAATGATGATGTCATCAGGGATTTTTGTGAAATAAAATATTTTTATTTGGCAAAGGGATTTTAGGTGTCTACACTCACAAAAATGATCTCCATTTTTGCATTGCATTTTTTCCTTCTTTGTCTTCTACAATGTCTTTCTTTTTTAATATGATACTACTTCCATTCATTTCTCTAATGTTAGATATCATATGCCACTTCGCTATTAAAAATACTGCTTATACTTCCTCTCATTATTATCATCTACCAAAATACCAAATTACTCACTGAGCCTCTGTTATAGGTATGAAAATGGACCAAATAACATATGCCCCTATTATAGGTCTATAAATCATCAGATATACCCCTCATGAAGGTATCTCACTCACTGTTATAACCATACCTCCATTCTCTTCATCAAAACCATGCAAACAGTCATCTTTTGATGATCACCCTACACATAAGATATACCCTGCATTCAAATAAGGTTAAGTCAATAATATACAATGTTATGATTCTTCCCACAATCACATTAAGTATAGCATGTGATGAATCTTCAATCCATTGCTTAAAACCCTATCAAAACAGAGACTATTGTGGTACAATCAGCCTTCTAGGGCATAAAACAAAAAAAAATGCTTGGAAAATGGTTCAAAATAAGTTCATAAACATCTAACTATGTTATCCAATCTTTGGATTCAAAAGGACATTAATGTGGAAAGACAAAATTATAAGAAAACTCTTTGTTATTGCTCAAAATAAGTGAATAGTCTCACAATAGGTAATGATAATCATGCCATTGTCTCTCTTAGGAATAATGTATTCATACTAATGATTACTTTTCCCATCATGAAATGCATTTAGATTGTCAACCCAAGGACATAGACTTGAAATGGGACAACATAGTTTGTGCACTAAGTTCCTCAAAGAGTCATACTACCTATGCTACAGGAAGATAAAATGCATGAAAGAAACCTATGCTATTACTGTAGGAAAGTAAGCACACTTAACTACTTAATGAAATTACTATAGAAAGCTTGTAAACTTATCCTAAGCCTATTTAACAACTCAAAGCATTCACTATGTCTATCTCTGCAAGTGTTGCAGGAACATTCACAGTAGTAATGTTGTAGGAGTAAAATAGTAACTTCTACTTGAAAGCGCAAAAAATGCAGAAAGCAATTCTACTCTATCCTAATCTACTCCACCTCCCAAGTGGGCCCCCTTGGTTGGCTTATGCTAACTACTAACACATAAGATACTTCAAAATCACTCTTTCATTATATTCTCATAAACTGATTACATAGTAATTGAATAATACATGAAGAACATAAAAGAGTAACTCTGTTACGTTGAACACAATATTTGAATATATTTTCTCATTACCTAAATAAAACAATCAAATCCCTTTATATAAGGGGTTGATGCTTATTGAAATCATGACAGTAAAGTCTGACTAAATCTCGCCATAGAAGGAGGAAATATAAAAACCACGACATATTACAATAAAGTGCAGATAACAGAATAACAAGCACTAAGGAAATATAGCAAAGCTATTTCCTATATTCTCTGGAATGATGGCTCCTTTTCAATAGTGGCATGATCCTTGGAATTGTGCTAGCTTTCTCCATCATGGCTAGAACTTCAATGCTCCTTCTTCAATGCGGTCGATCCACTCTCAAGTTGCTCCTTGTTTTCCTAGAAAGTTAGTAGCATTCAATATGTATACAAGTCAACATTTAAATTCCTACCCAAATATTAGAACACAGATTAAAGTAGCTATATGAAGTACTACAATTTATATATAATATTTAGCAAAACATGTCATTCTAACTACCCATAATCTTTGTGGTTCTAACTATACTTATTACAAGTTCACATAGGTATAGGTTCATAAATGTATTGGAAATGTTTCATCAGAGCATAAAGAGTTTCAACAGAGTATAAAGATTATAACAAAATAGAGACAATAAATTGTCTCATCATCTACCCCCTAATAAACATAATGCTTGTCCTCAAGCATTACATTTTCTGGCTATAAATATGAAATCACTAGCAGTTGTCTTTCCCTTCTTCCCACTCTTAAAAGTGTAATAGAATCCTCTTATTCTTTCCAAGTAATCTATTTGATGTCCCTCCTATAGATGGTCAAATTTGGTGTTATTGATATCATATAGCGGCCATAAAAGTGTAGGTGGTCAGAAAGACAAGGGAATCCAAAATTCTCTTCTAGTCTGACGCCCCAACTGTATATATTTAGTTTCTCTATTTGCAACTACTTCAAAGTAAATTGGGTTGTGTGGATCTATTTTCTTGAAGGTCTATGGTAATCAATTCCACTAGCTCCTTACCCTTTCAAGATCTCTTTGAAATGAAAAGTAGGGAAACCCCTGATATTCTCTATAAACTTTGTCTCTCAGTGCAAAGACCTTTTCCCTTATTTTAGGTTTCTACTTTCCATAGGTTAGGTTGAGCCAATCTTGTAAGAGGACATCATTTTTGTGTGATTCATCCCTTAAGGGTAAGGGTTCAGACTTCTCTAGGTCTTTGTAATTATTCAATTTCCTATCATAATTTACCTCATTGTGCATCCATGACATCAGAGCTCTCAAATGGATATCACATATGTAGAGCAAAGGGTTCCATTTTGTTTCATGTGGAATGACAAAGTTATGTAAATAGAGCTCACATAGTAAATTTTGTTACCATGGAGGGAGAGTTTGGTATAATCCATAGAATTCCTGAGCTGATTTAAATTCACAATTTATAACCTTCATATCATCATGAGCTGAAACAAGAGGAATTTTGCTTTCAAACAAATGGAATACACTCTAGGAGGTGGTCTATAGGCTATGACCTGATCAGCTAATTTAAGATCTTAGTCCATTTCTTGCTTCTATTTCTTTACCTATTCCTTAAGAACCTCAATTTCCTCTTCCTTGTCATCTATCTCTTTTTGCATTCTATTTCTTTCTTGTTTCCACCAAGTTTTCTAGAAAACAAACTGATTATATAAATTAAAGAGTATAGATTGTATTGTTGGCAGGCCAGATTCTTGCAGCTGGGATTTCTTTCTCTTTTCATTGGAAACTTGTTGAAAATACATAGCAAATGACATAAGAGAGGGTAGGAGGGGCCAAAAATGGCACACCCTTGTATGTGACTGAATGTGACCTCTAAATCAGACACAGCACAACATGGTCATTATTCACTTGATAGAATTCAGGAGAGAGTATGAAGAACTCAATCCAAATTCCATGGTGAGGCGACCTGTTGCCTCCTATGTGAATGGGGTGTTTGAATACTCTCAAAATGAGAGCCAACAGCCAGGAGACCAATTCAACAATGGAGTATTTCCAAGAAGCAATAAAGATGAGCAAGATGAAACTAAGCTAAGAATGAAAGCAATTAATCTAGAAAACTTTGAAAGAAATATGAAATGCAGATTTTTATTTGATTTTGAAATAAAGATGATATTAGACTAAGAACAAGTAAGCAAATTTAATCTAAATGTGAAATGCAATTACACTAATATGAGAAATTAAACTAGATAATGCAATAAAAGAGCTTTGAAAATAATGAGATATGAGACTAAAAAATGCTATAGTGTAGATGCTCTCAAAAATTGCTCTTTTTTGAATGAGAAGAAGAGGCTCATTAAATAGAAAAGCTCGGGAGAGGAATGAAGAGTTTCTTGATTCGAAACTCCTGACCCTTCATTCCCATATTGAGACAAAAATGCAAGAATTACTTAATAAAAAGAATGGAAAATGCCACATAGGTGACCTTTCGAATATCAAGAATTATCAATTCAAAAAAGTGTGTCCATTCGAATATCAAGTAATTATTAATTCCTTTTTATGAGTAATTAGCTAAAGAGGGTAGATTTTAATTTAATTAGAAAGCACTTAGGACTTTATAATTAAATTAATTTATCATAGGGGTAATTTAGCCAATTAAGTCTAAGACTTTAGGAATTAATTTTAGCGTTTGATTATTGCAATTTATGGTCTTTGCAATTGACATCAAGTCAAATTAAGTCAAATAGGAGAGAGAAAATTGCCTAGGGAACTAGGACTTTGGTGATGTAAAATCGAGATAATGCACCAAAATTGATGAAATTAAATAGGTGCCAATTTTGGGGTATTACATTTGCCCCTCTTTGAATTGATGTGCGAACAGCGCGTTGATTCAAAGAATAGTCTGAAGTGACAGATGATGAGAATTTTTGAAGTCTAAGTTAGATTGCGAAGACAACGATCTTAAAAGAGAACTGGAATTGGGGTTAGATTGCCCCAATACTAATTGATGAAGATGCAGATTTAGGACTATCTCCGAATCAGGGTTAGATTGCCCCAATATGAAGCTTAGTCCTTCGAGACCCAGGTTAGATTGCCCAGATAATGGTCTAAAAGAGATTTTGAGAGTCATCTCCAGAACAAAGCTTGACTCCTAGGAATCAGGGTTAGATTGCCCCAATACCCAAAAGATTTCAAGAACCATCTCCAGAATGAAGAGTGATCCTTGAGGATCCGAGTTAGATTGCTTAGATACCTAAGAGATAGATGATAAGATAACAAGATGCGAGGCACCAAGATGCCCCTAGCGATGAGAACTGATGATTCAAATCAAACTGATTCAAGAATAGATTCGACAAGATTCAAATGATGTAATCATCCTGCCCCCTCGGGAGTGAAATTGAAAGATGACATGTCAGAAGGATGATAAACAACAAGAGATTGTAGAGAAAAAGAAATTAGACTAGATTCGCGAAGCTACAGAAGTGAATCGGAGCAAAGCAGAGGTCCTGTTGACCAAGTTTGACCATAGTTGACTAAATTTTGACTAGGGTTGACTTGATGAAAAGAAGAAAAGATTTGAGAACATGATGTAAAGATGAGGATCTGGCAAGAAAATGATGCCAGAAGGTTGACTGCACAAGCATCCAATCCAAATGGAGTTCAATATTTAAAACACGATTTTGAGCTAGCTAGAGACATCATATTTCGATTTCGATCCCGAAAAAGGATGCAACCAAGATGAGACTAGGACAAAAGATGAGAACCTTTGATGAGAAGATCCAAAAGAAAGCAATCAAGAGAGCAACAAGAAAGTGCTCCAAATGCAAGCCTAGAATGAAAGATGCAAATCTAAATGCAGGCCTAGGATGAACAAATGCAATCCTCTGGACTTGGCTGTTGGACTCATCGTATTTATCATCATTGAGTTCGTTTAAGCACGGGACAATCGCAAGATGCCATACAATTCTCACCAACATGAGAATATGAATATGACATAAGTCTTAAATTTTTCGGAATGAGGTGTAAGCATTAAGGCACAAGAAGCCAAAATGACCTGAACACCTATTCCTTTTAATCTAGCAAGTTAACATAAGCATCAAAGCACATTTGCTAGAATGACCTGAATGTCTCTTGCAAACAAACACACCAAACATGCGAGAGATCTTTCTTTTGCCAAAGAGTGCTCGCAGTGACCCCTACGTTCACTTAGCAAGATGAGCGTTAGCAATTTGACCAGTAGCAGAAAGAAGTCACTCAAAAGACAAGGAGAAGAACCAACCTCACCAAAGTGTTCATATAAAAGGAGTCAAGGTACGCATGGCCATCCAATATGAGATGAAGGCTCTTACAGACGGACACCCCTCTTATTTGAATTCTTTGGATCATTGGAACTAAACCAACAAGCAGAAAGCAAAGAAAAAGCAAAGCAAACAAACAAGCACTCAAAGAAAACAAAGCTCAACATGCCTCAAAGGAACACACATTTAGTTTGAGTTTCAGTTCAAGTTCATGTTCCAGTGGATTGAAGACAATTCGGAAAGATAACGTTCAAAGTCTCAATGAGATAATGACAGTAGGCAGACGCAGTGAGAATCACTAGTGATTGATATAAGGGAGAAATCCCGAAGAAGAGAGATCGAACAAAAGCTAGGTATCTGTAGGCAGGCACAGTGGGAACCACTGGCAACTGATACATGAGAGATCCTCAAGGAGAGATCTCAAAAGTAGCTAGGCATCAACAGGCAGACACAGTGAGAACCATTAGTGACCGATGCTCAAATGAATCTTCTAAAAGTGATAGGACAATGCCCCCTAGACCAGGCAGGTGCCCCCAAGTGTGAACCAGTTCCAATCTATGAAGAGTTGAGGAAAACTCAAAGACAAGCGCATGAGCTAGCAAACCAAAGCAAGAAACAAACTACAGCAGGAAAGCGGGAAAACAAACTAAAGCAGGAAAGGAAGGAAACTAAAGCAGGAAACTAAGAGCCAAGCGACGCTAAGATGAGATGTTACTTTAGGAAAACAAGAGGTGCCTGTTTACCAAGTTTTCACCATCTTGGCAGAGATTCTATTTTTGCTACCATAACGCCTGTTTACCAGGTTTTCATCAATGGCACTTTTTTCTCTTTTTCAATTTTTTTGTACTTTTCTCTTTTTTTATTTTTTTTGTATTTTTTTGAATATCTCATTTTTTTGTATTTTTGTATTTTTTGATTTTTTTGTATTTTTCACATTTTCTATTTTTTTTTTTGTATTATCAAGGTGCCTGTTTACCAGGTTTTCACTAGGATAATAGATACATCAAAGCACCTGTTTGCCAGGTTTTCACTAAGATGATCATTTTTTTAGGACATTTTGCAATTTTTAGGATTTTTGAGCATACATCATTTTTTTAGGATTTTTTCAGGATCAATAAGTATGTACATGAGCATACTGAGAATGTCAGCTGTAGAACTTCTTCAAATGAAGAGCGTTGATGGGCTCTTTGAGTTTCTCTCCTTCAGTAGGAATCTCTGAGAATGTAGTATTTGTAGCAGTAGGCAACCGAGAAGTTGTAGAATTAGAACCAGATGTTGTAGCAGTAACAAGAGATCCAACTAGTAGTGTCCAACAATTGAGAGATCCATAGTCAAGGAAAGATCACTTAAGTGAGACCCACAAACATCCTTGTGGACACATCTTAACTCTTTATCAGATTTCCCACGCTCTAAACGCTTAGGGAGAGTACATTCTAGATTTTTCTTATTCATGCCATTAGCAATAAGGAGATACTGATACGCACTTTGGGAAAAGGCAAGATGGAGTGAAGAGTGTAAAGTATAAGAGGCAAGGCTGATGGAATGGAGGGAAGCATGAGAATTTTGGAAGCTTGAATGACAACTTTGATTTTTTCTTTCTTTGGAATCCACATAGCTTTTGAATTTTTTCTTCTTTACTTTGAGGTGCTTTTGATGACAATGCCTGTAGAATGGATTTCGAGATCCATTTTTTATTTTATTTTCTGGCTTTTGATTGTCTTCTTCTTTTTGAGGACCTTTGTGGTCTTTTGAACACCTATGTTGCTTTCCTTTCTTCGTAGTCACATGTCGATTAGATGGGACATGGTGACCTTAAGATATAAGTGGATTCTTATTATTTTTATTTTTATGTTGCACATCCAAGTTACTTCCAAAAGACTCGGGAATTGTGGATGAAAAAGGCTTATATGACTAGTTTAGGTGGAGAGATGGAGATGGAAATGGGCAGGCCACTTTTCTGGGAGATGAAGAGGGAAGAGAAATCGATGGGATGGGCTCAAGTGCAAATATATCAGTATCATCCTCATTATTCATGAATGCATTAGATAGATCAGGAAAGTAATCTTCCATAGAGCGTTGTCGATTGTGAGTCATCCTAGAAGAGTCAGATAAGTTTGGAGGAATATTATGTGAGCCTAACCAAGATAACCTATTCCAAGAGTCAGGTCCCCTTTCAGGTGGTAAGAGTGCATGAATAGGAACCATTTCAATTTTGGATCTTCTAATATTCCATGAAGTTGTAACAGAATGGGGTCTTACATACCCATGATTTTCTGGAGCAATAGGAGTATAGCTTGGAGTAGATGGCCTAGGAGCCATAGGAATGATCTCCATAGGAGGGTGGAAAGGATCATCATCAATAGCTTGATCTGGAGGATCATAACTTTCTCCTCTTTTTGAGTTGTTAAGACTAGCATATAAGTGCATAGCATCAACTGGTATTTCTGTAGTAGCATCTGAAATGGAGTCCCATTCAGCTAGAGACATAGTTGGAGGTAGACTTTCTTCATTGTTGTCATCTAACATAGGAAGTGTTTCTTCAACAGTGGGATCTTGTTTAGTAGTAGAAGTAGCAGAGTAATCTAGAATAGGCACACCTTGAGGCATACCCAAGAGGAGGGAAGCATCCAATAATTGTTCCCAATCAGTATGTGTGCCATTGTAGTCATCAGCAGTAGGATTTTGTTCAACAGTAGAAGCAACAGAGTAATCTGGAATAGGCATACCTTGAGGCATACCCAAGAGAAGAGAAGCATCCAATAGTTTCTCCCAGTCAATATGTGTGCCATTGGAGTTGGCAATAGTAGGAGTCTGTTCAATAGCAGAAGTGGTGGAACAATCTAGAATAGGCATACCTTGAGGCATACCCAAGATAAGGGAAGCATCCAATAGTTTCTCCCAGTCGGTATGTGTATCATTGGAATCGGCAGTAGTAGGATTTTGTTCAACAGTAGAAGTGGTAGAACAATCTAGAATAGGCATACCTTGAAGCATACCAAAGATAAGGGAAGCGTCCAACAGTTGCTCCCAATCAGTATGTGTTCCATTAGAGGCAGTGACATATTCAGTAGTAGCTGCAGTAGTAGAAATCTGTTTAGTAGAGTATATAAAATCCTCCTGGTGAGGACCAAGATCATGTTCCTGAAGCACTTGAGAAGGTAGATAAGACTCTTTCTAGTAGTCTGAATCAAAATTTTGAACATTCAAAGATATTTCATGTGTCATAGGCTGAATCTGTGTTTCTTCATGTGAGTGCAAGCTGCAGCTAGGTTGGTCAAGCTCATAGCTCTGATAGCTAATACCAAATCCATCTTCAGGAGGTTCCTCATAGGAATGTGGAGATGGAGGGAGAGTTTTCAATGACAAGACGGACTCAATATGATATTCCCCCATGCCAATATCTTTGATCTTCAGGGTCTTTTCTATTTCTTTGAGCTTAGCATCATAGAACTCAATGGACTCTCTATTGGTAGGAACAAAGCTGTCTATCGCTTGGGTAAGCATCTTAGCAGAGCAATTATTTAGGCTAGCACTATTGTCAATGAGGACGTGGGGGATACTCTTGGGGCCTATCATAACTTTAGTGTGCAAGGGAGCATCATGCGGATGGCTTAAGGAATGATCATCTTCTTTGGAAAAGCACAAATAGTGAGGCGAAGTTAAATGACCCACCATAGATTGGAACTGATTGAGATCAAGATCTTTGGGGATGTTTTCCTCAGTGAGGGCTTTATCCATAGATAGTTTTGGTTTGGATGTCGAAGGTTCAGGACCTTTGAGCATGATCTTTGCATGAGATTGAGTGATAGTGTTCGCACAAGCTAGAGATTGTGTGGAGTTATACGAGGGAGACACAGGGCCTCGCAAGACAAAGGGAGTTTTGGGTTTAGGAGTATCCTCGCTCCTTGGAGTAATGATCATGTCACAATGAGAGATCCAAGGTTTGTTTTTAGAAAATCTGGAAGGCGGTTGAGCTTCGATCATAGCCTTCTCAGTGGCTTTGATCATTTGTATGTTAGAGCTAAGATTGAAAACCAACTTTGAAGGTTTTGGCATGTTAGAGCTGAGATTGAAAACCAACTTTGAAGGTTTTGGATCTCCCATCTTATTGGTAGTATTCTGAGAGATCGTGAAAGAGTCGATAGGTTCAAAAGAATCAATAGGTTTAATTTTAGAAAGTGACCCTTCAGAGTCATGCTGGTCTTCAAACAATGGGTTATAATATTCTTGAAATAGTAAGTCAGACTGTATCTGAAACAATGGATTGTAATACTCTTGGAATGATGAAGAATGTGAGGATTACTCACGAAGTTCAGATTTTGCAACAGATTCAGGATGACCTATGTCTTGATTACAAGGTTTACTTTGATCTTGATCAGCATTCTGAACGGGATAAGTCTTGCCACTTCGAGTCGTGACAGTCATAGATGAAGATGTAATGAGAAAATATTCAGGATAAAGCTAGACTCTGTCTCAAAGATAACGAAAAGGAGATAAATGGCTAGAATAGCCAAGATGCAAGATGAACCTGGTACGAATTGTCAAAAAGAGATGGCTAGAATAGTTGAGATAAGACAATCACAATGTAAGGTACAACAGCACAATGAGATAAGGTAGACTAATGAGAGACAATACGAGTCAAAGCAAAGATCGATCGATTCCTAACTCAAGACAACCAATTTCTGATGGTGAACGACAGGAAAATAGAAAAATAGATCACAAATAAAAAGGTAGATCAGATTTATGTCATTGATCAAGCACATAAGACAACAATCAAGGAGTTCAAGAAAACAGTCTTCAAGCAATGGGCAAGGGACAAAGCAACCTTGCGCACGAACAGGAATAGTGACTTAGTATTTCTACTCCCTAAGGACTCTACTTGTGTATGTTCTTGAAAATGTTTTAGCAGGCACTTAAAACACAACAACATCCTAGCAAGTTGTCTACAAGGATATACATGGCTTTTCTAAAGGGAGTCCTTGATATACGCAAGGTACGTGAGGCACAAATCTATAGATGAGAAGAATTTGAAATCACACAGCCGGGGGGAGACGGTAACCCAAATCTCCTCCTTCACTTCTCAAAGGTATAAAGTTCTTTGAGGCTTAGCCAAGAGTGAAATCTAACTCATTCTCAAGAGAGGTGTCTTTGGATTCACCTCTCGATATATACTCCACCGGAACACGGGAGTTAAGGTCATCCCTTGAGGTGATGAAATCCCCAAGCAGGCCTTCTAAAAATAAAAAAGCAAGTAATTCTCTATCAAAAGGTATTGAAAAGCACTAAAGGTGGAACACTTAACGCTTAAAGCAAATATGAGGTGAGTCCACAAGGTGGAACACTTAACACCTCACACAAGCTACAAACGATTCCACAACCTAGAAAACAAGTGAGTTCCAAAAAGCACAAAAGGGTTGCCAAGTGGAACAATTAACGCTTCTTTCCTATAGACCCCTCCCCTTTAATGTGGCACTGAGATTGCAACCACAGGGCGGAAATGAGGGGCCCATGGATTAGCGAGTCCAATAACCCAAGATAGAAATCTAAATCAATCACAAATAATCTAAGACTGCTAATCAATACTACTCATAAGTGCAAGCGGGTTTGAATCATGGAATATTTAACTTTCCAAGTAAACATGAAGTGAGTCCACAAAGTGGTGCATTTAACTCTTCATGTAAACTAGGAATGAATCCATGCCCTAGATTACTCAATGAGATGTTTTGATATTGGAACCAAGAATTACTTAATGTTTAAAAGACAAGCATGCACTTAAACACAAACTTCTATGAAAGCAAATCTATGTTTGTTTATTTCCCATTAAGAGCATAAAAAATGTGTTCTATGAAAGCGTGTAACACTCAAGCCAAACACATGAGAGGTTCAATTTTAATCCCAAAGTCCAAATGTTTTAGAGATTTTAAGAACTCACCTTAGGTCCAAAGATCTACAATCCAGCATTTAGCACACATTCGAAAGTATAGAATCAAGACAAATCAATGACAAACAGTAAGATATGTAACATTGTTGTCTTCAAGACAGTCTTTAAAGATTGATTTATTTGACCCATAAAATCACAATATTAAAATTTCTAGAAAGAATTAAGTTTTTAGCTAACATCAAGAACTACCATTTCCCAAAATTATAAGGTCTTATGATTCAATTTGGTTCCTCAACCATTAACCTTTTTAGACTGCAATTGTTCTGTCATAAATCAGATTTAAAACATCAAACCCTGCCTAGGGAATATCATATCTTTCTCAAAATGAATCTAAATGAAACCAAACCAATTTTAAATTAACTATTCATGAATATAGTTTCTAAATATGTAAGCCATTTATTTTTCTCAATCATAAATCATTTTCTAAGAATAAATCATTTCCTGCAACTCTAATACAGATTGTTAAAAACCAGTTTTCACTCAAACGCCCATAACTTTCACAAATCTGCATGAAAATGACTCAAACCAAAATTAAATGAAATATAATTCACATATCTTTCCAATTAATATTATTATAGATCCTGATTCTTCATAATTTGTCCGTACCAAACATTTCAATCTAACTATATTCAGAGAATCTCAAATCTGCAAATACCCGCTTTCACCAAAATGATCATAACTTATTCATTTCTTTATAAAAATGAACCAAACCAAAAGCATTAGAAATAAGATTCATCATTATATCCATCCATTACTATATTACAAGGTTTTCAGACTGTAAATGGCCATACAAAATCTGAAACCAATACTAAAATTGAAAAACTAATCAAGAATGAGGCCAGAAATTTATCTTTTCTGCCCCACGGTGGGTGCCAAAATGTATGTGACTGAATGTGACCTCTAAATCAGATACAACACAACATGGTCATTATTCACTTGATAGAATTTAGAAGAGAGTATGAAGAACTCAATCCAAATTCCATGGTGAGGCGACATGTTGCCTCCTATGTGAATGGAGTGTTTGAATACTCTCAGAACGAGAGCCAACAGCCGGGAGACCAATTCAACAATGGAGGATTTCCAAGAAGCAATAAAGATGAGCAAGATGAAACTAAGGTAAGAATGAAAGCAATTAATCTAGAAAACTTTGAAAGAAATATGAAATGCAGATTTTTATTTGATTTTGAAATAAAGATGATATTAGACTAAGAACAAGTAAGCAAATTTAATCTAAATGTGAAATGCAATTACACTAATATGAGAAATTAAACTAGATAATGCAATAAAAGAGCTTTGAAAATAATGAGATATGAGACTAAAAAATGCTATAGTGTAGATGCTCTCAAAAATTGCTCTTTTTTGAATGAGAAGAAGAGGCTCATTAAATAGAAAAGCTCGGGAGAGGAATGAAGAGTTTCTTGATTCGAAACTCCTAACCCTTCATTCCCATATTGAGACAAAAATGCAAGAATTACTTAATAAAAAGAATGGAAAATGCCACACAGGTGACCTTTCAAATATCAAGAATTATCAATTCAAAAAAGTGTGTCCATTCGAATATCAAGTAATTATTAATTCCTTTTTATGAGTAATTAGCTAAAGAGGGTAGATTTTAATTTAATTAGAAAGCACTTAGGACTTTATAATTAAATTAATTTATCATAGGGGTAATTTAGCCAATTAAGTCTAAGACTTTAGGAATTAATTTTAGCGTTTGATTATTGCAATTTATGGTCTTTGCAATTGACATCAAGTCAAATTAAGTCAAATAGGAGAGAGAAAATTGCCTAGGGAACTAGGACTTTGGTGATGTAAAATCAAGATAATGCACCAAAATTGATGAAATTAAATAGGTGCCAATTTTGGGGTATTACAACCCTAACCTGAACCACCTTGCTCAACAACACACGGAAGTAACAACAACACATTGGGAGAGAGAAAATGCAGGATCATTCATATATTTACTTCAAATTGATTCATACATGCCAGGCTATAAGGCCTTCCTGATTTTGGCCAGATATTACAATGAATTACAGAAGTCCTCAAACATGTGAGGATCTGGGAACAATCTCAATCTTTTATCTTCTACCTTCTATCAAAAATGACTCTAAACTCTAACCCAAACAACTACATTTATACAAGAGGCTACCAAATTGAGTCGGCCTTTAGATCCATAATTAATGAAAGGAACGGTCAAATCTAGGACCATACACTTCCCAATGATGGATACTAGCATTAAATCCATGACCCATAATCAATGCACAAGTCGGCCTCAATAGAAACTTAAAAGAAACCCATTGGTAAGAAAAGCCAACCGAGAACCAAACAAGAATCACCGAGTGCCAGGGAAATTCACTGAGCACCAAAGAGATAACCGACCAACACTAGAGAACAAAGGAAACCAAGCAACACCGAACCAACTCAGTCAAAATAGGAACTGAGCAACACAAACAAACTCAAATATTTTTTTGGTGACACAGGATTGCCAAGGACCCAAGATGCTCTTGCATCAAACACTTGGGGTTATTTGAAAATGATTCTTTGAATCATTTAGTAGGTATGATCCAAGCTGCATCTGACTCAGACTGTGAAATCCATGAACTATCTTTAATCGGTCTATTCTTCCACTTTACCAGATATTCCATATACTATTTTCCTCTTGTACTTCTTCCAATTCTCTATTCCAAAATGTGTTCAACCTCTTCATTTTGCTTCTTAGGATAATCCATCGGTACTGCCATGTCTTCTTCAGATTCATGAAATTTATACAAATCAACAATGTTGAAAATAGGTGATATATCCATGTCATCAAGTAACTCAACCTCATATGCATTTCCACTATCAAGTTTTCTCAAAATCTTGCAAGGTCCAAACTTCTTCATCTTCAGCTTCCCATATATTCCAATAGGAAATCTACCTTTTCTCAAATGAACCATCACTTCATCACCAACATCAAAAGTCATATGTCTTCTTGATCTACCAGCTTTGTCTTTGTATTTCTGATTACTCTTTTCTAGTTTAAGCTTCACATCTTCATGCAATGTCTTCATGTACTTAACAAATTTTACTCCTTCAGCGCTTCTTTTTCTTTCATCATCAATGTCTCTCAAATCAGATATACCTCTTGGTTGTGGCTGAACCCACAATAGTGGGTTACACTTTTTTGCCTGAATGGACAGTGTACTCTAAATTTTGAAAAAAACTTTTAGATTTGAATGCATATTGTCGTTAAACCATTAAGAATCAGAAGATGAAGTCAATTAGAGTCTTTTAGGATTTTCTATCTAGATTCTAAATATATTTTTTATTTTTATTTTTGAATTTATTTGATCAGTTTTTTCTTTCTCCCATGAAAACTGGTATGTTGCTAAAAATGTCATTTTCAAAGAGTTACATTATTTTTGTAGAGCATAACTTTTTTTCTAAAATAGATATCAATGTGATTCTTTCAAATTTAGTTTTTTAACATCCATATGGAAGGTATGCAATTGGCTTTATGACATTATCATGATTATTTCATATTTTATTAACGTTTGAAGTTGACTAACCTGTAATTTTTACATACCTTGACTACATAGCTTATAACTTGTTGTGTAGTTGTCCAATTTCATTTTTAATTTTTTTGATAGAAAGATAACTTCAATACCTAGGGCATAAATAATTTTTAGAATTTTTTTTCTCTCATTTACTATTTTTCCATAAGCATCAAACATAGAGGTGGAGATACGGTGAAATATCTATGTTTAGTAAAACTAAAAATACAAAGTCATAATCAACTTAATATATATTACCATTATAATAATTGGAAATATTTTTCTCAGTAGTACCTTACTACATAGATAGGTTTTTTGAATGAATTCATTTGATCTGCCAAAAGATAAAGTCGAAGTGATTTTTTATCAACATTTTAATAGGTGCGAAGGAGACTCTATTGTAGGTATGAATGAGGAGTATAGATGTTATATGAATGTTTTTTTATCTAAGAGGCTTTGAGCTAACCATTTATAATTAATTCCTTCAAATGGAACCTCTCAAGGCTTAAATAATCATATTTTATTAAAAATGTGTTATTTCAGCAAAAATCAGCATGTCTTAAAAAGTGTAACCCACTATTGTGGGGTCACCCTTGTATGTCATTTACAATCTCAAAAGGTGTTTTTCCAGTACTCCTATTCACTAAATTATTGTATGAAAACTTTGCTTGTGACAACACAGAATCCCAATTACCTAGTGTGTCTCCAACTAAACATCTCAAAAGATTACCCAAGCTTCTATTCACAACTTCTGTCTGTCTATTGATTTGTGGGTGAAATGTAGAACTATATTTCAACTCGGTACCCAACTTTCTCCAAAGAGTCTTCCAAAAGTATACAACAAATTTATTGTCTCGGTAAAAGATAATACTCCTCAATAATCCATGAAATCTAATAATTTCCTTAAAGAAAAGATCTGCTACATGTACTACATCTGATGTCTTTCTACAAGGTATAAAATGTGCTATTTTAGAAAACCTATCCACAACCATAAATACAGAATCATTACCTCTTACTATCTTCGGTAAGCCAAGACAAAAATCCATACTAATGCCAATCCAAGGTTTCTTAGGTACAGAAATCAGTGTATACAATCCAGTATTCTGACTAACTCCTTTTGCAACTTAACAAACTCCACAACTTTTCACAAATTTCTAAACATCTTTATACAACTGAGGCCAAAAGTATTTCTCCTTAAGAAAACTCAATGTCTTATCAACAACAAAATGTCTAGCCAAACCACTACTATGTTTCTCTTTTATCAAATTAGTTATCATAGGTCCTCTCGGTATACACAACTAAATACCTTTAAACAACATACCTCCTTGCATAAAATATTCATCCCATTTAGTACTTTGTTGATCTTGAATGGATGCTCTACACTTTCTCCATGGCTCAGAAAAATCAAGATCAAATTCATAAGAATCTCTCATGTCATCAAAGCCTAGAATTCCAATTTTCATCTCGGTCATCAAAGATCTCCTTCTACTCAATGCATCAGCAACACGGTTAGTGACTACACTCTTATGCTTTATCATAAATGTATAACTCTGCAAATACTCAACCCATTTCATGTCTCTGATTCAACTTATTCTGACTACCCAAATACTATAAAGCCTTATGATTAGTATACAACACAAATTCACTCAGTATCAAATAATGTCTCCATTTCTTCAGTTCTTGAACAATAGTATAGAATTCTTGATCATACATAGAATATTTCCTTTTTGCATCATTCAACTTTTCACTAAAGAAAGCAACAGATTTACCTTCTTGACTCAACACAGCTCCAATTGCACTTCCACTTGGATCACATTCCACTTGAAATACCTTATTGAAATCAGGCAATTCAGCAACCTTCTGCTTCAAAGTCTCAAAACTTTTATTAGCTCCATGTGTCCACTTAAATTCTCTTTTGTCTCCTCTCATGGTCTCAATCATAGCATTACAAATTGAACTAAAATTTCTAATGAACTTTCGGTAAAAACTTGCCAAACCATGAAATGATCTTACCTCACTAGTATTCATAGGTGTAGGCCAATTCAAAATAGCTTCAACCTTTTTAGGATCCATTTTTAAACCATCAGCTGAAATCACAAATCCCAAATATACAATCTCCTCTTTCATGAATGAGCACTTTTTCAAATTTATCAGCAACTTTTCTTCTTTCAATCTCTACAAAACTTGTCTAACATGCAACAAATGTTCTTCTCTAGTCTTACTGAATATCATAATATCATCAAGATATACAATCACAAACTTACCCAAGAATTTTTTCAAAACTTCATTCATCAACCTCATAAAAGTACTCAGTGCATTAGTTAAACCAAAAGGCATAACCAACCACTCATACAAACCATCTTTTGTCTTGAAAATAGTTTTCCATTCATCACCTTCTCTGATTCTGATCTAATGATACCCACTTTTCAAAAAACTATTGGTAAAATACTTTTCTCTAGTCAAACTATCCATTATATCATCCATTCTCAGTATAGGAAACATATACTTCACTGTTATCTTGTTGATTGCTCTGGAATCAATACACATTCACCATTCTCCATTCTTCTTCAGTGCCAATACTGCAGGTACTACACAAGGACTCAAACTTTCTCTGATCAAACCTTTCTCCAAAAACTCTTGAATCTGTCGCTTCAATTCCTGATTCTCAGTAGGTGTCAACCGATGAGGTGCCTTATTCGGTAAACTAGCTCTAGGGATTAGATCCATACAATGATCAATGCTTATTTTTGGTGGCAAACCATTAGGTACATTGTCAAAAATGATTTCACTATACTCGATGAGTAACTTATCAATCTCCTTTGGGACATTATCCTCTATTTTCTTACTCAATTTGTTAGGAATCACAACAAAACATACATCATTTCTCTTTAAATCCTTAACAAAATTTCTTCCTTCGATCAAGAAAAATTTCATAGATCTGTAAACATTACTAACAGGTTCTTCCATCAAAGGTAATAAGATTTGTCTCTTTCCATCAGCCAAAATAGTATATTTATGCAATCTCCCATCATATATAGCATTTCTATCATATTGCCAAGGTCTACCCAACAAAATATGACAACAATCCATAAACATGATATCACATAACACCTTATCATAGTACTTTCCAATCTTCAAATTCACATAACATTTTTCACTTATCAGGAGTGTATGCTCATCTTTGGTCCATGAAATCTGATAGGGCTCTGGATGTTTCAATCTTTCCAACTACAACTTTATGACCATCTCTTCAGATGCCAGATTCTTTGAGCTACCACTGTCAATGATTACCTTCCAAACTTTGTCAGAAACTCTACATCTGGTCCTAAAAAAACTTTTCCTTACCAGATCTTCCTTTTTACCTTCATCCAAAGTGTTCTTCTTACCATCAAGTTATTTTCCTTCTTAGGTTCATTCGGTGGCTCTTCTTGCACCAAAGCATTCCTATTGTTACCAGCCTTCTTACTTGCATGTGTACACTCAAATGATCTATGCCCTTCTTCTCCACAATTGTAACATGTTACTTGGAAACTTCCTCTATTATAACCACCTTGGTAGTTATTGCCTCTACCTCTAGATGAACTTTCACCTTTCCGCTCGATCTTGCCTTTATCCTGAGTTGTCTTTTCTAGTTCAGATCTACTATTTTCACCATAAGATCTACCTCTTCCTCTAGGGAATCTACCACCTCTACCTCTTTGTCTTTGCTCATGTCTCTTGTTCAATTTCTCCTCAGCTTTCAATGCAAATTGATAAGCCTCTTCAATGTTCTCCAATTTGACCAAATAGATTTCTTCTTGAATGGAAACTCTCAAACAATTCAAGTATCTAGAAATTCTTTCCACATCATCTTCATCATGTCCAAATCTGATATCTAATATATAGAATTTATCAGTATAATCCTTTACCGAGCTATCTTTCTACCTCAAACTTTGCATTCACCTAACTAGGTTAATCTGATAATCACAAGGTAATAACTTTCCTTTCAATTTATTCACCATTTTACTCCATACCTTGATTTTGTCTTTGCCTTTCCTCTTTCTGTCCAGCTATAGATGTTCCCACCATAAGGATGCATGAATTTTCAACTTTGTGCTTGCAATTTTCACTTTTTGTCTTTAGGTACATTTTCATACTCAAAACAATTTTCCATCTTTGTGATCCAATCCACCAATTCATCAGAATCCAACTTTCCACCATACTCAAAAGGATTAAAGTGTGGTGTAGACTTTAGACTTGTCAAAGCCTTCAAGAATCTTTCCTCACCTTGATCCATCACAGGTGCAGGTTCTATATCTGAAATACCCCAAAAATGGGCTATAAGTTCATTAACCTCCTACATCTACAAATCGAACGAAATCAACATCGAAGTCCTAATCTAAGGCACATCTAAACATCATCAAATCCTAATTGATTATCTTAAATTCTGCATCAAGGAATATTCCTAGCAATATTCCTATTTATCATAATTATCTTTAATTTTATAATTATTTGGTGATAAATCACATTTATCCTAAGTTTGATTAATTGAATATTTTCATATTTAATTAATTAAGTTTAATTCTGCCACTTAATTATTTAATTGAATTTAATTATATTTATTCCTAATTATTATTATTTAAATTTGACAATAAATCAAAATTCCTATCATTAATTGATTAAATTCTTATTTAATTAATTAAAGCAAGTTGTCATATTTGATGATATTATTTTTGAATAAAAATTTGATTAAATGATTGATTAACCCATAAATCAATTGTTTTATTTCCAAAATCAGTTAAGTTGAGAATAAATCACATTATTTATTTATTAATTCATAATTATCCATGTGCACAATCAAAGAGCAGTTAAACTCCAAATCAAAAAATCAATGCAAGTTATTGACTTTTTGGAACTCAACATCATTTTTGAGTTTTAAAGTTGATCTAAACTTCTAATTTGAGTTAAAAAGCTATTTTTGCATGATTTGCATGTTTTTGTGAATTAAATTATCTTTGCATGCTTTTGTAAATTAAATTATCTTTATTATCAGATAACTCAAAAATCAAGCTGAGTTAATCTGAGTGATTTATGGATTTCTTCCATGCACCTCTAAAGCCCTGGATTTCTATAAATTAAAAGCCTCAGCTCATCTCAAAGCATCTCATAATTTTGCATAATCACGCTAAAGAATTGCTATCTAGAGAATCAAAGCTTATGGCAAATCAAGGCTATTGTGAGATCAATTTGGTTTTTATTCATATCATATTATTTCTAGATTAGCATATCATAGATCAATTTCATATCAGTTTATCATTCATATTGCATAGAAAATCTAAACAAATAGCTTAATTGCATTCAATTCATATCTAGATCAATTGCATTCAAATCCTTCATTTAGGTGTCGTCTAGGTCGCTGATCTCGATAACAATTTGAGAACATCAATCTCGCACCTACTAGAAGGTAGTAGATCGCTTGGTTAGATTATATTTTAATTTTGCACGATTTCAATTTCAACTAACCTCTAATGTTTTACTGAAGTGTTGTGTCTATAGATCAGGTACAATTTTCACACACACATTTTTGGCACCGATGGTGGGGCCCTGAAACGGGTTTCCAATTCAATTCTATCAATTTCTATCTTTTTCTCCTCAGTTTCTATGCAAAAATACAATTTTTATTTTTTTGTCCGTACAATCTTCATGCGAGTTTCTGACAAAATTCATTTTGCACTAAACCCACTATCCTATGACAGTCTATCAGATCAAGAATCATGCTAGGCTGTACACACTGTCATTTGGAAGTTCAACTGTCATTTCATCATACACCCAATGTCGTATGAGTTTTCAGACTGTCGTCTAGGAGCATACCCACTATCGTACGAGTTTTTGGACTGTCGTTTGGTAACAAACCCACTGTCGTATGAGTTTCAGCATCAGGTTTCAACTATCGTTTCATTTTTTAGGGCAGTTTGTCATATTGGGTTTTCACATTTTGACTAACGGCTAATCTTAACAATTGAAATTCTCTATTTTTTATTGACTCCTGCTGGTTTTGATTGGAACAAGTGCATAAATTGCTAAAAATCAAGTAAAATCTACTAAGTGCACTGCGAGGATTCTAGGTATTCTCCTTCACCTAATAACATTTTGATTTGGACTTAAAATAAATCCCTCATGTGTCTAGCTTGAGTGCTTCTTTTCATGCTTTTGTTTTACACACTTGCATAATTGATACTAGGTTGTGACACCTTAGGTATTTATTGGTAGTCTTAGATTACTTGTGATTGATCTAGATTTCTATCTTGGGTTATTGGACTCGCTAAATCTATCGGCCCCTCATTTTCACCCCATGGTTGCAATATCAGCACCACATTAAAGGGGAGGGGTCTACAGGAAAGAAGCGTTAATTGTTCCACCAGGCAACCCTTTTGTGCTTTTTGGAACTCACTTGTTTTCTAAGTTGTGGACTCATTTTTAGCTTGTGTGAGGGGTTAATTGTTCCACCTTGTGGACTCGCCTCATATTCTCTTTAAGCATTAAGTGTTCCTCTTTCTTCTTTTTGGGTACTTTTGGTAGATTTGCTTTTTGGAAACATACATCTATGCTCACCTAGTAATTAGGCCCTATGAACACTATTCATGATTCTTGAGAGATTGGATTCCCAGCGAAATCCTTCTTGACGATAGAATCCTTGTAGGTAGGGAGGATACTTAGTGCATTTCACATTCAACTTGGTTAGTGTGTCTTCTCTTATTGATCGATACATTCTCTCCCAGGAGAGGTTGATAGATCACGTGGGGTTGACATCACAAGCTTTGATGAATCAAAATTGGTTAGTGCATCTTCCCTTATTGATTGATACATTCTCTTTCTAGAGGGGTTGATAGATCACATGGGGTTGATATCATAGACCTTAGTGAGATAAACTTTGTCTTAGCGTGTCAGATTTATCTGTCTGCTTTGTTTGGGTTAAAAGTGAAAAGGTGTTAAAAACCTTGGATCTAGAGCCAAGTCCCCTTATGGTATACTATTGTGAGCCATCTTTAGAGAGGGTTAACCATAGCAGACAATCCCTTCATAGGGTAAACTGTGTTGATGGAACCTCAAGCGGTAATAGCCATTTTTGCCATGGTAGTGATAGTCGCTATATAAATGTCCTTGTGGAAGAAGTCTCCATGGGTATGGTTCATTGTTGGGTTGTCAGATCTCCCTAGCAGCTCCTAAAGATTAAGTTCTCGAACTGTGTCAAAACCTTGGTTTGCTGAGATTGGAGTTCACCCCTTTGGATCATAAAAGTTACAAAGTCAAACCATTACTAAAAACCCTAGCGAGGCCAAATTTTTATTTTCTAGGGTATATGTGCGTCATTGCAAAATATTTTTGGAACATACACAATTAGCACTTCTAAGGATTAGAATGAATAAGTCACTTGATTGTTCATGCGCAAGGTTGCTTTTTCCCTTGTTCATTATTTTCAAACATGCCTGAAATCACTTGCTTTCTATTTTGTGTGCTTGCTTATCTATCTGGTTACTAAAAATGAACAAATTTGTTACAATTCTCAAATTTGGACATTGAAATTTGCAAACAATTCGAATCTGAAAACTCAAAATTTGCAAAATCTGAAGTAAAATCCTTTTTTGGAGTCAAAAGTCATCTCAGGAGGTCAGAAAGTCATACGAGTTTTCTCAAAGTGTCATTTCATTACAGCCCATCTGTCGTATGATTGAGTACCCAGTGTTGTACGAATTTTCATGCCAGCAAATTCTCAAAGTCAAAATCTTGCAACTATCGTATGAAATTTTCAACTGTCATTTCATTGGTTACCCTCTGTCATACGAGTTTTGCAACTATCGTACGAGTTTTACAACTGTCATTTCATAGCATACCCACTATCGTATGAGTCTGCAGAGTGTCATTTGGGAAATTTTTGAGAGTTGTCAGAAAATTGTCAGAATTGCCAGATATTTAGCTTTTTCAACCTATTTCCAGAATCTGTCGATCAAATCACCATGTCAGGAATAGAGTAGTAGCTATTGAGAATCTGATCATTTTCCTAAAGTGGCCTTTTGAATCCGATTCAACCTTCTATTTAATCAATTTGAGTCTTTATCATCTCGTGTCAAAACCTTGTCATAACTATCAATCTTTAATCAATCATCAAAATCACTAAGTGTTGTGATATCTTGTCTTCTATCTTTTGGGAACCTACCCATACATCCAGGGAATAATATCCTTCATCCACATCTAATCAAATCTTCAAATCAATCAAACCTTGACAAGGTTGCGTCATCTGATCATCTTGATTCAATTCATTCTTCGGTTATCTGGATCTTATTCTTTTGTTATTTGGATCTTATTCTTCGATTATCTGGATCTTATTCTTCAGTTATCTAGATCTTATCCAAACTCCAACTCTTGAGAAACTCATCAATTTTGGTCTTTACGAGGATGATGGTCTTGGCAACTATTGATTGAAATCTGGTTACATACCTCCTCCATCAACTCACAGAGGTACTCAACATACCCCTCATCAATCTAATCCAGGGAGTCCACAAACTCCTACCATGTCTCAAGCAGGGACAAATTTTGTCTCTCAAAGAGCTCAATCTCAACATGGTGCAGATCAGGAACCCACACTTGAAGAAATTGCTCAATATCAAAATGACGATAACTTCCAACGGATGATGAAGCATTTCTTGAAAGAAGATAGAGAAGCATACTTTTTACAATTAGCTCATCAAGGAGCTAAGCTTCCTCCTAATTTTAATGTCAAAGCTATCATCACACATGAGGAAGAAACTCCACTCATAGCTATGATGAAACAAATACATACTTTACAAGTCAAAATAAATCAACTTGAAAAAGAGAAGGAACCCAAAGAGTTCTCCATGGAGGCTCTATGTCCTTTTCCATTTGACAAAGACTAGTACATGTCACCCTTTCCAAAAAGAGTGGAGATGCTGAAGTATGATAAGTATGATGGACACTTAGATCCTCAAGATCATGTCAAAGAATTCTTTACACAATCAATGGAGTTCATGCACGAACCAACCTATCTGATGCATCTCTTCCCTCAATCTCTAGGGGGAGCATACATCCATTGGTTCTCTAGACTACCTTCTACTATCAAAACTTTTGAGGAGTTGATCAAATTGTTTTATCAACAATACTCCTACAATATTAAACATCCAGTTACCATGATTAATATATGTAATCTCAAGCAATATCCAGGGGAACCATTCCTAACATTTCTCAAGAGATGGAGGAAGAAGTTCTCTCTATATGCCAGACCTATTCCAAAAATAGAAAAATTGGAAATCTTCATCAACAACCTTGTTCCAAAAATCAATTATCCTCTACAAATGAAAGATCATACATCTTTTGATAAGATGGTGGATAATGCTATCAAAATCAAAAAAGTGCTTGTGAAAAAAGGAGAAATCACACTTCAAAAAGACAAGTATGAATTAGGATCCAGTTCTAAAGACAAGAACAAAAATTGGAACAAGAACAAAGGCATCATCATAGATGGTGTTGTTGACACTGTCTATGCCCCATCAAAGGCACCAGCCTACAATCTCACTCTTGGCACTCAAGCCATTAAAGCTTCAGAGAAAAAGTCTTCTAAACCATCTCAAAAGAAGCCAGAATACAAAAGATGGGATAAACATCAAAAGTTTACTCCTCTGGGAGAGTCTTTAGAATCAGCTATGAAAACTCTATTGGCTGATAACATCATCTCTTTACCACCAATTTGACCAAATGATCAGGACCCCAAACCAAAATGGTGGAGAGGAAATGAATTCTATGATTTCCATTAGAGTAAAGGTCACAAAACTAATAATTGCTACCACTTGAAGCATACCATTCAAGATCTAATCGATAGTGGAGACATCACAATTGACAATCCCCAGAGCAATAACGATCATACAACATTCACAGAACCATTTCTGAAACATGGTCAAGAAGTTTCAACTTCTCGGCCTAATATGGGGGCAAAAGTCAACTATGCCTACCCTGGAAATAATGTTGTCATCAATATGGTTGAACCATATCTCTCTAAAAGTTGCAATGTCATCACAATTGTATGAAGAGACAAAGATCATTCCTTAGCTAATGTAGTTACTCGATCATAAGCTCAAATGCATCTGAAAGGACAAATCCCAGATTCATCAAATGTCCCTAAGGTGCCCTTCAATCTTTCATTTGCTTCTAAACAGAAGGCTGATTCCAAATCTTCCAATCCAAAGGATATAAGGCATACATCTTATAGCAATGTCCAAAAACTCCAACACACTAATGCAAAAATCTCTATGTTTGAGTTGCTTTGAATATCTCCAGCTCATAGAGACATTCTCGATAAAGCTTTGCTCGGTTCCAATGTTCCTGATGACCTTGATTTAGATAGGTTCCAAACTATGGCTGGACATCTTACATCTCTGCAATATATCTCCTTTTTAGAAGAAGATGACAACTCCTTGAGTCACCCACATAATCAACCTTTTCATATAGAAGTCTTGATCTAGAACCGTAGAGTCAAACGTGTGTTGATAGATGGGGGTGCTAGCCTAAACATTTGTTCTTAAAGCTTGATCACACAATTGGGATTTCAGAATTGGCTATTGATCCTAGAAAGAAAATAACTATCAAAGCCTATGATGAACAAGAAAGATCTTCTAAAGGCACCATTATCTTACCTATCAGAGTGGGTCCAATTATCAAAGATATCATCTGTCAAGTGCTTGATCTACCTTTGGCCTACAACGTCCTTCTAGGGAGACCATGGATACATGAAATGCAAGCTATTCCTTCTACATACCATCAATGTTTGAAGTTTCCTTATGAAGGAGTAGGGGTTACTATCCCTGCAAATCTGAATACAACTTGCAACATGGCCTTGAAGGAAAGTGCAGATAAGCTTGTACCTAATAACAGAGAATCTTCCATTGAACCAACTAAAGAAGCATCCACATCTAAAATGGAAGATCTTGCAAAAGAGGTTAATATCAAAGAAAATAGTATGGGAGAATATACTATCGAGCCAATCTTATCTTTGACATCTCTCCCTATCTCGCCTAAGTCTTATGGGCAATCTTTGAAATAATCCAAACCAGACTCTAAAGAACCTCTGGAAGCATATAAAAAGAATTTTGTAGCAAAACAAGTATCCAAGCAAGAATTTGAAGAGGATGAAGCTATGCTATCATGGCTATACAAAGATGAACCTGAATCTCAAGTTGTTCAAACTAGTGACTCTATAGTATCCAAACTCCCTTCTAAGTTGTATGGTCCAGGAGATAAATTAATAGCTAAGATGGGATATTTAGGTACAAGACCTCTAGGAGTCAAGGGGAAAGGTCTCATGGCACCTCTCCCACATACTGGTAGAGAAAATAAAGATAAAGTTGGCTTAGGCTTTAAGAAGAAACCCTATCACCTCAAAGGTAATTGCTCTCATGTCATAGAGTAGATCGTACCAGGAGAACCTCTTCTTAAGAAAGAAGAAACAGAATCATCAAATTGTGATTCAGACAGCTTAGAACTCATCCCCTATGAAAAATTGCCTAAGGAAATCAAAGAACTTCTTGATGATAAAGATGATCTAATCAAAAGAATTAATGTAGTAGAAACACAAGAACCTACTATAAACCCAGAGATAGTTACAACACAAGAACCAACTAATCTCAAAAACATTCAAGAAGAGGGAGGTGGTAGTGATTTTGAGACAAATTCCCATGAGTATGAATTCAAATCAGAATCTGAGGGTAACCCTTCTTGGGGTATTCACCCTAGCTTTACTCATGTTCTAAGACTTCCTAGAGATCCTGAATCAGAAGTTGAATCAAATGACTATGAATGGGGAGCCATTCCAGAACTAGATGAAGATGAGCTTATTATAAAGAAACATGTTGATATTATTCACCAATATGTACTTAATCCCAATGTGAGTCTAGAGCGAAATGATGAACCTATCGAGTCTAATCCACCTATGGCTTAATTGAACTCCCACGATGACATTGAGCCTATTCATGAATTGAATGTCTTAAGTTGTAATATCACCTTTGAACTTGAGCATCAGGTTAGGACCAATGATGGTAGATCCATATCTATAAACACTATCTCCCAATCTTTCCCTACTTTGACTATCCAATATTCAGAACTTATTGATCAAACATCCACAAATCCAAGCCATGGTATTTATACCTTCCCGAATGACCATGCCCTTGCTTGCTACCTCAATGAAATTGATCCTATGAGGACTTCCATTAGTGAACCGAGCATCAGCATGACCGAGTCAGACATCAAATATCTTAGTCAGAAAAACAAGAATAAAAAGAAAAAGAAAAAGAGTTCTGAGGGTGAAAACCACTTTGTAGCAGTCTTAGAACCTACAAAAGTAAAAATAAAAGATGTATTTGAAGGTGAAAACCTCTCTAAGGCACCTAAGGATGAGATATTTGATGTCCTTCCAAGTCATTTACAGGATAGATCTCCAATTCTAATTGAGCCCACTCAATCTATCAATTTGGGTACAATAGAGGAACCACAATTGGTACATGTCGCACAATCATTATCAAAAGAAGAGAAACAAAAATTTACTACATTACTAATAGAGAAGAAGATCAACTTTGCATGGAAATATTTAGATATGCCAGGATTGGATCCTAAACTCATAATGCATCATTTATCTATCGCTCCAAATGTCAAACCTGTCAAGCAAAAATTAAGAAAGATGCATCCTCATGTTGCACTCTTGGTAAAAGCTGAATTAGAGAAGCTCCTAAATGTTGGATTCATTCGAGTTATTGACTATGAAAAGTGGATCTCTAATATTGTACCTATTTCTAAACCAGATGCCTCAATTAGAGTGTGCACAGACTTTAGAGATGTGAATAGAGCATGCCCTAAGGATGATTTTCCACTGCCTAACATTGATATGATAGTGGACATGATTGCAGGTTTCGAGATGTATTCCTTAATGGATGATTTCTCTGGATATAACCAAATAAAAATTTCTCTAGAGGACCAAGAGAAAACTGCTTTCACATGTGCATGGGGCACCTTCTGTTGGAATGTCATGCCATTTGGGCTTAAAAATGTTAGTGCTACATATCAAAGAGCAATGACATCTATTTTCCATGACATGATGCATCGAACTATGGAAGATTATGTTGATGATACTTTAGCAAAATCTATGATCAGAACTGAACATCTAAAGGACTTGAGCATGATCCTAGACATAATGGAAAATTTTAGTCTCCGACTAAATCCTAAGAAGTGTGCTTTTGGTGTCACTTCTGGAAAGCTCTTAGGATACATAGTTTCAAAGAAGGGTATTGAAGTTGATCCAGTTAAAGTCAAGGCTATAATAGAGATGCAACCTCCCATGAATATCAGTCAAATGAGGACATTGCAAGGAAGAATTCAATCTATCAGAAGATTCATATCACAGCTAGCGAACATATCACAGCCTTTTACAAAAACATTACATAAAGGTGTGACCTTTGCATGGAATGAAGAATGTGAGAACAACTTTAACCATATCAAGAAGTATCTATCAAATCCACCTATCTTGATGCCTCCTATTCATGGGAAGCCATTGATCTTATATGTCTCCACAATAGCCACATCACTGGGGGCATTGCTAGCGCAACATGATGAAGACAAAAAGGAAAGAGCCATTTATTATATAAGTAGAACATTGGTGGCATATGAAAAGAACTATTCTATGATTGAGAAAGCTTGTCTCACTGTGATCTTTGCATCACAGAAACTGAGACACTATATGTTAGCTCATACCATGCATCTAGTAGCAAAAATTGATCCACTAAAATACCTACTAAGCAAGGCTGCCCTCACAGGTAGACTGGCTAAATGGGTCATGCTTCTAAGTGAATTTTACATTGAATATGTTGAAAGAAAAGCTGTAAAAGGTCAAGTTATTGCTGATCAACTAGCAGATGCACCCATGTTTGATGACACACCAATGCAAATGGAATTTCTAGACTCCTCTATTATGCACCTATCTTCTAGAGAATGGCAATTGTTCTTTGATGGCTCCTATACACAGAATGGATCTAGAGTAGGCATATTGTTCATAACTCCTCAAGGATACTCCATCCCAAAAGCATTCAGACTAAATTTCCCCTGCATAAACAATATTGCATAATATGAAGCCCTTTTGAATGGTATGAAAATAGCAATTGAATGGAGAGTAACAGAGCTACACATTCATGGAGACTCTCAACTTGTTATTCATCAGGTTAATGATGTGTACCAAACTAAAGATGAAAAGCTAATTCCTTACAAGATAATGGTAGATGATCTTAAGAAATATTTCATGTCTATCACATTTGAGCAAATTCCTAGAATGGAGAACAAGGCTGCCGATGCAATGGCAACACTATCTACTTTATTACATCAGCTTGAACATGAGCTACGCTACAAGTTCCTGGTGGAAGAACTGTCTTATCTTGCATATGACTCCCCCGAAACCCGCATAATCTGCACCATTATTGGTCATGATTCATCCAGATACAAAGACCTCTTTTCCTATCTCCAAGACCAAATCATTCCTAATACCTTCAACCGCCATGAAAAGAGATACCTTATCCATAATGCCTCTCGATATGTCATCATTGGTCACAATCTATACAAACAAGGTCTAGATGGTACACTACTTAGATGTTTAGAACAGGAAGAGTCTCAATGTGCATTAGAGGAAGTCCATGATGGTATTTGTGGGTCACACTCGAATGGTTTAACACTAGCTCAAAAACTTATTAGGGCTGGGTACTATTGGCCTGAAATGGAGAAAGAGTCTATCAAATTTGCTAAGAATTGTCAAAAGTTTCAAGTACATGGCAACCTAATTCATGCTCTAGGGAGAGATCTAATTCCCTTTACAACACAATGGCCTTTCCATCAATGGGCATTTGATCTTATCGGGATGATTCATCCTCACTCTTCTAATGGACGTACCCATATAATCACTGCTATAGATTATTTTACAAAATGGGTGGAGGCGGTCCCTTTGACACAAGCAACTAGAAAGCAAATATCTATGTTCATATTGAACTATATCATATGCAAATATGGGATACCTCATTCCATAATCACAGATAACGGTGGATAATTCAAGAACAAAGACCTAGATGATCTATGTGCCAAATTCAAGATCACACAACATTGGTCTTCTATCTACTATCCTCAAGGTAATGGACAAGTTGAGGCCTCTAACAAAAATCTATTGAAGATCTTGCACAGAACAGTAAACAAAACCGGCAAAGACTAGCATCTCATGATTAATCTAGCTCTATGGGCCTACAAAACAAGTATCAGAACACTTACTAGGGCTATGCCTTTCACTTGAGTTTATGGGTCTGAAGTGGTAGTACCTATTGAGGTTGAAATCCCATCACTAAGAATCAGAATGCATGGTCTACTAACTAATGATGACTATAGAGTGTCTAGGTTGCAAGAACTTGAACTACTAGATGAGTGCAGACAAGCAACGTATGATCATCTTGGAGTATATCAGAAGAGAATGTCTAGAGACTACAACAAGAAAGTCAGACATAGAGAATTTCAGGTTGGCGATTTAGTCTTGAGAGAAAATCCTAAAAATCAATCACATCAAGAACGCAAGGGGAAGTTTGAACCCAACTGGCTGGGTCCCTTTGTCATCACTACTACTTTTGGCTCTGGCACCTATCAACTCTTAATAATTGAAGGAGAACAGCTCTGAGAACCAATCAATGTTCTTCATCTGAAGAAATTCTACACCTAAGGCATTCAGTCTATGGTAAAATGTCCTGAAAATTTTATAAAAATCAAAAAAAGTCCTGAAAAAATGAACATCTTGGTGAAAACCTAGCAATAGGTGCCTTGATGATTCACAAAAAAATTGAAAAATATCAAAAGTACAAAAAAATTGAAAAATGAAAAATGCAAAAAAATGAGAAAAAGAAAAAAAAGTGCCTTGGTGAAAACCTGGAAACAGGCGCCTTGGTAGCAAAAATAGAATCTCTGCCAAGATGGTGAAAACCCAGCAAACAGGTGCCACTTGTTCAAAAAGCTCCATCTATCAGCGCAATCTTGGTCTTTCCCAACTTTTAGTTTTGCTTTAGTTTGTACATATCTCCCGGTTTGTTTCTGCATTTCCAGTTTTCAATAAGTCGGTATGTACACCAATCTGCTCAAGCATATGTATCCTATCAATGTTCAAACTTGGGCAATCAATGTTATATCCTATGGCCTCCAGTATATCTTAGACTTATCATATCCAGTCAGAGTCCTTTGACGCTTCATTTGAGTCAGTCAAGTCTGTCTCGTCTCTAGAAAGGATTTTGCATCTACAACAATGCAATCAACATCAAATGCAAACTAAAAACAATCTGTGCTTTTCATGCTTTTATCTCCTTGTATGCTTACTGATTCACATTGAGATTTTTGCATATTGTGTCCCTTCGAGCTCTTTGATGATGTCCTTTATAGGATTTAGAGAGTGATGACTAGGGGCATAATCTTTTCTTTATCTTCTGCTTGTATGTGAAAATCTAACATCTTTGGAAATTCTGGATTGAAATGGTCTCCAACTGTAAGAGCCTCTATCTCAAATTGGATGGCCATGTGTACCTTGACCATTGATACCTAGAAAATTCAAGGAAGTTTGATCTCACTATTGTCTTTTTGAGTAGGTTCTTTCTCCTACTATGAAACGTGATCTTACCTAAGGATGTGAATGATAAAGGGTCACTACAGGTAATTCACATTGGATTTAGAATAATCTCTTGGCTGTTTGATGTGTTTGTCACACAAGGCGTATTTAGGTCATCATGACATTTATGTTTTGATGCTTCTACAAATTGCTATATCAAAATGGACATGATATTTAGGTCATCCTGGCATTTGTGCCTTGGTGCTTATATCTAATCCAACATTCTAAAAATAAAATCAATATTCATATGTCCATGGTTGCCTAGCCAGTGGATGTTGTATTGATTCTTGTGCATACAAATCAATATTCATATGTCTATGTTTTCATATCTAGTGGGCATTGTATTGATTTATCCGATTACCTAAAAATTCAATGATGATAAAAAATTGACACATGATCAGTGACTAGGTCCTAGGTCTTAGGTTGCATGTCTCTTTGCATTTTGCATGTCTATATGATCTCACAACTGTTTGGAAACACTTCAAAGCTTAAACAAATCTTCATATCAATTCTTCACATCTACCAAGAGCTGAGTCTCACTTGAAGGTCTCTTCATCGAACCGCAAGCAGTAACCCTCTTGGGTTAAACATCCTTTTGACATAAGACTGAGTACTTGTCTTCATCAACCTGTAAAAACATATCATGTGTATCACTGCATTTACATCTCATATCATTATCATTTGTTGCATTACATTACATCCATTGCATAAGCATAAATCATACATACATCTTTTCATAAACAATTACATTCGCATAACATCCATACATATGAAAGAAATCATTGCATTGTATTGATCCATACATACATCTACACTACTCATAGCATAAGCATAGCATGATATCATCATAAATCAAAAACATGACAAGTACAAATGAAGTCACAACCAAAAACATCAATCTCATAGATATCATAAACTCAAAATGAGTCAGGGGTGCACTACTGGCACAATGTACAAAAGAATGAGCTCCGGAGAGCAATCAAAGTCAAAATAGTATATCAGTGATCAAAAAGAATAGAGTATATCAAAACATAAGCATAGGAATCAACTATCAGCACGCTCCTCAATATCTAGTGGAGGAAGTGGTGGTTCATCTAGTATGGCCTCTACTCTTGGTGCCCTAGCTCCCTCTAAGGCGGCCATGTACTCAGAATACGTAGGTACTCTCTATGCAGTAGGGACAACAACATAGTATGTAGACACATAATATGAAGCCCATGAGGTCTAATGGGTCACCTCTATCTGTAATCTTTGAACCTCTGACCGAAACTCTACATGAAGCTCAGTGCACTACCTATCTGCCTCTTGATACCTCTCCTCCCACCTAGCACTCTGTACCTTCACATCCTAGACTTGAGCTCTAAGATGTTTGATAATCTCTGATGAAGTGAGAGGAATAGTAGGATCAGTCTCAGCTACTGGCATCTTTGTGTCATGTGGCTACTCTAGCTGCGGACTAGTGGTATGTGATTTATGTGCCTTACAGCATCTAACCTCAGCTCCTAGATCAAAAGTGGTATCTACCTGTGAGGGATCTCCATCACCACCCACAAACTGCTCAGCTGCTAAAACCTCATATGTAGAACCAACACTACCTAGAGTACCCCTCTCCCCCCTACTCCATCTCTATGAACCTACGAATGTACCTGCTATAGAAGTAGAAGGATAAGGGGGCCTCATGTGTCCTGATGGTCTCTAAAGTGGAGTCATCACTCTCTATCTAGGAGGTGTAGGATGCGCTACCTAAGGTCTCAGGCCCTATCCCACAGGAGCACCTGTAACATCCATCACCTCCTCCATGGAGGGTATCAACTTAGTGGGATCTGAGAATCTATAAATGGGGTGATCTGCAAGCCAAGAAATGTATCCATCTATAACCCCTACATCAACAACCTATGGACGATAATCCCAGTCTCACCCTATGATGCGACTGTACTCATCTGAGCATAAAGAATATGTAAGCCATGCTATCCATCCAACGCCGATCTCACAAACAATGTGTGCATATGCAGTATACTCCTATGGGGCATCCTGTCTATGTCCATACTAATGCCACACTTTGGTAATCAAGAATCTCTCCAACATGGTGGGAGACCGACCAATAAGTACCTAACTCTAGAAAAGAAAACTATACTGCTCCCTCGCAGTGGGCCAAGCCTCTATCTGCAAGTAGGGTCTCCAATGTACAAATGTCATATCATCTGAGCATCATTGAAAGTACTCAGTATGACCCATGCAGACCTGTGTAACATAACCTGCATACGTATATATCACTGGCTCCTGTGGCTGCCGCTGCATCTGGAAAACTAGTCTCAACACTGGGATATGCTCCCATGCCCATATCTGTAATACAAGAGCTCCAGAAGTGAAGCTCTTGCAATCCTGATACATGACCTCATGCATCTCTAAAAACATGTGGGCCAACAGACACTGACCCCAGGCAAGCTCAGTGGGAGTGGGCATAAGAAGTGCTACCATTGGCGCCCATCCCATCAAAAAGCCATTCTGCTAATGGCTTGGCATGATAAGCTCCCTAATCATCCCAGCAATAATGCACTCTAAACGGTGCATCCGACCATATCTCTATACAAGGGTCTCCTAGGAAATGGACCCCGTCAATTGTGTATCATCACCAAATAGACGCCTGAAGGCATGAAGACCAGTCTGGCCGAAAATCACATACACAAGATGTCGACTGCTATGGAATGGAATGCATAGTATCCTATAAATATCCTATGGAGTCATAGTCATCTCTCCAGTCGGTAAATGAAAGGTCTGAGTCTCCTAGTGAAATCTCTCTATCAACGCAGTCAATAGGCCATGATTTACCCTAATATCAGGTAAATGAATGAGATGCTCAAAACCACATGTAGCAAGATGAACCCTCATAGGGTCAGGAAGTGAGATGCACAATCTCTGTGTCACCGGGTAAGAATGACAAACATGGACATCTAGATATGTAACCTAAATCATACAGAAACAGGGTGTTTTATTAGATATTGAGTTCAAAATTAGGCTAATGGTACAAAAATGGAACAGTTTGATATTTCAAAAGGTGGGTCAAAGGATCAGCAATCCGATAAAATTATCAGAAAAATCAAATTTTTGACCTAAATATCAGTTTTAGGCTCACTGTCTCTCAAATGACATTCCACACTGGCTCTGAAAGTTGTACAACACTCCACAAAAGCCCAAATGATAATCCATGGTCATATGACACTGCACACGTTGTCATACGAGTTTTCAGGGACCCGATGAAATGTTGTACGACAGACGGGTCCCCTTCATACGACACTTGGGTGGACTTGAAATGACAAAGGAGTTTCAAAAGAAGTGTCGTATGAGTCTGGGTTGGGACTCGTACGAGTTTTCACACATGCAAAATTCAAAAAGCAAAACGTGTACGAAAAAAATTTTAAAATGCTATAAAACATGAAAAATTTGCATTTTCAGAGGGGCACAGAGGTCCACCTATCGGATGTCCATACTGTTGGTGTCTCTGGTATCTTCGGTTGTGCTCAAATCGATGCGAACTGACAAGAACCTTCAGCTCTCACTATTCTTCCATTTTCTTGCTCAGAGGGCTCCACTAAATCTCCAAAGTCAAAAGGTTGAAATGAATTGAAATTGACCCTTCGGGCCTTTATATAGCATTTGACCTAATTTTCAAAAGTGCTCTATTTTTCATGAAAATTGCACCCCTGGCTAATTTCGACGTTCTGAATCCATTTTCGGGATCAAAATCAAAATTTGAGATTGTTTAATATGTCAAAATCATGATTTAACATTTTGGACCCACGACGGTCTACTACTTGCATAATCAACCTTTAATCATCAAAGAAATCCAACATTCAACTTAACTGATTATCTTACATCAAACTATCAACATTTCAACTATGGTCAACTCATGGTTTAACCCAGTCAAACTTGGTCTTTTGGACCTCTAAATGATGTAGAATGCGTTCTCAGATGTGTTTAACCACTTCTCAAATCAATTAGCATGCTTCTAAACTATCAATGCTGAATTTTTTTGTCAGATTTCAATTTTAATCCCAAAGGGGGCATGGTATTGCACATCATTCAAAGTCTGTAATCAAATTTGAAATTATAGCTTCCTCAGTAATCAAGACAACAACCACATCTAGTTACTGATTCATCAAAAAAGACCTCATCACTCGGGGAAAATCTATCATCACTTGGGGCATATTAGATTCATCAAGATCCATATCAATCTGGTATTCTCCTAATCTTGTAAATTGTATCAATTTTTGCAACCATCGGATCATAGTGTTCTTTCCTTGGTTCTTCAACAACTGAAGGGTTCGGATGTGATACCTGCTAGTTCTGCTAAGACAATCGAGTCTAGAACCGGTCACTCACTTCTTCGCAATCATAAGGTTCAAAATTAGGCGTTTTGACACTTTTTTTTGCAATCCTCGGTTCATCGCTGCTACAGTGAACATTATCTTTGGTCATTCAGGACCTATTATCTTCATATCAAATCAATATCAATCAGCTTCTGTCTCATATCAATTATCAATTTTGAATCAATTTCATATCTCTATCATACACAGACTATCTTTGAACCACTGTGCTTCGCACAGTAATTCAAAGAGGAGCAAAATGTAATACCCCAAAAATGGGCTATAAGTTCATTAACCTCCTACATCTACAAATCGAATGAAATCAACATCGAAGTCCTAATCTAAGGCACATCTAAACATCATCAAATCCTAATTGATTATCTTAAATTCTGCATCGGGGAATATTCCTAGCAATATTCCTATTTATCATAATTATCTTTAATTTTATAATTATTTGGCGATAAATCACATTTATCCTAAGTTTGATTAATTGAATATTTTCATATTTAATTAATTAAGTTTAATTCTGCCACTTAATTATTTAATTGAATTTAATTATATTTATTCCTAATTATTATTATTTAAATTTGATAGTAAATCAAAATTCCTATCATTAATTGATTAAATTCTTATTTAATTAATTAAAGGAAGTTGTCATATTTGATGATATTATTTTTGAATAAAAGTTTGATTAAATGATTGATTAACCCATAAATCAATTGTTTTATTTCCAAAATTAGTTAAGTTGAGAATAAATCACATTATTTATTTATTAATTCATAATTATCCATGTGCACAATCAAAGAGCAGTTAAACTCCAAATCAAAAAATCAATGCAAGTTATTGACTTTTTGGAACTCAACATCATTTTTGAGTTTTAAAGTTGATCTAAACTTCTAATTTGAGTTAAAAAGTTGTTTTTGCATGATTTGCATGTTTTTCTGAATTAAATTAGCTTTGCATGTTTTTGTGAATTAAATTATCTTTATTATCAAATAACTCAAAAATCAAGCTAAGTTAATCTGAGTGATTTATGGCTTTCTTCCATGCACCTCTAAAGCCCTGGATTTCTATAAATTAAAAGCCTCGGCTCGTCTCAAAGCATCTCATAATTTTGCATAATCACGCTGAAGAATTGCTATCTGGAGAATCAAAGCTTATGGCGAATCAAGGCTATTGTGAGATCAATTTGGTTTTTATTCATATCATATTATTTCTAGATTAGCATATCATAGATCAATTTCATATGAGTTTATCATTCATATTGCATAGACAATCCAAAAAAATAGCTTAATTGCATTCAATTCATATCTAAATCAATTGCATTCAAATCCTTCATTTAGGTGTCATCTAGGTCACTGATCTCGATAAAAATCTGAGAACATCAATCTCGCACCTACTAGAGGGCAGTAGATCACTTGGTTAGATTAGATTTTAATTTTGCACGATTTCAATTTCAACTAACCTCTAATGTTTTACTGAAGTGTTGTGTCTACAGATCAGGTACAATTTTCACACACATAATATCACCTTGTTCTACCTCAATTTCATCATCACTAACATCTTCAAGATGTCTTCCTCTTCTCTGGGCTATTTCAACAACTTCTAATCTAGCAGCAATTTGTCTCAACATGTCTACCAATCCTAGATCCGCATCTCACCTCCCACGAACCATCTTGGAAACCCTCTGCAACTGTAGGTCAGATCACAATATGCTACCCCACAACAATTCAACTAGGGCTTCACAAGAAGGAACCTTCAAATCTAGATTCACAAACATAGATCCAGATCTAACCTCGCTCTGATACCACCTGACACAAGAGAGGGCAAGAGGGGCCAAGAATGGCACACCCTAACTTGAACCACCTTGCTCAACAACATGCGGAAGCAACAAGAACATAGTGGGAGAGAGAAAATGCAAGATCATTCATATATTTACTTCAAAGTGATTTATACATGTCAGGTTGTAAGGCCTTCCCAATTTCAGCCAAATATTAAAATGAATTACAGAAGTCCTCAAACATGTGAGGATCTGTGAACAATCTCAATCTTCTGTCTTCTACCTTCTATCAAAACTGACTCTAAACTCTAACCCAAATAACTACATTTATACAAGAGGCTACTGAACTTATTCAGCCTTCAGATCCATAATCAATGAAAGGAACGGTCAGATCTGGGACCACATGCTTCCCAATGATGGATACCAGCATTAAATTCATGACCCATAATCAATGCACTAGTCAGCCTCAATAGAAACTCAAAAGAAACCCGTCGGTAAGCGAAGCCAACTAACCACCAAACAACCATCATCGAGCACCAGGGAAATTCATCAAGCATCAACAAGATAACCGACCAACACCGGTAAACAAAGGAAACTGAGAAACACCGAACCAACTCGATCAAAATAGGAACAGAGCAACACAAACAAACTCAAATATGTTTTTGGTGACACAAGATTGCCAAGGACCCAAGATGCTCCTGCATCAGTAAACTATGTTGATTTGTAGGGCACAATAGACATATTGGAATAAATAGGGTACTATGGAGGAATCATCTAGACATCCTTAGTAATGCTTTCTTGTGCCATAGTAGGGCTTTGCTTAGATACACCCAGATCATGATGTGGTATGTTACCACAAGGTTCTTGCATATTTTGGGATTCTTGCATATTTTTGGGAGACGAAGACACTTCTATCTACTTGGGGGAATTATCAGGAATGTACTCAACAAAAGACTCTGGAGTAGGTTTTGATATTGGAACATTTGAGTTTCCATGGGAAATTGGAGACACTTGTCCTCGCATTTGAGGATGTCTTCGCACTATTTTTTCCACAACCACTGTAGTTTTCTTTTGGCGGGTTCTATTTGTCCTTTTTGCTATAGGAGTAGATGCTACAGGAACAAATGCTACAGGATTTGACCTTTTTCTTTTATTTATTTGAATTGCAGGGTTTTGAATTTCACTTTCAAGGTTAGGGGTTTCTTCTCCAATTTTTTGTTTCTCTTCCCTTGTGGAAGAATTAGGAACATTTCTTTTTGGAGCAGGCTCAAAAGACCTATTTTCTTGGAATAGCTCTAGCTCTTTTTCTTTTGTAGTTGTTTCTACAGCGGGCTCAGAAGATTCTACATCATTTCCTAGGGGTTGCTCAGCAGGGTTAACCTGGAGTTGCAGTGTTTTATGCTAAACAAATTTTGTCCATGCTAGGGGAGAGACATCCCTAAGGGATTTTTTGACTAGCAGTTTTATTAGGGCATGGTGGGTAACAGAATTTGCATTCCCCTTCTGAGTCTCCTCGGTGCTAATGCTCAACATATTGTATAGGAAATTAGGGACATTAACTTGGAGATTATGCCTTATGCAGCTAAGTAGTTTAAAATGATGGGCATGAAAATTTGAAAATCTCCCTTCACCTGTTAAGTACCTGATAATATGCATCGCCAATTCATTGAGCGATGGAGGAAGAGATAGTCTTTTGCATCCATGCTTGGTAATTTCCAGAGGAGGATCAATTGGATGAGAGAAATGAGCTCAAGATGACCTAGCATCATGCTCATTAGGGTAATTATCCCCAATCACTGGCAACCCAGTGACCTCTGCTATTCTTTCTTTGGTGGTGACGATTGTTAAATCCCATACGATTTTCTACCCCTCCTCAAAGGTACTCATAAATTCAGCTGCTAATTCCTCATTAAAATCTGATAATTGAAGAAAATACCCCAACCAACCACATGCATTAAATCTTTGGACTGCTTCGACATCTGCAAGTAAAATGCCATGGTGCACTGGCTCATGCCTCTGCACTTGTCCACCTATTTGTTTTCAATATCCAGTCTCCAATTTTCTGCTCACTAATTTCTTTGTTAATCTTCCAGTCTCTCATGCTCTGCAAATACCTTCTTTCCTTCTTGAAATTCAAATGCACTTCTTGAAAACACTGAATTTCCCTTTTAATTCTTCTATTATTTTAGCATGAACAATAATAATTACATTTTAACAAAGGACATTATAACCTTAACTAAAAATTACCACGCAATTTAATTATAATCTTTTTAAATCATATCAACTTCAGAAAATCAGAATTTATAGTATGAAAAATGTGTGGGAATAAAGGAAATTAATAAAACAAGGCCCAAGTACAGCTTGAAGTGACAAGGATGGCTTAGCAATGACATTTGGAACTTATTACACTTCTCATGCCCCCTACGAAACATTTACAAGTGTCCTCACTTGGCACATTTAGCATGGGATGGGGAACTGGCGTAATGCCTAAATTATATATTTATTGTAATACTATATATAATTACTGAGATCTATATGCCAAAAGTGAGTAAAGATTAAAGAAGTTGTACCTATGCACCGATTACCATATGTGCGAAGAAAATCTGGTGAGAGTGAAATGATTCTAGTGGCCACATGTGTCAGCTGATGTGGCTTTTATTAAAAACATTGAAAAATAGAAAAGGTGGATGTCGTAGACTGTGAGTGGATGGAAGAGAGAGAAATGAAATGGGTTGGAAAGAATAATAAATAAAAGTGAATGGAGAAATGTACTTCATATTAAATGAAGTTTTATTATGGTTGGTTCATGAAGGCATGTTATTTTGAAGCTACAGGAAGAAGGCTTTCACCTTCTGCTACAGGAAGTGTTACCTGTGGCGTTGTTGAAATGTTTGTGTTGAACTGCTACAGGACATCCTCCTTTGTTTGGGGCTTGTGATACAAGCACAATCAGTGTCTGTTGACGAGTAGTTTGAATCACATTAGATCTAGTGTGGTCAACTAGACTGCTCCATTGTCAAAGACGTATTCAATTTCATAGGGTCCCAGCCATCTGGTCTGTAAATTTCCTAGAATCTCCTTAAATCTAGAATCATACAATAAAGTCCAATCACCCACTTGAAACTGCTTTCTCTTAATATGGGAATCATGCCACCTCTTCCATTGGTTTTGGATCATCTATGTGCACTCCAATGCAGATTTGTGCATTTCATCTAAGGAATTGAGGTGGAGAAGGCATTCTATTTGTGCTGTAGGAAGATTGATATTTAGTTCCAGAGCTGTACACAATGTCTTGTGTTTGAATTATATTGGTAACATTACCACCTTCCCATATACTAATTCAAATGGGGTGAATCCTGTGGTTATCTTCCAAGTTGTGCGATAGGCCCAGACTGCTTCAGTGAGTCAACTACTCCAATCTCGTCGGTGCAACTGAACTATTTTTGTTAAGATGGCCTTAATTTCTCTATTTGTGACCTATGCCTATCCATTTTCCTACGGATGGTAAGGGCTAGACTTTCAATACCTGATGTTGTATTCCTTCATTAGTTCATTGATCAAATTTGAAGTAAATTGTGCTCCTTGGTTAGTTACAAGTTCTCTTGGCACTCTATAATGGGTGAAAATATCCTCATACAAGAATTTTTCTACCTTTTGATCTCTGGCATGCTACATGGCTTTCACTTCCACCCATTTGGTCAGATAATCCATGCATACTAGGATTTAAGATTTCCCATTTGAAGGAGGATCTATTGGTCCTATGAAGTCCATGCCCCATTTGTCAAATGGTGTTACCACAACTTGTGGGTTGAGTGGCATCTCATCTTATTTGGTTGGGTGACCCATCCTCTGGCATTTATCACACTTTCTTGTATAGCTGGCTACATCCTTGTGAAGTGTTGGCCAATAGTAACCTGTTGTTAAGATCTTCAAAGCTGTTCTCTTTGTTGCAAAGTGGCCTCCACATGGCTCATCATGAAAAGCATGGAGTATATCATATGTTTCATCCTCTCTCACACACCTTCTCATGATTTGGTTTGGACCAATATAAAATAAGTTGTTATCAATCCATGAGAATTGGAAACTTTTCTCTACAAGAATTCTTCTGTCCTTTGGAGAGAAATGTGGGGGCATTTTACTAGCTACAAGGTAATTAGCTATGTCAGCATACCATGGATTTTTTACTGCAATATGAAATAGGTGTTCATCAGGGAATGTATCTTCAACTAGAGTAGTGTCTACATCAGCATTCTGAAGTCTGGACAAATAGTTAGCCACTACGTTTTCCTTCCCTAGCTTGTCAATAATGGTTATATCAAATTCCTACAAAAGAAGAAGTCATCTTGCTAACCTGCCTGTGATAGTAGGTTTGTTCATTAGATATTTAATTTCTAAGTGATTAGTGTGAACAAAGAAGGGATAACTTGTTACATTATGGTATAATTTTTTCAATGCATAAACTACAGCCAGTAATTTTTTTTCAGTTATTGTGTAATTTAATTTTGGTCCATGTAGGCTCTTACTAATATAGTAAATTGCATTCTCAAGGTTACTAGGCTTTTGTCCTAGTACAACACCTATTGCATAATCTAATGCATCTGTATGTATGTGAAATGGGATAGACCAATCAGGTCCTTTGAGGACTGGTGCAGTTGTTACAAGTGACTTGAGCTGCAGGAAGGACTCATCACAAGCTGATGTCCATATAAACTCAGCCTCTTTGGTAAGTAGTGTGTATAGAGGACTAGCTATTTGACTAAAATTTTGAATAAAGCATCTATAGTAGCCAACATATCCTAAGAAAGATCTTACATCTTTTTGCTTAGTAGGTGTGGGTAATGTGAGAATTACCACAATTTTGGCTGGGTCTACTTGGATTCCTATTGCTGAAATGAAATGTCCAAGTACAATGCCTTCCTGCATTAGCATAAAGCATTTCTCACTGTTGAGGGAGATATTTTGTTCCTTCTATTTGATTAGCACCTTTTTGAGATTCAGTAGAGCATCTTCAAAGGTCACCCCAAATGTTGTAAAATCATCCATGTATATCTCCATGCAATCATGAGAAATTTCAGCAAAAATACTAATTACAGCTCTATAGAATGTTGCTGGAGCATTACACAACCCAAATGGTAGGACATAATATGCATAAGTCCCCCATGGACATGTTAATGTGGTCTTTTTCTAGTCCTCTTGACCAATACTAATCTGATTGTATCCACTATATCCATCAAGAAAGGAAAAATACTTTTTACCAACTAAAGTATCAAGTACTTGATCAATGAAAGGTAATGGGAAATTATCTTTCTTGGTAGCTCTATTTAATTCCCTGTAAACTAAAAATCTTCTCCATTTACCCCCCTTTTTGGGCACTATGACCAGAGGTGATACCCTTTTACTATTAGATATAGGATATATAAAGCCAACATCTAGCAACTTTTGTAACTCTATTTTTACTATCTCTCTTAATGTTAGGTTAATCCTCCTCTGAGGTTGATGGAGTGGTAGACTTCCTTCATTGATATAAATCTTGTGAGTACAGAGTGTGGGGCTTAGTCCCTTCATATCACCATAGTCCCATGCAAAGTATTTTTCATGTGTTTGTAGGATCTTAGTTAATTGCTCCAATTGTTGTGAAGGCATCTTATTATTTACATGGAGGTTGTGACCCTTGGAAAGCTCAACAGTAGTTGTAAGGTCAAGCATGGATACTTCAAGGATAGGATTTTTAACTACTTCACAAGGTAGTAACTGATGGATAATATTGGGTTCTGAAGGCAAAATACCATGCTCAACATGGTCCTCATATGTAGTTAACTCCAACATAGAGCTCTCAGATATGTCTTTGATCACAACACAGTCATTATTAAGAATGCTTTGTATCACTGCATCTTCCTCTTGCAATTTAAGAAAGGATTGCTTATGTAAGATCATGAGCTGAACCACAGAGTTCAACTCTTCTTCCCCATCTCCTAAATCTGGCCATATAGGGGTGCTTAAATCTGGCTGGGGTTGAGCTGAAGGATATAATGCTAGTTTCTTAGTTGCTTGCCCATCTAAAATTGTCATGTTCCCTGATCTACAACTAATGTTTGCATCAGATGTTGCTAACCATGGACATCCTAGAATAACAGGGTAACTAGCAAGATTGACCTTTGGTGATAGAATCATGAAATTAGTAGGATATTCCCAAAAATCTAGGGCAACTATTATGTCTTATATCACCCCATCTAGGGTGACATTAGAACTATCTGCCAGTTGCAAGATTGTTGGAGTAGCTCGTAATCCTTCTACGCTCATTTTATTCATAGTATCCTTAGTCACTACATTAATGGTAGCACCTAAGTCTATTAGAGCATTTTTAATAGACTAACCATTAATGATGATATTAATAACTGGACTCCCTGGATTAGAATATTTTGGAATTACAAGTTTTCCCAACATGATATTAGCTAGTTGTCCTATAACATGAACTATTTTGGGATCCATTTTCTTTCATCCAAGATTTTTGAGACAAGCTTTCTTGATTGTTTTTCCATAGATAGGAACATCTTTAATGGCTTGAAATAGAGGAATTTGGACATGCATGTTCTTTAGTTGGTCAAGGATATCAAACCGATGATCCTCTTTTGGTATAGGTTTGTCCAGGCTAAGCCTTTGAGGAAAAGGAGGTTTAACTGATGTTTGAACATTAGTTGAATTGGATATATTAGCTGGGGTAACTATATTTGGCAAAACATTCTTTGGAAGTGGTAGTGATGCTAGAGGAAGGTCTGGCACTTCGGTAATAAGATGTGGTTTAGGTGTAGCAAGGTAGGACCTGATCTTAGGTGTATATCGGCTATGTTGAGTGCATAGGAAGGGTACTACTGAGCATCAGTAGCATACATTTGTTGTTTTTGTTGTTGACTATTGGGATTCAGTTGTGGCTGAGTAGGTAGTTGTGTCTACTTTTAAGGACTTTTATTTGTAGGTGTATTCATTGGAGGTGGCAAAGATGGATATCAAGGATTCAGATTAGGCCATTATTGAGATCCTCTCCACTAGTTAGTGGGCTGCCAATTTCCTTGTGGCGATTGCCATTGGTTTGGACGTTGTGGCCACTGGGGTTGTTGTGGATTAAACTATTGATTATGTTGATTATTGGGCCAAGCATTATTCCAAGTAGGTTGAGTATACTGAGGAGGGCTTTGAACATTATGGTTTTGCCACTAACTATTATAAGGATTTGAAATTTGTAGTGGGTCTTGAGGCATACCTTGTCTTGTGGCCCATGGCCAATGTTGAGCAACAAAGAACACTTTCTCATCCTCTCCTTCTATCTTTAAGTACTCATTTGGAAGGTGTTGATTCTCCAGGTTTGTGACCAGCTTACAATGACAATCCTTCTTTTTCTTGCGGTAATGGGGACAGTATTCAGTGAGTTGTACCTCCGCATCTACATACTTCTTCTTGGCATTCATCGTGTCCAAGTGTGTAGCAACATCATTAATGATGTCTTGCTTGAAGTCTGATAGCAAGTTTGAGATTTCTATCTTGGAAATGCCAAAGCCACTTCCTTTTGCAAGTGTTGGAGGGAATCCTCTACCCTTCTTTACTGTTTCTTTGGAATAATTCAAACAAATCTTCTTGAGATCATCCCAAGAAGACTAAGATATAAATCCTCCAACCATAAGGTCCAATGCATCCAAGAAGTTATCATTCACTCCTCTTAGAAAGATTATCTTTTGTGAATCCTCTTGCAGTGCATGTTGAGGATTCTTCTGAAGATTGTATAAGAAGCATGATATGTAGTCCTCCAGGGTCTCATCTTCTTTTTTGTGACATTTGAAAGATGTCATCTCCTTTTAAATCACCTCCTTTACAGTATTCTTTATACTTTTGTATAAATAAATCTCTCATTCTGATCCAATCAGTTACTACATTTTCTCCTAAGCCCATGAACATCTAAGAGATTACTCCTTCAATGTTTCTAGAAACAACTTAAGTTGATGACTATCAGAGTTATAGTCAAAAATTTGACACAAAATGTCAAACTCGAACAAAAAGGTGTTAGGGTCCTCTGTAATAAGGCCATATAACTTTGGAAGGGTTGAAGCAGGTATGTTCTTGAGATTAGGATTATTGATAAGACTTGGGATAGGAAATGGAAAGGTAGGAGATGCCATTACTGGAGGTGCTAGATAATGAAACTGGGACTGGGAAGTATTATTAACCAAAAGGTTTTGGTCAATAGGTGGTCCTAGATTGGAATTATTGAGGAAATTGGCTAATATCTCTACAAAAGGGTGAAGGTCAAATAGATCAAGAGGATCTTCTTCTATTGAAGATGATGCAGCAAACTTAGGACTTGCATCAAGAAATGGTAACTCAAGTTCTTCAAATTCTTCTTTCAGTTTAACAGGTTCTTTTGGGAGAAATCTTCCATGAGCATCTCGCCTTCTTCTATGCATGCAAGTGAGTCGATGAACTTGTGAAGCAAGCTCACAACTACTCTCTATTGACTAGGAACAAGAAACTAATCTTAAAAATAAATGTCTCATTAAGGTTCTCAGTTTGACACCATCCCCGGCAACGGCACCAAAAATGAATAGTCTCACAATAGGTAATGATAATCATTTCATTATCTCTCTTAGGAATAATGTATTCATACTAAGGATTACTTTTCCTATCATGAAATGCATTTAGATTGTTAACCCAAGGACGTAGACTTGAAATGAGATAGCATAGTTTGTGTACTAAGTTCCTTAAAGAGTCATACTACCTATGTTGCAAGAAGATAAAATGCATGAAAGAAACCTATGTTATTGTTGTAGGAAAGTACGCACACTTAAATATTAATGAAATTACAATAGAAAGATTGTAAACTTATCCTAATCTTGTTTAACAACTCAAAGTGTTCACTATGTCTATCTCTGCAAGTGCTGCAGGAACATTCATAGTAGTAATGTTGCAGGAGTAAAATAGTAACTTCTACTTGAAAACATAGAAAATGTAGAAATAAATTCTACACTATCCTAATCTACTCCACCTCCCAAGTGGGCCCCCTTGGTTGGCTTCGACTAACTACTAACACAGAGGATACTTCAAAATCACTCTTTCATTATGTTATCATAAACTAATTACATAGTAATTGAACAATACATGAAAAATAGAAAAGAGTAACTTTGTTACGCTGAACAAAAAATTTGAGTATATTTTCTCATTACCTAACTAAACCAATAAAATCCCTTTATATAGAGGGTTGACGCTTATTGAAAGCATGACAGTAAAGTCTAACTAAATCTCACCATAGAAGGAGGAAATTTAACAACTACGACATATTACAATAAAGTGTGGATAACAGAATAACAAGCATTGAAGAAATATAGCAAAAAAATTTCCTATATTCTCTGGAATGATGGCTCCTTTTCAGTGGCAGCATGATCCTCAAAATTGTGATGGCTTTCTCCGTCATGGTTGGAACTCCAACGCTCCTTCTTCAATGCGGTCAATCCACTCTCAAGATGCTCCTTATTTTCCTGGCAAGTTAGTAGCATTTGGTATGTATACAAGTCAACATTTAAATTCCTACCCAAATATTAGAACACAGATTAAAGTAGCTATATGAAGTACTGCAATTTATATATAATATTCAGAAAAACATGTCATTCTAACTACCCATAATCTTTGTGGTTCTAACTGTACATATCACAAGTTCACATAGGTATAGGTTCATAAATGTATTGTAAATGTTTCATCAAAGCATAAAGAGTTTCTACAGAGTATAAAGATTATAACAATATAGAGACAATAAATTGTCTCATCAATAAGGTTCAGAATCCATTCTTTTTCACCAGTCATACAATCTCCTTGTATGCATCCATATATGATTGAAAATAATCTTATTAAATGCCTTCTAAATTTTCCAACTGATCCCCAACATGTTCCTTAGAAGATTTTTAATCTCACAATAGCTAAGAAACATAAATGTAGGCATCATGGTCACAATTCTTTGCGGAAACAACATAATTGAGTTGTATACCCAGATGATGCAATGTAACCACTACTCCTCTAGTTGTAAATTGACATTGTAGGATCCAAAAACCATAGATAACGATGGCTAAGTTGAATACAACAAAGAGGGAGAGGATTAAATTGAGAGAGAGGAGGCCAGAGGGCCATAAGGACAAAAATATTCTAGGGTTTATAGAGATTATGATTTCCATATAATTTTTGCAAACCCTATATTATTTAGGTCATTATGGCCCTCCTCCTCTGCTCTATCAATTTATTCCTTATCTATGGTTTTTGAACCCTGCAGTGTCAACTTAGAACCAGAGGAGTAGTGGTTGTGTTGCATTGTTTAGGTATACCACTCAATTATGTTGTGTCTCCAGAGAATTGTGACCATTATGCCTACATTTATTTTTCTTTGTTGTTGTGTCCTAGGACCCCTTATGACCCTTTACAATCCCTAAGAATACATCTTACAGGTCTTAAAGTGTCGTAAGGGGTCATAAGAGGCTCCTAGGAGGGGCTAGATGAGCTTCCACCTTCACGTGGTTGGCCTTGTTAAGTAGAGAATGTTAAACTATTCTTGAAACAAAGAGAAGCTCAATATTTCAGGGTCCAAGGGACCAATAAAAATTTTTCGTAGTCTTTTGTTCATGAAACCGTCAAAACCTGTTATGCTTCTACAACTCATCAACATTAGAGATCTAAAGGAATCAATTATTTGGTCAATTATGAGAAGGTAAACAATAAGATAATATTATTGTATCTTTGGTTTCTTTTATCCATTCATATTTTATGCCTTCTCTTCACCTTTAGTAATATATTGGATACTGTGCAGTGTACATAAAGGCAAGGTGGTGATTATTCTCAATGATGATGCTTCTTTATCATTGTCCTTGAAGTCCACAAGTGTGAAAAGTAGATAAATTTGTGCAACATAAACTTAAATAATATATGTTACCACAAAAATATTCTATTAAATTCTTTCAAATCCCTGCATTTGATGAGCTAATAAAAGGTAAACCATTTTGTCAGTAATATGGACCAAAGATGGAGACCAACTATTATGGTCTCTTGAGCTTTGTTATCTTTAGTGTTCCTATCCATTGCTTTTTTGATGCACTTGACAACTATTTTGATGGTGATGCTATACTACCAACGGGATTACCATCGGAAAAGATACTGGATAACCGTCAGAGATACTTAATTTATGATGTCCCTTTGTGATGGTGGTGCTATACTACCGACAGGTGTACCGTTAGACATGTCAATGGACAACCATTGAGGATGCTTCATTTTTTACTCCTATTTTTGATGATGATGCTATACTACTGATGAGCTTGCCGTTGGAAATGTCACTGGACAACCATCGGGGCTGCTTCATGTTTTACGATGATGTTATACGAACGACGAGTTTACCATCAGAAATGTCAATGGACAACCATTGGAAATGCTACATTTTCAACACCCATATTCATTCCCAATGCTATACTACTAATGTGTATATTGTTAGAAATGTCACTAGATAACCGTTAGGGATTCTATACTTTCGACAGATGTACTGTTGTAAATGTTATAATAAATTATGTATTTGTGTTGTTATTTCCAATAGATTGGTCCATTGGAATGGCGATGGTTACTATTTCTATAGCAATTTTTTATGAAATAACTCCAAAGATGTCTTTCGTTTAATAGTCAAAAAATAGCCATTGAATATCCTCCAGATAGTTGTCAGAATGAGGCCTCAAATGTACTAGTGTGGGTAGTCTTTAATAGGACTTTAAATCTTCTAACAAGGGTATAAATACTCTTAATAGGGTATAACCTCGGAAACGTTGTTGCAATTGCTCCTAATAGTGCAAATTTCAGTGGTGCACTAGTGAAATTTGTGGGAATAATTCCCACACATGGTTTTCTCCCTCTAACAAGGGTTTCCACGGGAAAATCTTGTGTCTTGTATTCATTGTGTGTGAATGTTTTATTTTCTATACTTCTATGTTATATTATCATTTGCATGTTGGATCTTGTGGAAGATTTTTGTTAAAAGTTTTAGACTTTTGGATACACTAATTCACCTCCCCTCTCTTAGTGCTTTATATTACTAACGTTACAGTCGTAGATGGATTTGAAATAAGAGATTTAGCACAATGATTTGAAGAGATGGTACTTTTAGATGATGAGATTTCTCTGTCTTGTGAAGAAGATAAAAACACTAATGAAATTGACATATTAGGCTTGTCTAATTTTGATAATTTTCTATATGATTGTGACTATGATGATGAATTTGACAATAATTAGCATGGTACATGCAAGTTTGAGCATAATTTTCAAAATGTTAAAGGAAGCTTTGGTGTTAATCAAGGGGTTATGCCCATTTTTATTCAAATTAATTTGTTTAAAGAAAATAATGTTTTCAATGACGTTACCCATGGATTGAAGATGAATAAGATGGAAATCAATAAGATAGGGCCACCTAGAGATTATGATGGAGATTTAGAGAATATAAAGATAGAAAAAAATTTGTGCATCAAGACAACAAGATTAAAATTGCAAATGATTGTACAACTCGAGATAAAAATGTTAAGATTCACACATTTTGTTATGGCGTGATTTTCATTAATTTTAATCTAATTATGTCATTTGAATCTATTTTTGAGATATTTTACATGGATATGAATGATAGTTATGATGATTAACTAAGGATGCAATCAAAAGTTTTAGCAAGTGAAGAGTTCCCTAAGTGTTTACATGGATTGCACAAGGATGAATGTGACAAATATTCCCTAGATGTGCAAATTGACCAAGAAGTGGAGTATCAATGTTTTGAATTGCTAGTGTTGTTGATTGAATTTTTAATTAAACATGATAATAATGATTTGTCTGAAAAATGTCACCTGCATTCAATATGTTGTGAACATCATAATAATGTTCCAAATTATGATTTTTTTAGTTTGATCATGACCACAGCATATCAATGAATATTGAATGGGATGATAGTGTTGTGTATGCTGAAAGGATGGATCATTTTAGCTATGATGAGTATGATCAAATATTATTCAGTGAGTTTTTTTAGTTTCATCATACTCTAGTACGATGAAAATTAGGTTTTTGACAAGGGAAAATTTTGGGAAAATTGGGGTGGCCAAGGGCCACCAAAAGGGGCATAATTTTGATTTTCAAAGGGAAATGTACATTTTCTGTAAATAGGTATAGTCTACCTCCTAGAGTTATTTGAATCCTCGTGCTAGTCTGCAACTAGTTATCCTCAAAAAGAGCCACTATTAGTACTCTAGTTTTTTTCTTTTTACCTTCTAAGTGGGGTTGTATATAGGTTTTGAAAGGGTTTTATCAGATTGAAAAAATGGCTAAGGATGGTTCCCCTTCTACCTTGGCACTCTATATTCTATTTGAAATTTGGCCATCTTGGCCAATTGAGAATGACTTAAAATAGGTTTTCAATTGTCAGGAAACTATCCCCCTTTATGTTGGCCCCTTGTGTTTAACTGTGATGATGTATTTCCTCACCTTTTTGTTAGGCCTTATTGTTCCCGTGTTTCCTCAAAATATTCAATTTTGGTAAGTTAAGTGTCATGCGGGTGAGCAGGGATGATTTTATTAATGATGTGTTCTTTATCTCGTACCCCTACAATAGTGATCAAGAATGATAATGTTCATGTCCAAGTAGGCAGGGTAGAAATTAGAAGGGTCTAAAAGGAAATGGGCCTTGTGCCCCAATGATGTGTGTTCAAATTAAAATAGGTACACTACAAGTGTGTAGATGTCATCAATTCAAATGGTAAAGTTAAAGTGGTGGACCCCACTTCCCTACTAGGAGATGTGTCTACCTACCAAGTGTTTTGCAGGTTCACAGGGTGATGACATGGGTGTATGACAATGTCCAACATTGAGTCCCGCATCCCCACTATGATCAAGCCAATTTCAAGAAGTGTCTTGTATGTGAGTGGGTAAATAGAAATACAAAAGGATCAAATACAATATAGTAACCCCACATCCCTATGCCAGGTACCTTAAGTTCCAAATGTGGCATGCAAGTGTACGAGGTGTTAGAAAATTAGTGATGATTCAGTGAAGGTGTGGACCCTACATCCCCGTGAGGGTCATCCTGGATCCAAAAATCACAATGAGGGCTTGAAGAGTAGTGATTTTTCATATGGAAACATTCAACTTGAAGTCATCACATGCTCACAATATGCAAAACCAGTTTGAAAGGTAACTTGCAGGTGAACGGGGAGCTTAAAAAGGAAAGACATTGATGATTGTTATGTGGTCAAAAATAGTTCAAGTGATTCACCACCATGTGGTTCCATGTAGGTAGGAAAGTGATGGATGGAAATAGTCAAGGATATTTGATAATGTATTAAATAAGGAATGACACTAGGTAGATTTTTTGAAGCAAGTGTGACATTTGATAGATATGTTGCAGGATGCAATATTGTGTATAGATCAAGAAATCATCAGGATTTATTTTCAAAGCTTTTGGAGTGTCCCAGTGAGTTTGTTGCAACCAAGAAATGAATATATGAAGATCGCATAGCTATTAGGTGAGTGTCCTACTAAATATGACAATCTGAAGTCGTCATTCTATTACTTGATAAATTTGAATCATGGCTTAAGGTAGGAACATACATAAATATATCTTCTAGTTTTCATACTATTTATTAAAAAGAAGTGTTTATCTATTTGGAGGATTGACAATGGAGCTTGTGGAGGGAGAAGATGATTTCTACTGTAAGAGAAAATGGTTTAAGAAAACCATGATGTAGGAGATCTATAAAGATAATGGGTGTGATCCAGTTAATACTCTTTCATGTAGCTAGAGAGGTATTGAAATTTCCATAGGTAGTCAGAGAGGTATTGAAAACCTTGAGTGTTTCTACAGACTTCCTATGTGGCTTGAAAATAATTCAAGTCTCTCTAGCTACCACTAATGTCATTCCTAGTGGGTGGTGTGTGTGTGAATTTTATACCTAGTTGTAGACACTACACTTCAGTAAAACATTAGAGGTTAATTAAAATCAAAATCATGCAGTGAAATGGAAACTAATCTAACTAGGTAAATTACTGCCTTCTAGTAGGTGCGAGTATGATATTCTCAGATTGGACCGAGACCAGTGACCTTGACGACACCTAAATGAAGGATTTGAATGCAGAATCTAGATATGAGATGAATGCAAATTAATCTATATTTTTGGATTTTCTATGCAATAAGATGAAACAAACTGATATGAATCTATTCTATATGAGAAACTGATATGACATGCAAGTAATCTAACAATGATATGCTAAATGATATGAATGCTCAAAAATAATTAAAATCTCACAACAGCTTTGATTTACAAAGATTGATTCTTCGATCACCAATTCGCTAGCATGAGGATGCAATTCGTGGATCGATGCAAAATGAAGAGCTGAGGCCTTAATTTATAGAAATCCAGGACTTTGGAGGTGCATGGAAAAAGCCATAAATCACTCTTGATAAACTTTGGCTGATTTTTAAGTGATCAAGAAATTAGAGATAGATTAACTCACAAAATCATGCAAATCAGCTTTTTGATTTAAATCAAAAGTTGAGATTAGCTTTCAACTCAAAAGAGAGTTGAGTTTATTTTTAAAACAACTTGAATTGATTTTCTGATTTAAAGTTCAATTGCTTTTTGGATGTGCATAATTAATTATGAATTAATTTAATAAATAAAGTGATTTATCCTCAACTTAACTGATTTAAAAAAAATAAAACACTTGATTTATGGGTTAATCAATTATTAAATCAAACTTTTATTCAAAAACTATATTATTAAATTTGACAATTGACATTAATTAATTAAATAAGAATTTAATCAATTAGTCATAGGATATTTGATTTATTGTCAAAATGAAATAATACAATTTAAGAATAAATCTAATTAAATAATTAAGTGGCAGTATTAAATCTAATTAATTAAATATTCAGAATATTCAATTAATCAAACTTTAGGATAAATAAGATTTATCACCAAATAATCATTAAATTAAAGATAATTAGGATAAATAGGAATAAGGAATATTCCCCGATGTAGAATTTAGGATGATCAATTAAGATTCGATAATGTGTCGATGTGCCTTAGGTTAGGACTTTGATGTCGATTTCGTTCGATGTGTCGATATAGGAGGTTAATGAACCTATAGCCCATTTTTGGGGTATTACATTTTGCCCCTCTTTGAATTGTTGTGTGAAGCATAGTGGTTCAAAGACAGTCTATGTATGATGTTGAAACTGATTTGAAAGATGAACCGATTCCAAGATAGAAACTGATTGAAATATTTGAAGATGTTAGGTCCTGAATGACCAAAGATAATGTTAACTATAACAACAATGAACCAATGATTACGAAGAAGTGTCAAATTGCCTAATTCTAAACCTTATGATTACGAAGAAGTGAGTGACCGATTCCAGACCTGATTGTTAATAAGAATCACATTGGTATCACATCTGAACCCCTCAGTTATGAAGAACCAAGGAAATAACACTAATGAACCGATGGTTACGAAAAGCTGATACAGTTTACAAGATTAAGAGAATACCAGATTGATATGGATCTTGATGAATCTGATATGCCCCAAGCGATGAGGAATTTTTGATGAATTAGCAACTAGACGTGGTTGTTGTCTTGATTACTAAAAGATTGATTATAGATTTAGATTTAGAAACTTGAATGATGTGCAATACCATGCCCCCTTCGGGATTAAAATTGAAATCTGACAAAAAAAGTTAGCGTTATAGTTTAGAAGCATGTTAATTGATTTGAGAAGTGGTTATACACATTCAAGAACATGTTCTACATCATTTAGAGGTCCTGGAGACCAAGTTTGACTAGGTTAAACCATGAGTTGACCATAGTTGACCAAGTTGAAATTTTGATAGTTTGATGTAAGATAATTAGTTAAGTTGAATTCTAGATTTCTATGATGATTGAAGGTCAATTATGCAAGTAGTTAATAATATAAATGATCTCAGATTTCAATTTTGATCCCGAAAAAGGATTCTACTTGTTGTTTCATTGGAAAAACCTTCATGTTAGGTTTCAACTCTTGTTAGATTTGAAGATGTGATTGAAGAATCGTTTAAGCTTTAAAGTTTATCCAACCATTGTGAGATCATGCAAAGTGCAAAATGAAATGCAACCTAAGACCTAGGACCTAGTCACTGATCATGTGTCGGTCGTTTGTCATCATTGAATTTTTAGGTAATCGGATAAATCAATACAATGCCCACTAGTTATGAAACCATAGACATATGAATATCAATTTGTATGTGCAAGAATCAATACAATGCCCACTAGTTAGGCAACCATCGACATATGAATATTGATTTTATGTTTGGAATGTCGAATTAGATATAAGCACCAAGGCACAAATGCTAGGATGACCTAAATATCATGTCCATTTTGATATAGCAATTTGTATAAGCATTAGAACATAGACGTCATGATGACCTGAATACGCCTTGCATTTAAACACATCAAACAATCAAGAGATCATTCTAAATCCAGTGTGAATTACCCATAGTGACCCTTTATCATTCACCTCCTTAGGCAAGATCGTGTTTCACAGTAGGAGAAATAACTCACTCAAAAAGACAATAGTTAGATCAAACTTCCTTGTATTTTCTAGGTATCAATGGTCGAGGTACTCATGGCCATCCAATTCAAGATAGAGGCTCTAACAGACGGACACCATTTTAATCTAGAATTTCCAAAGTTGTTAGATTTTCACATACAAGCAAAAGACAAAGAAAAGATTATGCCCCCAGTCATCACTCTCTAAATCCTATAAAGGACATCATCAAAGAGCTCGAAGGGACACAATATGCAAAAATATCAATGTGAAACAGTAAGCATACAAGGAGATAAAAGCATGTGAAGCATAGATTGTTTTTAGTTTGTGTTGATGTTTGATTGCATTGTTGTAGATGCAAAATCCTTTCTAGAGATGAGACTGACTGACTGACTTGGATGAAGCTTCAAAGGACTCTGACCAGATATGATATGTCTAAGATACATTGGAGGCCATAGGATATGACATTGATTGCCCCCAAGTGTTAATCATTGATAGGATGCAAATGCTTGAGCTGATTGGTGTACAAACTAACTTATTAAAAATAGGAATGCAGAAACAAACTGGGAAATATGTACAAACTAAAGCAAGATTGAAAGCTGGGAAAGACCAAGATTGTGCTGATAGATGGAGCATTTTGAAACAAGTGGCACCCATTTGCCAGGTTTTCACCATCTTGGCAGAGATTCTATTTTTGCTACCAAGGCGCCTGTTTCCAGGTTTTCACCAAGGCACTTTTTCTTTTTCTCATTTTTTTGTATTTTTCATTTTTTCAATTTTTTTGTACTTTTGATATTTTTTACTTTTTTTTTGTGAATCATCAAGGTGCCCATTGCTAGGTTTTCACCAAGATGTTCATTTTTTTCAGGACTTTTTCCAATTTTTAAGATTTTTTCAAGACATTTTACCATACACTGAATGCTTTAGGCATAGAATTTCTTCAGATGGAGAATGTTGATTGGTTCTCAGAGCTATTCTTCTTCAGTCATTGAGAGTTGATAAGCACCAGAGCCAAAAGTAGCAGTGATTACAAAGAGACCTAGCTAGTTGGGTTCAAACTTCCCCTTACGTTCTCTATGTGATTGATTTTTAGGATTCTCTCTCAAGACTAGATCACCAACCTGAAATTCTCTATGTCCGACTTTCTTGTTGTAACCTCTAGACATTCTTTTCTAATAGACTCTAAGATGATCATATGATGCTTGTCTACATTCATCTAGTAGTTCAAGTTCTTGCAACCTAGACACTCTGTAGTCATCATCAGTTACTAGACTATGCATTCTGATTCTTAGTGATGGGATTTCAACCTCAATAGGTAGTACTACTTCAAACCCATAAACTAAAGTGAAAGGTGTAGCCCCAGTAGGTGTTTTGATACTTGTTATATAGGCCTAGAGAGCTAGATTGATCATGAGATGCCAGCCTCTACTAGTTTTATTAACTATACGGTGCAAGATTTTCAATAGATTCTTGTTTGAAGCCTCTGCTTGTCCATTCCCTTGAGGATAGTAGATAGATGACCAATGTTGTGTAATCTTGAATTTAGCACATAAATCATCTAGATCTTTGTTCTTGAATTGTCCACCATTATCTATGATTATGGAATGAGGTATCCCATATCTGCATATGATATAGTTCAAGATGAACATAGATATTTGTTTTCCAGTTGCTTGAGTTAAAGGGACCGCTTCTACCCATTTTGTAAAATAATATGTAGTTGTGATTATATGGGTATGTCCATTAGAAGAATGAGGATGTATAGCTCCTATAAGATCAAAGGCCCATTGGTGAAAAGGCCATTATGTAGTAAAGGGAATTAGATCTCTCCCTGGAGCATGAATTAAGTTTCCATGCACTTGGCACTTTTGACAGTTCTTAGCAAACTTGATAGACTCTTTCTCCATGTCAGGCCAATAGTACCCAGCCCTAATAATTTTTTGAGCTAGTGTTAAACCATTCAAGTGTGACCCACAAATACCATCATGGACTTCCTCTAACACATGTTGAGACTCTTCCCATTCTAAACATCTAAGGAGCATACCATATAGACCTCATTTGTAAATATCATGACCAATGATGACATATCAGGAGGCATTATGGATAAGGTATCTCTTTTCATGTCGGTTAAAGGTATCAGGAATGATTTAGTCTTTGAGATAGGAGAATAGGTTTTTGTGTCTGGATGAATCATGACCAACAACACTATAGATCATGTGGGTTTTGGGTGAATCATATGTAGGATAAGATAGTGCTTCCACTAGGAACTCATAGCGTAGCTCATGTTCAGGCTGCTACAATAAAGTAGATAGCTTTTCCATTGCATCGGCAGCCTTATTCTCTGTTCTAGGTATTTTCTCAAAGGTGATAGATATGAAGTATTTATTTAGATCATCTACCATTCTCTTGTATCGAACGATCTTTTCATCCTTTGTTTGGTACACATAATTGACTTGATGTATTACAAGTTGTGAGTCTCCATGAATGTGTAATTCTGTTACCCTCCACTCAATTGCTATTTTCATACCATTCAAAAGGGCTTCATATTCAACAATATTGTTTGTACAAGGAAATTTAATTATAAATGCCTTAGGAATGGAGTATCCTTGAAGAGTGATAAACAAGATGCCTGCTCCCGATCCATTCTATGTATAGGAGCCATCAAAGAATAACTACCATTCTCTAGAAGAAAGAGTCATGATAGAGGAATCTGGAAATTCCATTTGCATTGGTGTATCATCAATCATAGGTGCATCTGCTACTTGATCAGCAATAACTTGTCCTTTCATAGCTTTTCTTTCAACATATTCAATGTCAAATTCACTTAAGAGCATGACCCATTTGGCTAATCTACCCATGAGGGCAGCTTTGCTTAGTAGGTACTTTAGTGGATCAATCTTAGCTACCAAATGTGTGGTATGCGCCAACATATAATGTCTTAGTTTTTATGATGCAAAGATCACAGCTAGACAAGCCTTCTCAATCATAGAATAATTCTTTTCATATGCCACCAATGTCCTACTGATATAGTATATAGCTCTTTCCTTTTTGTTCTCATCATGTTGTGCAAGCAATTCCCCCAGTGATGTATCTCTAGCAGAGACATATAAGATCAAAGGATTCCCTTGAATGGGAGGCATCAAGATAGGAGGATTTGATAGATACTTCTTGATATGGTTAAAGTTGTTCTCACATTCTTCATTCCACGCAAATGACACACCTTTATGTAATGTTTTTGTAAAAGGCTATGATATGTCTGCCAGCTGAGATATGAAGCATCTGATAGATTGAACTATCCCTTGCAATCTTCTCATTTGAATTATATTATTTGGAGGTTGCATCTCCATTATAGCCTTTACTTTAGCTAGATCAACTTGAATGCCCTTCTTTGAAACTATATATCCTAAGAGCTTTCCAGAAGTGACACCAAAAGCACACTTTTTAGGATTTAGTCTGAGACTAAATTTTTCCATTTTGTCTAGTATTTTGCTCAAGTCATTTACATGTTCAACTCTAATCATAGATTTTTCTAAAGTATCATCAACATAATCCTCCATAGTCCTATGCATCATGTCATGAAAAATAGATGTCATGGCTCTTTGATATGTAGCACCAGCATTCTTAAGCCCAAATGGCATGACATTCCAACAGAAGGTGCCCCATGCACATGTGAAAGTAGTTTTCTCTTGATCCTCTGGAGAAATTTTTATTCAATTATATCCAAAAAAACCATCCATTAAAGAATACATCTCAAAGCCCGCAGTCATGTCCGCTATCATATCAATGTTAGGTAGTGTAAAATCATCCTTAGGGCATGCTCTATTGACATCTCTAAAGTCGGTACACACTCTGATTGATTTATCTAGTTTTGAAAGAGGTACAATATTAGAGATCCATTCTACATAATCAATAACTCAGATGAATCCATCTTTTAGTAGTTTCTCTAATTCTGCTTTTACCAAGAGTGCAACATGAGGATGCATCTTCCTTAATTTTTGTTTAATTGGTTTTACTCCAGGAGCTATAGATAAATGGTGCATTATAAGATCATTATCCAACCCTGGAATATCTAAATATTTCCATCCAAAGTTGATCTTCTTCTTTGTGAGGAAGGTTGTAAATTTTTGCTTCTCTTCTTCTGACAAAGATTGTGCTACATGAATCAATTATGGTTCCTCTGTTGTTCCCAAGTTGATAGATTGAGTGGGCTCAATTAGAACTGGAGATCTATCCTATAAATGACTCAGAAGGACATCAAATATCTCATCTTAGGTGCCTCAAAGAGGTTTTCACCTTCAGATACATCTTTTATTTTTACTTTTGTAGGTTCTGAGACTGCCACAAAGTGGTTTTCACCCTCAAAACTCCTTTTCTTTTTATTCTTATTCTTATTTCTTTGACTAAGATACTTGATGTCTGACTCCATCATGATAACGCTTGGTTCAGTGATGGAATTCCTCATAGGCTCAACTGCATTGAGGTAGCAAGCAAGGGCATAGTCATTCAAGAAGGTATAAATACCATGGCTCGGGTTTGTGGAGGTTTGATCAAGAAGTTCAGGATGTTGGATAGTCAAATTGGTGAAAGATTTGGAAAGAGTGTTTATGGATATGGATCTATCATCATCAGTACTAACCCGATGCTCGATTTCAAAGGTGATATTATAACTTAAGACATTCAATTCATGAATAGGCTCAATGTCATTGTGATAATCCACTTCAGCCATTGGTGGATCAGACTCGATAAGTTCATCATTTTTCTCTAGACTTATGTTGGGTTTAGGTGCATATTGGTGAATAACATCAACATGTTTCTCTATAATAAGCTCATCTTCTTCTGGAATGGCTCCCCATTCATAGTCATTAGATTCTTCATATATGCCTCTAGGAAATCTATGAACATGAGTAAAGTTAGGATGAATACCCCAAGAAGGGTTACCCTCAGATTTTGATTTGAATTCATACTCATGAGAATTTGTCTCAAAATGACTACCACCTTCCTCTTTGTCTGTTTGATTGTCTTTGAGATCAGCTAGTTCTTGTGGTGCAACTATCTCTTGCTTTATAGTAGGTTATTGTGTTTCTACTACATTAATTCTTTTGATTGGATCATCTTTAGCATCAAGGAGGTATTTTATTTCTTTAGGAAAATGCTCATAAGGAATGAGCTCATCAGTGGTGTCTAAATCATCACTATCAGATTGTTCAGTTATTTCTCCCTTTAGTTGATTTTCTACGGAAGGCTCAATTTTTTCTAGAACATGCGGGGAGTTCTTGCTAAGATAGAAAGGCTTCTTCATGTATCCTAGACCTATTGTATTCTTGTTGGCTCGACCACGATGTTCAAGAGGTGATAGAAGACCTTTACCCTATAGTCCTAGAGGTCCTTTTCCTTTATATCCCATCTTAGCTATCAGTTTATCCCCTAGGCCATATGACTCAGAAGGAACCTTCGATACTTTAGAATCACTAGGTGGAACAACTTGGGATTTAGGTTCATCTTTGTAGAGCCATACAAGCACAGGTTCATCTTCCTCAAATTCTTTCTTAGGTAATTTCTCTACAACAAATTTTCCTTTATATGCCTCAAGAGGTTCCTTAGATTCTGGTTTGGACTGTTTTAGAGCTTGCCCATAAGACTTAGGCGAGATAGGGAGAGATGTCAAAGACAAGACTGGCTCTATAGTATATTCTCCCATACCATTTTCTTTGATGTTGACCTCTTTTGCAATATCTTCCATCTTAGATGTGGATGCTACATTTGTTTTCTTAATGGAAGATTCTCTATTATTAGGAACAAGTTTATCCGCATTTTCTTTCAAGGTATTGCAAGTTGTTGACACATCAGCTGGAATGGTTACCTCTACTCCGTCACAAAAAAATTTCAAGCACTAATGGTATGTAGAAGGAATAGCTTTCATTTCATGTATCCAGGGTCTCCCTAGAAGGATGTTGTAAGCCACAGGTATATCAAGAACTTGACATATAGTATCTCTGATGATTGGACCTATTCTAATAGGCAGGATGATTGTTCCCTTGGAGGATCTTTCTTCTTCATCATATGCTTTGATAGTTATTTTCTTTCTAGGATCAATGGTCGTTTCTGAAAATCCCAATTGTGTGATCAAGTTGTAAGAACAAATATTCAGACCAGCGCCCCCATCTATCAACACACATTTGACACGACAGTTTTGGATCAAGACTTCAATATGCAAGGGCTGGTTATGCAAATGACTCAAGAAGTTATCATCATCCTCTGAAAAGGAGATATACTATGGAGACATAAGATGACCAACCATAGCATAGAATCTATCTAAATCAAGGTTATCAAGAACATTGAATCCGAGTAGAGCTTTTTCTAAAATGGCTCTATGAGCTAGGGATATCCAAAGTAACTCAAACATGGAGATTTTAGCATTTGTGTGCTGGAGTTGTTGGACAATACTATGCGAAGTAGGCCTCGTGTCCTTAGGATTTGAAGATTTAGATGTGGTCCTTTGTTTAGAAGTGGAAGACAGATTGAAAGGCACCTTAGGGACATTTGATTGATCTGGGATTTGTACTTGTAGGTGTGCCTAAGCTTGTGATCGAGTAACTGCGTTAGCTGATTGATTTTCTCTATCCCTTCTTACAATTGTGATGACATTGCAACACTCAGATAGGCTTGGTTCAACCATATTGATAACAATATTATTTCCAGGATAGGCATAATTGACCTTAGTACCCACATTAGGCTAAGAAGATGAATTTTCTTGGCTATGCTTCAGAAATGGTTCAGTGAATGTTGTGTGATCATTATTGCTTTTAGGATTATCAATCATGATTTCTCCATTATCAATCTTGTCTCGAATGGTATGCTTCAAGCGCAAGCAATTATTAGTTTTGTGACCTTTACCCTGATGGAAATCGCAGAATTCATTCTCTCTCCACCATTTCAGCTTAGGGTCAGGATCAGATTGTCAGATCTCAGGCAAAGAGATGATGTTATTAGCTAGTAGAGTTCTCATAGCTTATTCCAAAGATTCTCCAAGAGGAGTGAACTTTCATTTATTATCAACGGACCAAGATTTGTATTCTCACTTCTTTTGAGATGATTCAAACACCTTTTGTTCTGAAGCTTTGATGGCTTGGGTACTAATGGTTAGATTGAAAGTAGGTGATTTAGATGGGGCATGGAGATTATCAACAACACCATCTGTGATGATGCCCTTATTCTTGTTCCAAATTTTTTTCTTATCCTTAGAACTCGATTCATAGTTGTCCTTTTGAAGTGTGATGTCTCCTTTTTTCACAAGTAATTTTTCAATTTTGATTGCATTATCTACCATCTTGTCAAAAGATGTATGATTTTGCATTTGTAAAGGGTAGTTGATTTCTGGAACAAGATTGTTGATGAAGATTTCTAGCTTCTTAGTTTCTGGAATAGGCCTAGCATATAGACAGAATTTCTTTCTCCATCTTTTGAGAAATGTCAGGAATGGTTCTCCTAGATATTGTTTGAGATTGTAGATATCAATGATGGTGACTGGATGTTGGATGTTGTAGGAGTATTTTTGATAGAACAATTTGATCAACTCCTCAAAGGTTTTGATTGTAGGAGGCATCCTAGAGAACCAATGAATGGCTGCCCCTCTCAGAGATCGAGGGAAAAGATGCATCAGATAGGTTAGTTCATGCATGAACTCCATAGATTGAGTACAGAATTCTCTGACATGATCTTGAGGATCAAATTTTCCATCATACTTATCATATTTTGGCATTTCCACTCACTTAGCGAATGGTGGCATATACAAGTCTTTATCGAATGGAAAAGTACATAGGGCCTCCATGGAGAACTCCTTAGGTTCTTTTTCTTTTTCCATCTTGTTAAGTTTTACTTGCATGGCATGCATTTGTTTCATCATAGCTTAAATAGGATTTTCTTCCTCATGTGTAATGATATCTTCCACATTAAAGTTGGGAGGAAGTTTAGCTCCTTGATGAGATAACTCTAGGAAGTATGTTTCTTTATCTTCTTTCAAGAAATGTTTCATCATTCTTTTGAAGTTATCATCATTTTGATATTGAGCAATTTCAGCAGGTGTAGGTTCTTGATCCATACCATGTTGAGACTGATCTCTTTGAGAGCCATGGTTTGTCCTTGCTTGAGACATGTTAGGAGTTTTAGGACTCCCTAGGATAGATCAAGTAGGAGTTTGTTGATTACCTCCGTGAGTTGATGGAGGGGGTATGTAACTAGTTTTTAATCGAAAGTTGCCAAGACCATCATCTTCATAAAGACCCGAATTGTAGAGTTGTTCAAGAGTTGGACCCTGGATATGAGTCAAAGGTAAGGTATGAGATGTTTGTTAGGAATGAATGTTGAATGCTTGGTAGTCATTCTATAGTAGTTGTTGTTGCATTCATGACTATGATTGTCAGTGATGTCAACACAGTGATCTTCTGGAGACTTGCAGAGAAGCAGACAGTGTTTTGATTAGCGCACATGGGATATTGCAGTTGGAGATATGTGATGTTGAGGTTATACTCTTTGACATGTTATATGTCTATGATTAAGAGTGTAGATAGTAATTATTTTATTCAAGAAAGTTATGAGCATTTTGGTGGAAGCAGTATTCAGGCATGTTCCTGAGTAGCGGTTTTTGGAAATCGGATGATATCTCCTAATCAGGATGGAATCTGGTTTTGCGTAGTTAAAGGGAAGTTTGAGACACATTGTTAGTAATGTGGTTCATAGCACAAACTTCAAGGTCACATGAATGAAGAGTTATTATATCTAGAAGCCGATAGTTTTGTGTAATTTTGATGTAGTGTGTGGAAACTTTTTTTTTGTAATTATGTGCCAACTCATTTGTAATTATTTGAGTGTGGTATAAAGGAAGGAATGTTTTTCCTTGTTGATATATTGAGATGTTGATGTGTGATGCGGTATGCATGAAGTGAAGAAAAGAGCTAAGTATGAGAGCGAAATTGTGAAGGAAGACATGCGAAGTACAGAGATCTGAAAGTGAGATCTGATGTAGCAGTGAGTGCGGTTTGGCATAGTCAGAGAAGAGGTAACATATTATTATATTGAATAATGAAAAGATTATTTGGATAGTGAGTTCAGTGATCTTACCCTGAAGCTGTTTGGGTAGTGGGTCCTTCTGTCTTCCATAACTCCTAACAAGGTTAGAATCTTTTAATAGGGATTCAAAATCTCCTAACAGGGATTTATATGTATTGAATGTATTTCATAAGACTCCTAATAGAGTCCATCCTTTCACAAGGAATATTCATATTAGTGCATCTTTTGTGGGCATCATTCCCACCAGGGTTTACTCTTTGATCAAGAGGTTCCCTAGTCAACATATCTTGTGTTATTGTGTCATTGTATATGAATATCTTTCTATGGTTGGTAATTATATTGCTTACATGGTTAAATGTTGTTGAAGTTGATAAAAGTTATAATTATCTGATAACTGATTCACCCCCCCCCCCCCTCTCAGTTATCTTGGTGGACTTTACTTTCTAACAATGTTTCCCCTGATTTCTTGTGAGAGGAAGCTCTATTTTCCACCATTAACCTTGGGTGAAGCAAAAGAACACAATGAAGACAACTGAAGAAAGATCTGATTCAAGAAGATCAAATGATGAACCTTGTCAAGGTTTGATTGATTGAAGCTTAGATTGGACATAAATGATGGATGTTGTGCCCTGGATGTATGGGTAGATGCCCAAAAGATAGCGGACACGAGTTCACAACACTTAGCCATTTTGAAGATGGATTGAAGATTGATAGTTATGACAAGGTTTTGAAAAAAGATGAAAAAGACTCAAATCAATTAAATAGAAGGCTGAATCAGATTCAAAAGGCCACTTTAGGAAAATGATTGGATTCTTAGTAGTTGTTTCTTTGTTCCTGACATAGTGATTTATTTGACAGATTCTAGGAATAGGCTGAAAAGCTGGGTATCTGGCAATTCTGACAACTTTCTAGCAATTTTTCAAAATTTCTTAAATGACTTTCTGCAGGCTCATACGACAATGGGTAGGGTATGAAACGATAAATGAAAAACTCATACAACTATTGCAAAACTTGCATGACAGTTGATAGTAGGGTTTTTGACTTTTTGAATTGACTGGCAGTAAAACTTGTATGATAATATACCAGCTACCATACAATAATTAGGGGATCATGAAATGATAATAGCCAAAGTCGTATGACTTTCTAACTTTACAAGATGACTTTTGACTCTAGAAAGGTGTTTAACATCAGATTTTGCAATTTTCAAGTTTTCAATTGTAAATTGTTCACAAAATTATCTGTCCAGATTTGAAGATTGTACCAAATTGATTCATTCTTAGTAACCAGATAAATAAATAGGCACGCAAAATAGCAAGCAAGTGATTTCAAGCATGTCTGAAAACAATGAAGAGGGGACAAAGCAATCCTATGCATAAACAACCAAGTGACTAAATGTGCTAATCCCTAGGAGTGCTAACAGTGTATGTTCCAAAAGTTTTGCAATAATGCACATATTCTTAGAAAATGAAAATATGGCCTCACTAGGGTTTGTAGTAATGGTCTGACTCTACAACTTTTGTGATCTCAAGAGGGTGAACTCTAATCCAAGCACACCAGGGTTTTGACACAATCTAAGAAATTAATCAATCAGGAGCTGCTAGGGAGATCTGACAACCCAACAAGAGACCACACCTGTGAATATTTCCTCCACAAGGACATTTATATAGCGGTTGCTGCTACCATGGTGAAAATGGCTATTACTGCTTGAGGTTTTGTCAACATGGTTTACCCAATTAAGGGAATGTCCACTATGATTACCCCTCTCTAAAGGTGACTCACAAAAGATACCACATGGAGACTAGTTCCAGATTCAAGGATCTGAGTTTCTGATACTACCCAAAAAGGGAGTAGAGCATAGTCCTCTAGCCTTTTCACTTTTAACCCAAACAAAGCAGACAGATTAATCCGACATGCTAAGACCAAGATTATCTCACAAAGATCTATGATGTCAACCACTTATGATCTATCAACCTCTCCAGAGAGAGAATGTATCAATCAGAAGCTGAAGACGGACAAATCTAGTAGAACGTGAGACGCTCTTAGTAACCTCCCTACCTACAAGGGTTCTCTCGTTGAGAAGAGCTTTGTTGGAAACCCACTCTCTCAAGAATCGCAAATAGTGTTCATAGGGCCTATTTACTATGTGTAACAAAGATGCTGAAAAGAAAAATCTATGTTCATTTTTATAGCCCAAAATGAAATCTGTGATATGAAAGCAATAAAAGGTCACACAAGCCAGACACGTGAGATGTTTGTTTTAGTCCAAATCAAAATGTTATCAACTGAGAAGATTACCTAAATTCCTCACAACATGATTAGTAGATTTTTACCTATTTTTAGCAACTCTCATGCTTTTCCCAATCAAAATTAGTAGAAATCAATCAGAAATAGAAAATTTCAATTGTTAATGTTAGCTGTCAATCCAAATTTGGAAATCAAATCTAGAAAATTGGCTGAAAAAGTGAAATGACAATTGAAACCTGGTACTGAAACTCGTACGATAGTGGTTCACCTCCCAAATGATAGTCCAAAAACTCGTATGATAATGGGTATAAGATCATATGACAACCAAGTTTCAAAATGACACTATGTTTCTGATGGTACAATCCTTGATCAAATCAACTGTCGTATGATAGTGGGTCCTTCCTGGTATGAGTTTTTGACAAAACTCATATGAAAATTGTACGGACATAAATTAAAAATCGCAGCTTGGAATAGAAAATGACAAGAAGATGATAGAAATTGATAGAAATTGAATGGAAACCAATTTTAGGGCCCCACGGTGGGTGCCAGAATTGTGTGTGTGAATTTTGTACCTAGTTGTAGACACAACACTTCAGTAAAACATTAGAGATTAGTTAAAATCAAAATCATGTAGTGAAATGGAAACTAATCTAACCAGGTGATTTACTGCCTTCTAGTAGGTGCGAGTATGATATTCTCAAATTGGATTGAGACTAGTGACCTTGACGAAACCAAAATGAAGGATTTGAATGTAGAATCTAGATATGAGATGAATGCAAATTAATCTATATTTTTGGATTTTCTATGCAATAAGATGAAACAAACTGATATGAATCTATTCTATATGAGAAACTAATATGACATACAATTAATCTAACAATGATATGCTAAATGATATGAATGCTCAAAAATAATTAAAATCTCACAACAGCTTTGATTTACAAAGATTGATTCTTCGATCACCAATTCGCTAGCGTGAGGATGCAATTCATGGATCAATGCAAAATGAAGAGTTGAGGCCTTAATTTATAGAAATCCAGGACATTGGAGGTGCATGGAAAAAGCCATAAATCACTCTTGATAAACTCAGGTTGATTTTTAAGTTATCAAGAAATTAGAGATAGATTAACTCACAAAATCATGCAAATCAGCTTTTTGATTTAAATCAAAAGTTGAGATCAACCGCACTACCAAGGACACGTGGCACCCTGTCACATGATCGCATAGCCCAGAAGTGGGCTATGCAAGCATGCGACAGTCCGTTAACATTAACCACCACCGGTTAACACCACCACAGGAAAACTACCATCGCACAACTCTGCAACCGTGAACAAGGACATGTGGCAAGTGGTCGCATGATCGCATAGCCAAATTTTGGGCTATGTGACCATGCGATAGCCAATCACAGGCTGCCACATGTCTTCCTCCTCTGCATCTCCCGGGCCCACCGTTGAAACGTCATCACACCGCCAAACAGAAACAAAAGACAACGGGCCCCACACGGATAGATGGCAAACAGTTGCATGATTGCATGTCAGAAAAAATTGACATGCAGCCATGCGACAGCCTATAAGATCATGCCATCTATCCCCGCACTACCACCGGGCCCACCAAATAGAAGCAACGCTAGAATAGACAAAAATGATGGTAGGCACATGATCGCATGGGTAAGGAATATTCCATGCAATCACACACTGACCGTTGATCTCCTCCCATGAGCCCCACATCATCGCACTTGCACGGTTAGGAAAAAGAACAAGGAGAGCTGGCAGAAAAGAGCACAGGCAAGATCGAAAACACACAGTGTTTTTGGTGAAAGATCGAAAACACACAAAATTTTCAACATGACACAAAGGCAAACAAGGAAGCCAAAAACATCAAGGGTTCTAAACAGGCCAAAAAGGTCAAAAACAACATGGAGTTTCGAAAACATAGTGGGTTTTCGACACTGTGGCAGAATTTTTATTTTGCTTCCCACGGACCTTAGAAAATAAAAAAAAATTTGGGTTTTGCAAAGTAGGAGACGCAGTTTGGACTAAAACAAGGTGACAACACTGAAAAGCACGGGGCAGGACACAAACCATGAAACACTTGCAGGGAGGAAGCCACTTCCCGAGATTTTGCAAAGACTAGAAAAAATGGCCTAACAGGATACATGGATGTAGAGGTAGAACATGATGCTTTGGAGCCATGCATTTCCCCTTGATTAATTTTTTTGAAGTTCTCATCCAAGAGGGGAGATGGTGAGAATCTTGTATTCTAACATTCTCTACATCAATCACCACCTTTACATGATAATGACATGGCTCACAAGCCTATTTAGTTCACAAGGAGACACTCTAGCTTATTTGAATAATTCCAACCTTTGGTTTTCTCTTGTAACCAGTTGATCAGTTCTACTAGAAGACAAAACTAGAGGCAACAATTTTTATGGGAGACTATTTTTTTGTAACCGGCTAGCGGCAGTCAAAAATGAAATATCTATAAATGACATGTATCTTGTTGAATTCCTTGCAATTATATAAGGAATACCAAGGCCATTTCTAAAGGTTTTAAAAAACTTTCATTTCTAAGGCATGTAAATAGGGAGAATGTCTAGCTTAGGGTTGTAGAAGATTGCAGGCGACAAATGTATTCATGTTACAATTTCTATTAGTTTTGTACTATGCAATGAAAATAATTACAAAATTGTCTCTATGTTATGTATCCATTTTTTCATATGAATCAATTATATCAAGGGTATTTTTATTTATCCCTACAATTTCTTGTATTCTCTAATTCTTATATGGGTTTTCTTCAAGGAAGAAGTTAAAAGTTGTATGCAAACTACTATGAGATTAGTTATGTTACAAAGATTTATAAGTATAATGTTGAAGTTATATAAGTGGATTCAATTTTTTAAAGCATAAATGTTTTGGTCCAAGTGATTAGAGTTTATTTTTTTATATGAATGCAGGTGTTGTTTTCTTTTAGACTCCATCCTATGATTTAGCCACTAGTTTTGTTAAGGTTGCTCATGTTTTATTTCAGTTCATCAAGAACAAGATCAAGTAAAGTTACTTTCTTGTTGTTAGTTGTAGGTCAAAAATATGTCATATCTACCCCCATTTGACCATTTGAAAACCCTGATTATATCTTATATCTCTATTTGTGCATTAAGTGTTTTCATTAGTATCAAATAAGATTAGTCAGTAATCTAGCTGATCAGTCAGTAAAAGATGAAATAAGAAGCTATAGAAGCTAGTCAATTGAACTTACAAAGCCTTCATAATGAGAAATCTCAAGGTAGAACTGAAAGCTAAATGGATACTGGTCTAATCAAGTATGTTTATCGAGTGTCAGAGTATATCGAGCACCGAGTTAGTGAACACTGAGCATTCTACACACCAAGCATCAAGTTATTCACCGAATAGAGAATGCAGTGTTTACCGAGTTCTTTAGGAAATGGAATAGTAATCAATAATGGCACATTTATCTATGCAAATAGTTTACACATATCTATAAACATTTTACCAAGATCGAGACACATTTATTTTGGATGTAATCATTAATTGTTGTGATGATTCCTATGTAATAGTTAGATCTAGGTTATTTTTGTACATCGTAGATCTTTGGTTTTCTAAGATGTTGTAAACCTAATTAGGTCAAAGCAATTTGCTATATAATTGTAATTGATGTCATTTTGACAAGTAAGGGAGAAGGACATGACATGGAGATCATGAAGAAGTAGCCGCCTACAGGACATCAAAATTCAGAAAAGGGTTTATACATGACAGAGCAGTTATCAGAGATAGTATTCAGTTTTATCAGAAACATACAAGGCTACCAAGAAGGACAGAGAGTAATATACTACACATCAAGGTGAAATCTATTTAGCATTTCATAGATCTAATTTAGAAAAGTTGAAGTTGTCAATTGCAGATATTTTTTGTTTTCTTATAACCATCATAGCAGGATTGTAAATCTCTTAACATAGTAGACTTAATAGTCTATTGTAAATCTCTTAACCGAGTGCATACTTAATTGGTGTTGCTAAAATCCTTTCAGGAGGTAGATCTAATCAATCTGATGTTACTCCTAATAGGGTAAGATCATCAGAAGTGATCACAATTGTAGCCTTAATCAGCATACTTTATTTACTGCAGTAGTGAAGAATTTGTGGGTGTCATCCCCACCACAGTTTTTACCTTCTAACAAGGGTTTCTGGGTAACTAAAATACTTGTGTCATGTGATTACATTTCATGTATGGTTTATTGTTTGTTTTCATACACTTTACACTACAAGTTATTTGAATGTATGTTGCAAACAATGGAATCAGTTAGTTAGATAGACACTATTATTGCAGATTGTTTATTCAATAAAAGTTTTTGAGGGTACTAATTCACCCCTCCCCTCTCATTACTATATCTTTCCTATACCAACAATTGGTATTAGAGCTAGATCTCTTATTTGGAAGTTTAATCACTAAAGAGGAATGATCTCAAGATGGAAAGATATAAGTTGGACAAGATAATTGAGTATTAAAAGATTCAGATGTAAATCTTCATTGAACAATACAAGCAAGCAAAGGATGAATTGAAGAAGTTACTGGCTCAAAGAAAAGATATGGCTATTCAGCAATGTGAGACTGATTATCATGAAGAAGACATTAATGATCCATTTGAGATTTTTGGATCCAGTTCAAGTAGTATATCTGACATATCTAAAGGGAGTTTACCTAATTTATCTAAGAAAAATCTTCATCTAACTAAACAAGTTAAAGCCCTGTAGATTGGTCAAGAAGCACAAATGGTAAGAATGATTGATGTAATGAATAATGGTAGACAGGTTGAACACAAGAGAAATTCAGTTGTTGAAGACAAAAGACAAATGACTAAGAAACTACAAGAGAAGGAATCTGAGATATTGAGACTTACCAAGCATCACTTTGAGATATCTAATCAGATGGTTGTTGTAAGTCATGAAATCAACTAATTGAATAGTGAGCTAACAAGGAAACTTGAAGACATTGGTGAACTCATAGAATAAAATGAAAGATTGAAACATGAAGTGAAGATGTAGAAATAGCATAATGAAATGATTAAGAAAGATGAAGACAGTTCCAAGAACATTGATGAATTTTTGATTAGTCAAAGAAGACTTGGAAGTACTACTCGATTAGGCTATACCGAGAAAGGAGAATCATCTAAGAAAGATGAACATGTGAACACCTACAAGAGTAAAAAACCTAAGAAAATAACATGCTATCACTGTGGTAAACTGGGCCACACATCAAATGTTTGTAGAAGTAAAGCAAAAGGTAATCCTAAAACCACTCCTAAGTTCAATGGTTATTGTTATAATTGCAACAAGTATGGACATCAAGCACATGGGTGCAGATATAAGTTGAATAGGACTCCTAACAAACCCTACATGGAGAAACACTATCACACTTGCAGCATGCATGGGCATACCTCACAAGAATGTAGAACAAAGATGAAGCAAGTCTGGATAATGAAAGGACAAAACAAGACCTATTAACTAAGATAAGGTAATGCTTACACTTGGGATTATAACACATGGGTTAGTTGTACATGTTATCTCTATTTGAGCATTAAAGATTGTCATTAGTATCAAAGACATTGGTCGATTACTTATGCTACTCTAGTTGGTAAAAGCAAGCACTTCAAGCTAGTTGGTTAAGTCTTTACACTGAGCACTAGAGCAATTCTACCGAGCATTAGTGTACACCGATACTGAGTGATAGTAAACACTGAGTAGACTGGACACCGAGCACCAGTGTAATTACCGAGTAGTATACATTGTGTTTACCGAGCATCATAGAAAATGGCATAGTAGTCAATAATGGCACATTTATCTATGCAAATGGTTACAATAGAATCACAAAATATTTTACCAAGATTGAGGATCATTTATTATAGATATATTCATTAATTGCGATGAAGAACTTTATGTAATTGCTAGATCTAGGTTATTTTTGTACACCATAGATCTTAGGGTTTTCTCTAAGATATTGTAACCTAATTTTGTTAAGCAGCAAAAGCAGTATGCTATATAATTGTATTTCATGTCATTTTGATATAAGCTTGACAAGGAAATTGAGAATAAGAAAAGTTCTTGAAGCATTAGCCAACTTCAAGATATCAGCTATCAAACAGAGAAGAAGAGAATACAGAGACATTTAGATTAAGCAGAATCAAATAAGGCTACCGAGCAGTTCAGAGAAAAGATCTTCACATGAAAAGGTGATATCTATTTAGTATTTCATTGATCTGTATTAGACAAGATAGAGTTGTCAATTAGTAGATATATCCTGTTATTTTCTAATCATTGTAACAGAGTTTGGTAAAATCTCTTAAAAGAGTAGACCTAACAGTCTTTTTGTAAATCTCTTAACTGAGTGCACACTCAAGTAGTGTTCTTAAAATCCTATAACTAGGTAGATCTAATCGATCTGAAATGTTACTCCTAACAAGGTAAGATCACCAGAAGTGATCACCACTTGTAGCCCTAATAGGAAAACCTTTTCTATTTGTAGTAGTAAAGAATTTGTGGGTGTCATCCCCACCATAGTTTTTACCTTCTAACAAGGGTTTCTGCATTGACAAAATACTTGTTTTATGTGATTGATATATTATTGATTTAATGAATAAATAATATATGAATGAATGATATGAATGATACATACAATGGATTCAAGTTATATATGAAGTTACTATTGTTTATTGTTTAAGGTTTGAAAGTTAAAATTATTTGTGGGCACTGATTCACCCCTCCCCTCTCAGTACCCTATCTCTCCATCCCAACAATTGGTGTCAGAGCTTAGATCTCTTATTGGATGATTTAACCACTAAAGAGTAAAGATCTAACCATAGAGAGATATAAGTTGGATAAGACAATAGAGAATCAAAAGATTCAGATGCAGATGTTCATAGAGTAGTATAAGCAAGCTAAGGATGACTTGAAAAAGTTACTAGTTCAGAGGAAGAACCTGGCTATTATGGAGAATGGCAAAAGTTACCATGAAGAAGAGATTGATGATATATTTGATAACATTGGATCTAGTTCAGGAAGTATTTCTAATGGATCTGAAAGTGCAATCTCTGATTTGTTTGAAAAGAATCTTCACTTAACTAAACAAGTGAAAGCTCTACAAATTGGTCAAGAATCACATATGGTGAGAATAATAGCTGTAATGAACAATGCTAGACAAGCTGAGCAAGAAAGGAATCTAGTTGTTGAAGATCGAAGACAGATAACTGAACAACTTCAAGCAAAATAAAGTGAGATACAAAGACTCACCGAGCACCATTTCGAAATATCCAATCAAATGATGATTGTAAATCAAGAATTTAACTGAGTAAGTGGTGAACTGTTAAGAAAACTTGAAGATATTGGAATACTCAAGGAAGAGAATGAGAAACTAAGAAATGATGTAAAGATACAACAACAACACAATGAAATGATGAAATTAGCAGAAGATAGTTCCCAAAAGATTGATGATTTTCTGACTAATCAAAGAAGATTTGGAAGTAAAGCTGGATTAGGCTATACCAGTGAAGGAGAATCATCCAAACAAGCTAAACAAGTCAACAAAAATCAAAATCAAAGACCTAAGATGTTGTCATGCTATCACTATGGCAAACCAGGACATACTTCAAATTTTTGTAGAAGCAAAGCATAAGGTAAACCCCAAGTCACTCCTAAGTTTAATGGTTATTGTTATTATTGTGGCAAATTTGGTCATCAAGCTTATGAGTGTAGAGCAAAATTGAATAAGAATGCTAACAATCCTACCATGGAGAAACACTGTTGTACTTGCAACAAACATGGACACACTGCACAAGAGTGTAAAGCTAAGATGAAGCAAGTCTGGATACCAAAACAGAAGAGCAAACCCAAACCTTATCAACCGAAGAGACAAGGTAATTCTTATGTTTGGGATTACAATACATGGGTTAACTGTATTGCATGTGGTAGATATGGACACATTGCAAAAAACTATATGAGGAAAAGATGGGTTGGACAATTACAAAGATGGACAAGCACTGGAATGGCATGCTTACATTTTCATAGGATCAGTCATCTAAGCAAGGACTACAGAGACCAAGTACAAGAAGAAGGACATGTATTTGAGAGTGGAAACACTATTGTAGATATCATGAGAATCAAAAACACTATGTGGAGAAAGGCATCAAATGAAAATGTTGAGTCAAGCAATGTTGTCGGTGAAACCTCATCTACTAGATTGGGTGACATTGGTACCTCCACTTAAGGTCATTTAGGTATGTATGGAACTGACATTTCAAAATAATCTTATTTTACATACAATTCCTTATATATGATGAGCACATACCAAATCTGCATGAATAAAGATGTATTATGGTTTATATGTTATGAGCTAACAAAGTCACATAGTTGGTATATGTAAGATTAAGCATTGAGCTACCTGTCGGTAAAAATTATTCAAGGTTAACAGAGTATCAGTATCAGCCAAGTGAGAAATCATGTGTTAACCAAGATGTTGGAAGTTTTTGGTATTTGTCGAGTTGACAGTTGTCACGAACTGGAAGTAGGTCAAGCATTAATGACAAAAATTTAGAAGTGGGAAATCAGAAAATGCTATAAATACACTAAGGACTTCGTTCATTTTCACACAGCAATTTCAAAGAGCGATTATTTCAAAGAGCGAGTTTGAGAAAAGAATTTTCAAGATTATCTAAAGCAGTTACAGATCAAACTGAGCACACTCTTCGTCTATTCTAATTACACCTGGAAGTTGCATCGAAAATAGATTCAGTGGGTGCTTTCTCAAGCATCCCAGCTAGGGTTTTTCTAGTCGAAGATGTACGATCATACATTCATTGTAAGATAGGTGAAACAAGAGATTTTGATATGTATGTCGCATACCATGCACTCTGTAGTAATGATGGGAAACTCAAACCAGAGTACAAACAAGTTGAAAAGATTGGACTCACTAATGACCTAAAAAAAATTTAAAATTTCAAAAATGAATGGATCAGGGTTGTACTCAATCGCTATCACGAGGGCACATTTTGGCTAGATAAACTAATTAAAGTTACAAAGAGAATGATTCATAGAGTTATAGTTTACCCTACAACTGATAAGGCCAAAGCTTTCTATAGTTCATCTCGAGCCGATGTTGAGAAGAATACAGGCACAGCATGGGACGATCGAGTACTAAAGATAGCTTCAATTGTGGATCCGAAAGTTAAATTTGTAGCTCATGTAATTGGTTACAAGTTCTATCAGTTGAGTAGACAGAACAATGTTCCTTGTAGTGTTGTGGACATGGCAATTAAGATGATAAAGAAAGGACACCAGTTGAACCTTGTCGAGTTACTATTGAAACAGTTAGACGAGAACATGAAAATAATTAGGTCGACAAAGTCTAACACCTGTAAGTTCAGATCACTATTGGTGTGTATGTTTTTCTACCTTTAGAAATTTTTTCCTTCTATCGGTCACATAGATTGGCCTACTGAAAAACCAATTTGATGAAGGGTGCTCCCCTTAATAACACAAACACATAATAGAAATAGAGAAATAACAATAATATGCAAGAATAGAAAATTGGCTTCTTATTATCTCCACAAATGTGGAATTACAAACTTTCAGAATTACAATATGCAAAGCCACATGGGCATTCCCTTACAATATTATGTAGGACAAAGCCTCGAATCAATACCCAAATCTACTACCCAGAACTATCCCAAACTACCTAAGACAACACTACAGCCTTCCTTATATAGGCAATTTTCCACCACCTAGGAAGGTTCTAGAATTTTTAGCCAACAAGGCCGATTGAACTTAGAATTATTTTATTTTTCATTTTATTACATCAAAGTTGGCTCAAAATAACTTTTGAAACCCAAACAAAAATTTTGAAGGAAAATCATTTTTCGCCATTTCAAGTGACCCAACTTCTGGAGACCATAAGTCATCACCTGTTGACCCGATTGACTATTATAACCCCATTTTGGAAAGGGCAGGAGGAGCTCTACAACACTTAAATTAAGCAAGCTTCATTCGGCCAAAAATTCAACCTCATTAGGGACCTCTAAAGCCTTCAAAACTGAGTTTAAAGTTTTTGTACCCTGTTTCCAAAACCAAAAAATTTCAATATCTTCAAAACTAGACTTGATCTGGCTATGAAACTTTACCAGCAGGCTGATATGACTAAGATGAACCTCCAACTGTGAAATCAGAGCATTCTGAGATCAGATGACCAACTTACTAAAAATAGCAAGTTTCCATAAATAGTAGCTCTACACAAGATAGCCCTTATTGAAAAGAAACCAAAAATATTTTTGGGTGATGCAAGATTGCTCTTACACCCAGGATGCTTCTGCATCAGACACCCGGGGTAATTTGAGAAGTGACCCTGTCACGACTTAGGTGTGTAGAGGAAAACCAAGATGATTAACCTCCTCCTTTGTTATTCATGATGAATCTTCAATAGGTCATCCTTTCCATTTGACCAAATACTCTTCATATGTCATGTTCCTTGTGCTTCTGCCAACACAACTATCTAGTATGTCTTCAATCTCCTTGATATCTAAACTGGTTGCTGGAATACTCCACTGTGCTGCTGTAACCTCATCTTCAACACCTCCTTCATGATACTCTGTCAAATCTAAAATGTTAAACACTGGTGAAATATTCATCTTAGTAGGTAACTCTACCTCATATGCATTTCCCGAATCATGCTTCTTTAGTATCCTACATGGCCCAAACTTCTTCATTTTCAACTTGTTATATGTACCAACTAAAAATCTTTCCTTCCGCAAATGAACCATGACTTCATCTCCAACCTGAAATTCCTTATGCCTCCTTTTCTCATCTGCCTTAGCCTTATACTACATGTTCATCTTGGTAATGTGCTTCCTCACCTCCTCATGGATGTTCTTCAAATATTCTGCAAAATCCTCAACTTCAGCACTACTTATTTCTCCTTTATCTATCTTTTTTAATTCAGATGCATTTCTTGGACTACTCCCATATACAATCTGGAATGGTGATTTACCAGTGCTCCTATTGACAGAATTATTGTATGCAAATTCTGCCTATGGTAAAATCAAATCCCATCTTGTTGGCCTATCTCCAACCAAACATCTCAACAAATTTCCCAAACTCCTATTCACCACCTATGTCTGTCCATCAGTCTATGGATGATGTGATGAACTGAACTTCAAATTTGTCTTCAACTTCTTCCACAATGTACGCCAGAAATATCCAATGAACTTAGTGTCCCTATCTGAAACTATACTCTTTGGCAAACCATGTAGTCACACCACTTCTCTGAAAAATAATTTTTCTATGTGAACAGCATCATTAGTCTTCTTGCAGGGAATAAAAGGTGCCATCTTTGAAAATCTGTCAACTACCACAAAAATTGAATCATGTCCCCGTTGTGTCCTTGGTAATCCAAGAACAAAGTCTATACTAATATCCTCCCAAGGCTTCTCTGGTACAAGTAATGGCTGATACAACCCTGTATTCTGCCTCACTCCTTTCGCCATCTGACATACTCTACAACTCTGTACAAACTTCTTGACATCTTACTACAATTGTGGCCAATAATAATTCTCACTAACCAAAGCAAGGGTTTTATCACGACCAAAATGTCCAGCCAATCCTCCGCTATGCTTCTCCTTGATGAGATTCTCCCTCATAGAACTTCGTGGAATGCACAACTGACTCCCTCTGAATAGCATATCATCCTGGATGATAAAATCCAGCCACTTCCTTCTATCTAGAGTAACAGGTTCTTTACAAGCTTTCCAGGCTTTACCAAACTCAGGATCCTCTAGATACAAATTCTTGAGTTCCTTGAACCCAACCACTTCAATCTGCATTTCTGTCAGCAATAGTTGCCTTCTGCTAAGAGCATCTGCAACCTTGTTAGACTTTCCACTCATGTGTTTCAAAACTAATGTGTAACTCTGCAAAAACTCAACCCATTTCAAATGCCTTTGATTCAACTTTCCTTGACTATTCAAATATTGAAAAGCTTGATGATCAGTATACAAAACAAACTCCTTAAGAATCAAATAGTGTCTCCACTTCTTCAATGCCTGAACTATAGCATAAAATTCTTGATCATAAATAGAATATTTTCTCTTTGCATCATTTAACTTCTCACTGAAATAAGCAATAGGTTTACCTTCTTGGATCATAACAACTCCTATTGTAGTACCACTAGCATCACAGTCTACTTGAAACACCTTATTAAAATTTGGAAGTGCTAAAATAGGTTGTTCTGTAACTTTTTGTTTCAACAATTGAAAACTCCTTTCTGGCCCATTAGTCCACTGAAACTCTTTTCTATCCCCTCTCATTGTTTCAGTCAAGGGACCAAAAATACTACTAAAATTTCTGATAAACTTTCTATCAAAGCTAGCCAAACCATGAAAAGACCTTACCTCAGTAGCACTCCTTAGAGTAGGCCATTCAAGGATAGCTTGCACCTTCTCTGGGTCCATTTTTAGACCTTCTGCTGAAACTACAAATCCCAAATACACTAACTCTTTCTTTACAAAACTGCACTTCTTCAAATTAATCAACAATTTCTCATCTCTTAACTTCTCAAACACCATATGAATATGTATCATATGCTCTTCCAATGTCTTACTAAAGATCAAAATATCATCTAGGTATACAATGACAAACTTACCCAGAAATTCTTTCAGAACCTCGTTCATGAGCCGCATGAAAGTGCTCGGTGCATTGGTTAGCCCAAAAGGCATGACTAACCACTCATGCAATCCTTCCTTTGTCTTGAAGGCAGTCTTCCATTCATCTCCTTCTCTGATCCAAATCTGGTAATATCCACTCTTCAGATCTATCTTTGAAAAATACACAACTCCACTCAAACAATCCATAATATCATCCATTCGTGGCAATGGAAACCTATACTTGATTGTGATCTTGTTTATTGCTCTAGAATCTGTACACATCCTCCATTCTCCATTCTTCTTTGGTGCTAATACTTCTGTTACACCACATGGACTCAAGCTCTCCTGGATCAATCCCTTCTATAACAACTCATGTACTTGTCTGTTCAACTCTTCACTTTCTGCTGGTGTCATTATGCATGCTGCCTTGTTTGGAAAACTAGCTCCTGGAATCAAATCCATCTGATGACTGATCTTCCTTACCGGTGGTAATCCATCAGGTACATTATCAGATATAATATCCTAAAACTCATTCAATAAATCTACAACCTCTACAGGTACATCCTCTACTTCCTCTTTACCAGCTTTTGGAATTAAATCAAAACACACATGCTCATGCCTCATACCATCTAGGAATTTTCTTCCATCAAAAAAAGTTATTCTTGCATTACCACATACCTTTTCTTCGGTCTCCTTCAATGGCTTTAGCTTATGTCGCACTCCATCCTTTGTCAGGGAATAGGTATTTTCATGACCATCATGTACAACACATTTTTCAAACTGTCACGGTCTACCCAAGAACATATGACATGCATCCATAGATATGATATCACATAGTACCTCATCTTGGTACCCGTCGATCTTGAACTTTACCAGGCACTGTTCACTGACCATGACCTTGTGGTCATCCTGCACCCAGGTAATCCGATATGGATGTGGGTGTTTCTATCTCTTAAGCTTCAACTTTGTCACCATCTCTTCTAACACCAAATTGTCAGTGCTTCCACTATCAATAATCACATCATAGCATTCTCCCTCACACTTGCATCTAGTGCAAAATAGGCTCCCCTTTTGTTCAGGTTCATTCTCACCACTCAGTAGAACTCTTCTGTTAATCAGCATTTCTCCTCTTTCAGCATCTTCTGAATTTGATGATCTGCAATCTTCATCTACATGTGCAACTCTGGCCTGGCCTTCATTTCTCCTATCTATCCTTCCTTGGCATTGAGGACATTCAAATGCCCTATGACCTTCTTCTCCACAGTGAAAACATGTTCCACGAAAGCCTCCTCTTCCTGAACCTTGTCCTCTTCCTCTTCCTCTTTGATCTCTATTATTCTAATCTTGGAAATGATTGGAATTGTTTCCTCTTTGATTTTGACTGCTATCGGCCTCATCCTTCTTTCTCAGATCTTCATTTTGGCCTCCATATGACCATCCACTAGATCATCCACCATGACCTCTTCCATTTTGTCTGCTCTTGAACTTCTTGTTTAGCTTTTCCTCCACTTTTAGGGCAAACTGGTATGCCTCTTCAATATTGTTCATTCGAACCAGATTTAGCTCCTCCTGAATGCTTGGCCTCAACCCATTAAGGTAATGAGTAACTTTCTCCTTATCAGCTTCTACATGGCCTGTTCTGATGAGGATTCGATAGAACTCCTTTGTATACTCCTGAACAGATCATCCCACTTGCTTCAAACTTTGCATTTTCCTCAGTAGGTCAAGCTCATAATCAATATGGATGAACTGCCACTTCAATTTATCCACCATCCGATCCCATCTTGTGATTTTAGCTTTCCCTCTTCTATTTCACTCCAATTGAATCTCTTGCCACTAGATCTTTGCATGACCTTTCAATCTGGCCTTCGCAAATTTGACCCTATCAAGATCCTCAATATCTTCATATTCAAAATATTCTTCACATTCATTGATCAAGTCGATCAATTCCTCTGGGTTAAGATTCCCTGAAAATGTAGGAACCTTGAGCTTAGGTCTTTTTCCAATCTTGGAAATGGCCTGAAAAAGTCTTTCTTCCTCTAGGTTCACAACTTCAACTTCTCCTTCTTGATCTTCTTCTTTGGCTTCATCCTCGCTTTCATCTCTAACATTAAGATTCATTCCTCTGTGAATCTCTTCTTGCAATGCTTGCACTTGTCTGTGGAGTGCTCTAACCTTAGGTGTTACAACACCAGCTCTTTTACCACGTTCCCTTCATGGAGGTATTTTTGCGATGCATGCTAAAACCCTAACCACGGTCCTAGTGCAAACTACCTCACAATCGGTGATCTGTTTACATAGAAACCCTAACCCACAATCCTGGTGCAAACTACCTCACAATTGGGGATCTATGTACACACTCAGGAGCTCCTACTCTAATACCACTTGATGAAGGGTGCTCCCCTTAATACCACAAACATATAACAGAAATAGAGAAATAACAACAATATGCAAGAATAGAAAATTGGCTTCTTATTATCTCCACAAATGTGGAATTACAAACTTTCAGAATTACAATATGCAAAGCCACATGGGCATTCCCTTACAATATTCTATAGGACAAAGTCTCGAATCAATACCAAGATCTACTACCTAGAACTATCCTGAACTACCTAAGACAATACTACAGCCTTCCTTATATAGGCAATTTTCCACCGCCTGGGAAGGTTCCAGAATTTTTAGCCAACATGGCCAACCGAACTTAGAATTATTTTATTTTTCATTTTATTACATCAAAGTCAGCTCAAAATAACTTTTGAAACCCAAACAGAAATTTTGAAGGAAAATCAGTTTCTACCATTTCAGGTGACCCAACTTCTGAAGACCATAAGTCATCACCAGTTGACCCGATTGTCTATTATAACCACATTTCCGAAAGGGCACGAGGAGCTCTACAACACCTAAATTAAGCAAGCTTCATTCGGCCAAAAATTTGACCTCATCTGGGGCCTTTAAAGCTTTCAAAACTGAGTTCAAAGTTTCTGTACCCTGTTTCCAAAACCAAAAATTTTCAATATCTTCAAAACCAGACTTGATCTAGCTATGAAACTTTACCAGCAGGCTGATATGACTAAGATGAACCTCCAACTGTGAAATCAGAACATTCTGAGATCGTATGACCAACTTACTAAAAATAGCAAGTTTCCATAAATAGCAGCTCTACACAAGATAGCCCTTATTGAAAAGAAACTAGAAATATTTTTGGGTGATGCAAGATTGCTCTTACACCCAGGATGCTCCTGCATCACAATTATTAGTCAAATTTTTGATATAATGACAAGTCTGGGAGATAATGTAAACAAGGTTGTAGATGATTATTTTGAAGAATTTAAGATTAAGATGAATCTTAGAAGCATAATTCCAAATTCACTGGTCGAGAAATATGAAATGGATATTTGTTTTCTAGTAGACACTGACCACACTTTAATCAAAGCTGTTGAGCCAAGAACAAAATGGCTAGCCCCCATGGGATATGAAATGGATAATAATTTCGCTTTGAAATCTATCAAGGCTTTACTAGCTACACCGAAGGACAAGAATGTCGAAAGGTTTGGCACCTTTGAAGAGGTAAAAACTAGAATAAAAATAGGTCTTGTCATCGGTAAAATGACTAGAAAGTCCAGGAAAATGATGAAGACACTAACTAAATAGTTTGGAGATGAAGCTAACTCATCTGACGAGTCACCGGTTGAACCTGCAACCGAAGGTCGGTTACTATTTGTTGAAAAAGCACATGATAGTGAGGAAACCAAGTCCGACAAAGAAAAAGATTCAATACCAATTTCTCCCACTCCAACTCCAAAGAAGAAGTAGTTACCAGTACAACCTAGAGCACAAACAAGGTCAGCTATTGCAGCCTCACCACCTTTGAAAAAGGTAATTGTGAAAGGATCAAAAGAAAAGGTAGCTACACTGACCAAGACATATGCAAAAAGAGGAACCAAGGTCATAGCTAAGGCACCAAGGAAAAGGAGGAAACTAATATGAGGAAGAGAAGACCTTGAAGAAAAAGAAAATGACAATAATCAATTCAAGGTTGTCAGCAACAAGAACAGAACAATAGATGAAGTTGTTGCAGATATAATTGAAAGTGGAGAACTGAAAAATCCAGGACTTAGTTGGTTTGACAACATGTCTGCTAAGGATCAAAACAAAATTGAGGAGGTAATCATCCAGATGATGATAAGCTTCAAATGAGTTCCATTGGAGTTTGTGAAACCACTACCCAAGGTATTAGATGAAAGAATAAATCAAAAGTGGTCTTATGCTTTGGACACCGAGATGAAATTGAGGGAACAAGCCCTAGTTTTGGCAGCTCCAAATTTATCTCTTGATGAAATTAAGGATTATATGGACACTTACTCTAGAAGATTCAGAGTAAAAATCCAAGCTATGCAAGTACTAGATGAAAATCTGGTAGATATTGATGAGTCTAGCCAACTCATTTGGACATCAATCATTGCAACAAAAGAGCAAGCTGAGAAGAACATATTTCTAAATGTGTCTAAGAAGAGACAAAGGTAAAAAGGAAAAGGTATCTATATAGACGATGCTGATTTGGCAAAGAAGATTGGAGAAATAGATGTATCATTTACCGAGGTGATTGATACAACACTTGTCAATGAAGTCATAGATATTTCACAGGATGCACCGGATCAGGTTGAGATCTAGATTATAGATAATAATGCATTAGATGTACTCATTGAGGACATTACTAATAGCGATCCTGATGATAGAGATGAAGATGAAGATGTGAATATTACAGTAGATAATACACAAGATAAAGGTCAAGTTACTGAGTCTGCATTTACATCATTACCGAGAGAGCTTCCTATCCTTGTGAAAGCAGTTGAAATTTTATCACAGGAAAAACCCGAAGGCTCAGACCCCAAGCAACCAAAGGATACAACAAAGGAACAAAGAGAAGAGATACCAGCTGATACAAACAAGCCTAAAGAGAAAGAGGCAATTGATACAAATACAATAGGCCAAGATGACCCCAAATTATCTGAGGCTACCCCACCAAGAACATCAGAGGATCCACCTCAGACAACCGACACAAAATTTCCAGAGGAGCAAAAGCAGGAAGAAAATGTGTCAACCGAGCAGGTTACTCCAACCTCTGAGGTAAAGGATATCATATCATTTGTAAAAAGTTCACCTCAAGAGCTAGAGAAGAAGAAGAAGAAAAAGAAAGGAAAAGGGTCGGTCACATTAGATGAAGTCATAGTTATACCGGATTGTGACCCAAGGACCCTGAGCCCCGAGGAACTTAGAAAATATGGGGAGTTATGCACAAGAAAGGTCGCACAAGAAAAACTACGCATGGAATGCAAGAGCAAGGAGATATTAGAGAATGTAAGAGATATCTTACAACAGGTCATACGTGAGGTACACATTAATGAGGATACTCCCATTATGGACCAACTTTCCACCCTTGCAGAGGAAATAAATGCACCAAACGTAGATGCTGAAAAGAGAATAGAAGAATGGGCAGAATAAAAAAATTCAAGACAAGATGGTAGAGAAAATAAGCCAAAAAGTGGCAATAAACAAGGTAAACTTAGCTGAGGTAATCAAGGAGATAAAATCTATCACTCATTTAATAAGTCAAATTTTGCTTAAGCTATACACTGTGGAAACCTTCACTGCTGAGATCAATGAAAAGATTAAACAGCTTGATAATGAAATCAAAGCCAGTGCACAAGCAGCTTTAACTGAGCCACAAGCTTTTGCAAAGCATATCTTGAGAGTTCAAGAACTCAGGTGGTTAAGAGAAAATCTCAAGAAAAAGGAAGAAAGAGTCAGTGATCAAGTCATAGAATTGCAAACCGAGTTGCTTCCCTATCTGAAAATTTTTGAGAAACACATTGTCAAAGCGGAAACACTTGTTGCAACACTAGAAATTTTTGTGTTAGAAAATATCTTTGACATGCATGCACAAGTCGATCTTGAGCACATTGCTCTCACCAACTTGAAAAAGGAATGGGAAAACCTCTTAGGGTCATTGAAGCAAACCCATCAGCACATTTTGACAAGTTGTAAGTATATATATATATTTATTTTTTTGTAATTGGCATTAATATAAAAAAGGGGGATAACAATGTATATGCCAAATATGTAAATAGATGCTAATTATACTACACTTTATCATGAGCATGCACCGAGGGGGAGTATATAAATTTTTTTTGTTGGTAAGCATTTATGTATATATGGCGAAGACAGAAAAGATTTTGAGACATAAGGTCTATATACATTTAAGGTTTTGATACCAATGCCAAAGGGGGAGATTGTTATCTCTATTTGAGCATTAAAGATTATCATTAGTATCAAAGACATCAGTCAGTTACCTATGCTACTCTAGTTGGTAAAAGAAAGCACTTCAAGCTAGTCAGTTAAGTCTTTACACCAAGCACCAGAGCAGTTCTACCGAGCATCAGTGTACACCGATACCGAGCGATAGTAAACACTTTGCAGACTAGACACTGAGCACCAGTGTAATTATCGAGTAGTATATATAGTATTTATTAAGCATCACATAAAATGGCATAGTAATCAGTAATGGCACATTTATCGATGCAAATGGTTACAACAAAATCACAAAATTTTTTACCAAGATTGAGGATCATTTATTATAGATATATTCATTATTTGCGATGATCTTTATGTAATTTCTAGATCTAGGTTATTTTTGTACACCATAGATCTTAGGGTTTTCTCTAAGATATTGTAACCTAATTTTGTTAAGAAATAAAAGAAGTATGCTATATAATTATATTTCATATCATTTTGACATAAGCTTGACAAGGAAATTGAGAACAAGAAAAGAAGTTCTTGAAGCATTAGCCAACTTCAAGATATTAGTTATCAGACGGAGCAGAACAGAATATAGAGACATTCAGATTAAGCAGAATCAAACAAGGCTACCAAGCATTTCAGAGCAAAGATCTTCTTATGAAAAGGTGATATCTATTTAGTATTTCATTGATCTATATCAGACAAGATAGAGTTGTCAATTAGCAAATATATCCTATTATTTTCTAATCATTGTAACAAAGTTTGGTAAAATCTCTTAAAAGAGTAGACCTAACCGTCTTTTTATAAATCTCTTAATTGAGTGCACACTCAAGTAGTGTTCTTAAAATCCTATAACTAGGTAGATCTAATCAATCTGAAATGTTACTCCTAATAGGGTAAGATCACCAGAAGTGATCACCACTTGTAGCCCTAACAGGCAAACCTTTTCTATCTGTAGTAGTAAAGAATTTGTGGGTGTCATCCCCACCATAGTTTTTACCTTCTAACAAGGGTTTCTGCATTGACAAAATACTTGTTTTATGTGATTGATATATTCTTGATTTAATGCTATTCACTTTTGCAAGTTAACTGAATGAATGATACATACAATGGATTCAAGTTATATATGAAGTTACTATTGTTTATTGTTTAAGGTTTGAGAGTTAAAAGTATTTGTGGCCACTGATTCACCCCTCCCCTCTTAGTACCCTATCTCTCTATCCCAACAGTACAGCATGTGGAAGATATGGACATATTTCAGCTAACTACATGAGGAAGAAATAGAGAGGCAGGTCTCATAGCTAGACAAGTACTGGTATGGCATGTTTACACTATCACAAAGTCAATCACTTGGCTAAAGATTGCAGAAACTAAGCACCAGAGACACAAATCTATGAAAATGGAAATACAATTGAAGATATCATGAGAATAAGAAACACCATATGGAGAAAAGCATCAGGTGATAATACTAAGTCAAGTAATGTAGTCGGTGAAACCTCATCCATTGGATTGGGTGACATTGCCACCTCCACCTAAGCTGAAAAGGTATGTATGGAACTGATAATTCAAATTAGATATATCTATCATATAGTTCCTTATATTAAGTGTTCACATACCAAATCTACATGAATCAAGATGCACTATGGTTTTACATGTTTTTGAGCTTTAAGTGTTTACAGTCGTGTTACCATAGATTTTTTCTTAAATTATTCATGGCTCTAATCTTCTCAAAAATTTCCCCATAGTCTTTTTTAGGTACATTTCTTTCCAAAGTTCATTTCGACCTTTTTGCATGTACCTCTTGTTGGTTGAACTTGAACCTTGAACTATCCTTAGTTCAAGATTCAATGTTCAATAATACCTCGTGGTATGTTTCATTTTCCTTTTCTTTATTGTGAGTTTAGTGGCATGTCCATCTTTGCAAAGTGCGTCCTTCCATTGAACTATGAACCGTGAACTTTCTTAGTTCAAATTTTGAAGTTCAACGGACTTAGTCATTTTGCAAAATGTTTCAATTATTTTTCATCTTTCTTTATAGCCCTTAACTTTTCTTTTTGTTTATAAAAACATACCAAAGGGTATTTGTATCATCTTTCTTATTGAACTTGAACCATGAACTCCCTTAGTTCATAGTTCTAAGTTCAACAGATGCTCTTAAGAAGAAGAATGGGCAGTGGTGATGTGATGGAAGTGACAGTTGGTAGAGAATATGATGTCTATGTGTGGCGTGGATACAATCATTAATAGAAGTGACATTTAGATGTCATTTCACTCAGGGGAAAGTATAGATATTTAATGTGGAAATTAAGAAAACTTCCCATCATCATTAACTAAATCTTTGGGCCATTACTTTTCTATTTATTGTGAATCTCCCTCAGCCTTGTGATCAATTTGGTAAATAAACTGATGGTACTTAGTCATTTTATTTATTGTAGCTGAAACTTTCCAAGCAAGGCTAGTAGAGCAGAAGAGGTATCTTTCTCCTTTCAAAATCTTAATGCGTTGGAAGAGATAACAGGTTAGTCATTTCTATTTGGTGCCCTTGTTTCCAATTGAAGCTATTTGTATTGTGAAATTTCAATCCTCTTTAGAGCTTGTATTTCCTTGTTCCTCTCCTTTGTGTTAGGTCACTATGAAAACTCCACTCCCAAATTTTGGAAGTACTTCTCCCTTAATATGTTCTCTACCTGAGTGTGAGGATACGTTAATCAAGATAGGAGCATTGGAAGAAATTAGAAGTAAGGTCAAAAATCCTATTCCTGGTTTTATGATTGAGAAGGCAATCCAGAGCGGACTAGCAAAAGCTACCACTTTTCCCACAGTGGCTCCATGCCCAGAATTAGTGGTTGAATGTGCCATAAGGTATAGTATGGAGGGAAAATGTATTAAAAAGATAGATGGAAACCCTCTAGTTTTCATAAATAGAGATGTCATCCTAACTTTAATGTGTATTCCTGAGAAAGACCCATATGAGGGATGGACCATTCCTTCTTCCTAGTCTGTCTTTGCTACTAAAAGATAACTCTATAGAAATGAAATAGCTCAAAACTAGTTATTAAAAGCACAAAAGGGAGGGTCTCAGCTTCCAAAACCCCTCACCATTGACCATTTCAAAGCAGAGGTGGCTGAATTAGTCATACTACTCAATAGAATCAAAGGAAATCAGCATGTGTACTATTGGCATGATTGGATGTACTTTTACATACAATTTACTCTAGGAGGGGAAAAATACATTGACCAGGCTAATACCATTGCAAATGAGCTCCACCATAAATTGGCAAACTTCTCAAGTGGAAGTAGTTTCTATATGTCTTCCTACTTGTTCTATATCCTGGCATGTACCAAAGAGTGGAAAGGCCTCTTCCATGAATTAACTACCCCAAATATGAAATTATATGACTATTATCCTCATCTGCAGAAGGAGTTTCAAACAAATAGCTTCTTGAAATTGAATGGGATATTTTTCAGGAGATTAACCTATGAATTTCAAGGGAATGTTGAGCAAAGGATGTTTGAAGAGGCCAAAACTTTTATCAATACTTATGGGAGCTTCTTTATTTAGTTCAGAAGATTCACTTATATTAGAGTTGGAGGTTTCAAGGGAGAACCTTTCAAATTACCAAGATATGCCTTTGATGGTCTTGTTATAACAGAAGTCGCATGCCAATTAGCCCATGTACATAAAGGGGTCAAAGAGAGGAAAGGTAGAGCAAAGTCAAGTTTTCCCATTGAACTAGGATTTTATACATGCAAAACATCCTTAGATGCCCTCAACCTCAAGCATGAAATGAAAAAGTTTAATCTAAAAACCTTTGAAGCCAAAAAAGATTTTGATAGAAAAGGCTATGCAGCCTAGCATTTTAGTCTGCCTTCTAAATTTCAACATCTTCCTCAAATGGAAGATTACTGGGAGAATTATGTTGATGACTTTGAGGTACGAAGGAGAGCTTGGTCAAGATTTACTCTCGGCCAAGTCATTACTTTGAATATTGAGATTGACATTGCAGGAGTGGAGCAAGATAATGATGAAAGAGTGATTGATGACCAATTTGAAACTAAGGTCAGAGGTTTTCCCTTACTAGAAATTGACTGGAGCATTGATGAGAGAGATTGTATAAAAATCAAGACTCTTAGTGTCATCAAGAGGACTGAGAGATGGGTTAACAAAAAGAAGCCTCCTGTTCCAAAAAGGCATAACACAAGAAGATCTACACTCACTGATTCTGTTGAAAATCCCACTATTTTTTCTAAGGTCAATGTTTCTCTTGCAGGTGTTTCTAAAACTAAAAATAAGAAATCCCTCAAAGCTAATCTTGAAAAGTAGAGCATCCCCTGTTCCACGCCACCAACAAGAATTACAAGGACCAAATTAAAGAAAGGAGATAACAGAGTGGCCAAAGGGAAAGAGGTGATTGATTTGGATGAAATGGATAATCCAATGGCAGAACAAGGTGATCAAGATGTATTTTGTAAAGATGCACAAGTCCTGAAAGTTGGTCAATCTTATGCTAGAAATCCTCTGACAGTAGTAGTAAGTACTTCTTTGAAAACACCATCCCCTACTCTCAAATGGTTGGAAAACTTCATCAGCAAAAAAAGAAATGTATTGTCAATCACATTGCCGATAGAAGACATGGTAAGCAAATGCCAGGGAGAAATGGTAAAGCCTAAAAGGATCAGGATGGAATCCATGATCGACATAGATGAAGAAATAGGGCATTGGGTAGTGGAATGCACAGTACCAAAAGGTGACAAAGATATCTCAGAGGCTATCGTTGATGACTTCATAGTTGAGAAGATAGATCTTGGGGTTGCAACTAGGGTAGCAGATGCAAAACACTTGGAATCTTTGACCAGGAAGATATTGCACCAAACCTTTAAAGATGAAAATGATAAAAAAAGAGATGAAGGCTACTATCAAGAGATTGGCTGAATTCATTTAGGAAGTCCAAGATCACAGCCCCTTTCCTTTGGCACAAATTCTCCAATCATTTGATCCCCACTGACCAGAGGTTAGGAAAAATCTAGATTAGATTCAGCGGAATAAACTCATAGTCGATGTGTTCAGCAAATGGATAGCAAGTATGATCCAGCGTGGAGGTGACTACATCACTCAGCTGATCAAAACCCACAGAACTATCATGATGACCATCTCAGAAATATTGGCTGAGTTAGCAGAGTGGGATAAAGAAAAGAAGAAATGGATAGGTATAATGAATCAAATGGGTGAAATAGAACAATATGGAGTAGTCAAGTTCCTTGCTAAGAAACTACTCCAAGGTTTGGATGAGGATATCCTCTATGTGTCCATCAAGAGTATTGAATGGCGAAACTCCATAATCAGGGCAAGTTATGAAGGGAAACTTATTTTCTTAATGAATTGAGAGGGTTAACAAACACAATGCAAAAAGATCTCAAGTGTCTGAACATCACCTTAATGAATGAGGGAAACCAAAGTATCAAAAGTGCTAAAGAAATGACTTAGGAGTTTGAGAAAGTGATAACAAAGACCTCACAACTGAATACTTCACCTCAATGGTGAATATTGAGGCAATGTTGGTGGTATGCATGGATCATTTGGAATCCCATAAATAGAAGGTTGTCCAGGTGTGCAAAGATAAGAAGGTCCTTTAGCAAAGGATAATCCATATTACCTTGCCAAACCATACCACGATTGTCAATGTCTCACATGCACATGAAGAGTGGAAGAATTCTTGTGCTACCAGTTCCTCTCAAGGCCAATCAATGGCATCCAACTCATCCATGATGCAATGATTGTGTGCTGTTGATTTTGGGTCGTTCCCAATTTTTCTAATTATGCTATCTTTAGTTATGCTTTTAGTTGGTTTTCAAACTATTTCTTCCAAAACTCTGAGAGTTTCTTAAACTTTGATTTTTGATATGATGTAACCTGTTGGCTATATATAGCCGGGGAAAACTCTTAAATGGTTGATGGTAGTTAATTTAGTAGTTAATTAGAATAGTTTAGTCTTTGATATCATTTTAGTGTGGTTTTTTTGTAAGATACTTTTGGTTAGTTTTATGAAATTAATGAAAGGAAAATATTTACTATTATAAGTTTGTTGGTTTATATCAATAAATTGGTCTTTATTGGGATATCTTTAATTGAGCAGAACTCTTTCTTGAAATGTCTCTTTCTTTTTAGTCTTAGTATTTAATCTTGCCAGTTTATTTGTGAATGAGTTATTAATTGAAGTCTGTGAGCTTCGGTGAATTAGTATATTTCTCAAATTCCAGTAATTAAGACATCTTTATGCATAAATTACTGTGTTTTCCTTATTTACTTTCTAGTTAAAAGTATGATGTTAGCAAGATGCAATTCTGATTATTCAAAATTCATTGAAAATCATACTGGGAACTGTACCATAATTCAGAGGATTAAAACCTTCCATTTTTAATCCAACTATTAGTAAGAGATTAGTGTTTTCTTGAAGGGTCTTAGAGTAAAGAAATAGAAATAGAATAAAGAGACAAACTCATTTACTAACAAGTCGGTATATGTTAGACCGAGTGAGAAGATGTTAGTCGGTAACTATCAGCTAGGTTAAATGAGTGCTAGTATTAACCAAGTGAAATTTCTTATGTTAACTAAGCTTATGTTATTTCATGGTATACACTCAGCGTGACAAGCTATCACCGAGCTATGTTAGGTTGAGCATTTATTGCAAAAAGGTTTGAGTAGGAAGTCAAAAATGCTATAAATACATGAAGGACTTAGTCTATTTTTCACACTGCAATCACGGAGAGCTAAGAGTCTACAGAGCAAATTTGAGAAAAAGGTTTTCAGAGCATTTGAGCAAAGATTTACAGGATTCTGAGTGTTTTCATCATTTTTATGAGTAAGTGTTATCTTCACTGAGCTATTTATTTGATATTTCCTAAAACCCTGAATAAAGAACATGGCATCCACATCTAAGGTTAACCAATCCAAGAATGTAAATGAGGAGGAAGTAAGGTTAATTGTTTCTGCTACATGTGATGATTTGAAGTACAAAATTCACCCCGAAGTTGCTTCATATATTGACAAAATCATATCTTTTCGAGCATAACACCTAGGGTTTTGCTAGTTAAAGACATGCATTCCTACATTCACTACAAAATCAAAGAGATTGGTGATTTTGAGCTCATTTCTACATATCAAGAGCTAAGTGTTAAAGGAAAATTGAAATATGACAACGAGCATTTAAGAGTCAAGGGTTTGACTAATGCCCTACATTTTCTAAAGGTTTTCAGGAATGAATGGATAAGAATTATTTTGAGTCGTTACCATGATTGGAAACTTTGGCTGGATGAGCCCATAAAAATAATAAAGGATACTATACATGTGGTAACATGCTACCCTACCACTAATAAAGTCAAAGCATTGAGGAGTGCACCAAGAACCGAGCTAGAGAAAGTAACTGGAGAAGAATGGGATGACAAAGGATTGAAAGTTAACAAAATCACATATCCTGAAACAAGGTTTGGTGTATATGTCATCAGATATAAAAAATTTCAATCAAGAAGACCCAATAGTGTGTCGTGTGGAGAAGTTGACATTGCATACAAAATGGTGAAAAAGGGATTTCAGTTGGATCTTGTCGAATTGTTGTTAAAATGGGTTGAGGAGAATATGAAGACTATTTGGTCATCAAAATCCAACACATGTAAGTTTGGATCTCTATTGCTTTGCATATTATTTTATGTGCAAAACTTTTTCCCTTCAATCGGTAATGTTGATTGGACTACCAAAAAAATTGTGACACTTCAAATTACTGATTTGATAAAGAGTTTCGGTGATAATTTTTTGAGCATGGTGGATATTTACTTTGAGTAATTCAAGGATAGGATGAACACGGGGAGTAGAATACCGAGACAACTAGTAGAAAAATATGGACATGACATATGTTTCCTAGTGGATACAGATTACACACTGATTAAGGTGGTTGAGCCGAGAACAAAGTGATTAGCCTCAATGTGATATGAAATTGATATTGACCAAGCCTCTAGGTCAATCAAGGCTTTACTAGCAGATCCCAAGGATCCAAAAGCTACTAGGTTTGGAACCTATGAGGAAGTTAAACAAAGAATTAAAATGGATCTAGTGATTGGGAAGACAACCAATAAATCTAGAAAAATGATAAATAAATTGATGCAAAAGTTTGAAGATGATGATGCAGAAGCATCCGAGGACATTCTGGTTGAAGTAGAAACCAAAGGTCAGTTACTTCTTACTGATAAAGCACATGATGATAAGTCAACCAAGTCTGAAAAAGATGTAGATTCTACACCGGTTAAGCCCACTCCTAAAAAGAAGTAGGAAGTAGCACAAAATAGAGCACAAACAAGGTCAACCACTACAGCTTCACTACCACTAAAGAAAGGAGTTGTCAAAATATCAAGGCCTACACCAACCAAGACTTATCAGGAGAAGAGAGGTACTAAAGCTACCTCTGAGGCACTGAAGAAAAGAAGGAAGTTGATAAGAGGAAGAGATGACATTGATGATGAAGAACATGACATAGATCAATTTAAGGTTGTTGTGAATAAGGATCATTCAATTGATGAGGTTGCAGAGAATATAATAGAAACTAGAGGTCTTAGCAACCCAAAAATAAATTGGTTTGAACACTTGTCAACCAAGGATCAGAACAAAATAGAAGAAGCAATAATACAGATGATGATCAAGTTCAAGAAGGTACCAATAGAGTTTTCAAAGTATGTACCAAAAAATCTATATGATAGAATATCAGCTAGATGGACTTATGCTTTAAACATAGAGAAAAGAATGAGGGAACAGTCCCTAGTAATGGTAATGCCAACATTGATAGTCCTTGAGATTGAGGAATTGATGAAGACATATTCCAAGAGATTTCTAGTGAAAAGCCGAGTACTACAAATACTTGATGAAAATCTGGCGGATATTGATGAGAATAGTGAGTTGCTATGGTCTTCTATTTTACAAGCCTAAGCTAAGGCAAATAAGATGGCTTTGGCCATAATCTCCAAGAGGAAGACTAAAAGGAAAGGTAAAGGCATCCATTCAGATGATGCAGATATGGCAGTTAAGAACCCCATTGAGCTATTAGACACCGAGGTGCCTGATACTACTGATGCCAACGAGTACTTAGATGTAATCCAGGATGCACCCAAGAAGGTAACAATACAAGGAATGAATGATGGTTTAAATGATGTACTCATTGAGGACATCACTAATGGTGATCTTGATGACATCAAGAATGATGAGGACATTACAGTTGCTAGAGCTCAACAAGAAGAACAAGCCCCCATCAAGCCAGTAGTAAGTATTATACCGGGTGACCTTCCTATACTAGTTCAAGTAGTTGAAATAATAACACAAAAGGAACTCGAAGGCTCAATCCCTGAGAAACCAAAGGATACAACAAGGGAACATAGAACATGCACTCAAGGCATGATAGAGTCAAATGAGCCTAAGGAAAAAAAGACTAACATACAAGCACATGAAGATCCTAAGCCTATAGAGACCACACTCACTGATACTACATCAGAGGCTCCAACCCAATCAACTGAGACTCAAGTCACTGAGGATCAAAAGAAGGAAGAAATTGTGTCAACTGAGCTAGACAAGAAAAATGTAAAGTAAAAGCTCTAGTTCTATTCGTTAAGTTATCTCCACAAGAGTCTAAGAAGAAGAAGAGGAAACATGGAAAAGGACCAGTTACCTTGGATGAAATAATTATTATTCCAGAATGTGACCCAAGGACCTTAGACCCTAAGGAATTGAGAAAATATGGAGAGTTGTGTACAAGAAAGGAAAAACAAGAAAAAATGAGGAAGGAGAGTAAGAGTAAGCAAATCTTAGAGGATGTAAGAGACATTATGCAACAGGTTGTTCCCCATGTCTAAATAAATAAAGATACAACTATTTTGAACCAACTTGCAACTCTTACACATCATATTAATGCCCCAGACATAGATGCTGAGAAAAGGATAGAGGAAAGGGTAGAGGCAAAAATACAATTCAAATTAGCAGAGAAGATCAACCAGGAAGTGGAAATCAATAAGGTAAAGCTTTTTGAAATAATAACCGAGATACAATTAATAACTCATAATATAATGCAAATTTTGTTTCAATTATACACTATGGAAACATTCAAAAATATCAAGAAGCTGGATGCAAAAATCTTAGCCAATGCTAATGCTTCTCTAATTGAGCAAGATGCTTTTCATAAGCATATTCTTAAAGTACAAGAATTGAGGCAATTGAGAGCAGATCTAAGGAAGTAGGAAGAAAACATAAGTGACCAAGTCACCAAGCTACAAGTCGAGCTGCTTCCTCACTTAAAAATCATGGGGAGACACATTGTGAAGGAAAAAGCCTTGGTAGCTACACCAGAGATATCAGTTTTGGAGAACATATTTGATATGCATGCACAAGTTGGTCTTGAGCACATTGCTCTCACCAACTTGAAAGAGGAATGGGAAAACCTCTTGGCTTCACTGAAGAAAACCTACTAGCATATTTTTTATAAGTTGTAAGTACATTTTGATTTGGCATTAATTCCAAAAAGGGTGAAATCATGTATATGCCAATGTACTTCACTACATATCGAGAGCATGCACCGAGGGGGGGGTTTTGTAGAAGAGTTAGTAAATTTAGGTGTATATGTATATATGGAGTTAGAAATTTTTTGAGATTTGACACATACATTATTGTTTTGATACTAATGCAAAAGGGGGAGATTGTTATCTCTATTTGTGCATTAAGTGTTGTCATTAGTATCAAATAAGATTATTCAGTAATCTCAACTGATCAGTTGATAAAAGATGAAATAAGAAGCTATAGAAGCTAGTTGGTTGAACATACAAAGCCTTCATACTGAGAAATCTCAAGGTAGAACCAAAAGTTAAATGGATACTGGTCTAACTGAGTATGTTTACCGAGCATTAGAGTATACCAAGCACCGAGTCAGTGAACATTGAGCATTCTACACACTGAGCTTCAGGTTATTCACCGAACAGAGAATGCAGTGTTTACTGAGTTGTTCAAGAAATGACATAGTAATCAATGATGGCACATTTATCTATGCAAATGGTTTACACAAATCTATAAACATTTTACCAAGATCAAGGCACATTTATTTTGGATGTAATCATTAATTGTTGTGATGATTCCTATGTAATAGTTAGATCTAGGTTATTTTTATACACCGTAGATCTTAGGTTTTCTAAGATGTTGTAAACCTAATTAGGTCAAAGAAATTTTCTATATAATTGTAATTGATGTCATTTTGACAAGTAAGGGAGAAGGACATGACATGGAGATCATGAAGAAGTAGCTGCCTATACGACATTAGAATTCAGAAAAGGGTTTACATGACAGAGCAGTTATCAAAGATAGTATTCAGTTTTATTAGAAACATACAAGGCTACCGAGTAGGACAGAGAGTAATATACTACACATCAAGGTGAAATATATTTAGTATTTCATATATCTGATTCAAACAAGTTGAAGTTTTCAATTGTAGATATTTTATGTTATCTTCTAACCATCATAGCAGGACTGTAAATCTCTTAACATAGTAGACTTAACAGTCTATTGTAAATCTCTTAACTAAGTGCAGACTTAATTGGTGTTGCTAAAATCCTTTCACAAGGTAGATCTAATCGATTTCATGTTACTCCTAATAGGGTAAGATTATTAGAAGTGATCACAATTGTAGCCTTAATTGACATACTTTATTTACTGCAGTAGTGAAGAATTTGTGGGTGTCATCCCCACCGTAGTTTTTACCTTCTAACAAGGGTTTCTACGTAACCAAAATACTTGTGTCATGTGATTACATTTCATGGATGGTGTATTATTTTTTTTCATGCACTTTACACTTACAAGTTATTTAAATGTATGTTGCAAACAATGGAATCAATTAGTTAGATAGACACTACTATTGCAGATTATTTATTCAGTAAAAGTTTTTGAGGGTACTGATTCACCCCTCCCCTCTCAGTACTATATCTTTCATATCCCAACGATATCATCCACTTTGGAAATAAGATTCGATAATAAGCAAATGATAAAATGGATATATTATACTATTAAAATAATGTAATTATATAAGTAGATAATAATATTATAACACATAAATATAAGTATAAATATTACTTATTATTAGTATTTTATACACACACACATATATATACATATACACTTGATGCATAATCATATATATATATATATATATATATATACTTGATTCATAATCATATAACACATAAATAATTAAAGTAGATTAAATATTATATAATAATAAATGTATAAATAATAAAATAGTATAATTACAAAATATATAAATTAATAAAATATATATATATAATAATGTAATTTATTAATAAATTAGTTATACAAAAATATAATAATATAATATATTATTCATATAATAAATATAAGTAAATAAATAATAATAATAATAATATATTATAACTTATTATTTAAATAATATAATAATATTGATAATGATAATAATAATAATAGTGTTCAAATATAAACTAAATAATTAAATAACTAATGTTAATCAATTCAAGACCGACCAATAGCCATGGCAATGGGAATCAGCAAGGTTGTGCCTCGTCGCAAGAGAAGTATGTGAAGCTATAATAAGGAAATCAATGCTAAGAAGCACGGGGGAGGATAAAATATTAGACTATGGATATACAGGACATTTTTCATGAGATGGATAAACACCTAGCATTTTAGGCTCTGACGGATACAAGAATAAACCAAGAAGATACAACATTGCCTCTTATTATCATTCTTCAATAAAATAATAGTAAGTGGGTTAATGATTAAGGGATAATATAATATGAAGATATCATGAGTATTAGATTTGCCAAATCAATCAAAAGGAAGACATCGAATATGGGTCTTTGGAATAGACCAACAGTTTAGATCTCTAATCACCATTATGAATGAAGGATAGGTAATTATTAAATAAATTGAAACAACTAAAATGTATTAAGAGATAAGCATGATCAACCTTCACATTATTAGAAAATCAATTACAATGGACTTGCAACCTGCAATCTTACATTCTAGGCATACAAGCCTTATTACATATAGAAATTTTATTTGCTAACCTTCAATATGTTATCTTATTATCTAGAACTACCAAAATACCATAACTGGCTTAGGTTTAGGTGACCTAGTTTTTAATATAAGATGATGAATTAGGGTAAAAATCTATAGGCACAGAAGTGGAATATTTTTTGTGCACGCCAGAGATTATTTGAAGAGTAGTGGTTGAGATCTCTTAAAGGATAATTTTATCATCTGAAGGCGCCGGAGAGGATTAGATCAAATATTCTTGTTGTACTTCGATGGAACTGACTTTGGCATAAGGTAGATGTTGTTATCCAATTCAAAAACACTTTGAATCATTGTAGTGATGATAGTATAAGGCAGTGAGCCTTCCTCAGGGTTATAGCTTGAGGCTTTTCATTTGAGAAGTGAGCTCTAGGTAGTGAGCCTAAATGCATGTGCTTTCCAATATATTCTAATAGGTTTATACATCTAACGAGGTATTTACTTGTTGTGGGTAATCAACCGCACCATGGTTATTCCCCTAATAGGGTTTCTACGAAAAAAAATCTTGTGTCAATTTTGTGGATGCATGCATATTCCATATTTCATTTAATTTGATCAGTATTAAGGGTATTCAAGTTTAAGGGTTTTAAGGGCTAAAGGTTTGTGACGCAAGGGAAAGGAAGGTGAATCTAGAATCAGGGTTAATTGAGACTTCTTAAACCCACAAACATGCCCTGTGAAGAGTTACACACAGAAGCAATATAATAACCACATGAAATCAGTGAAAACACAATGGATATGAGACAAGCAACTGGTCGCAACACTGGTACAATTATATTAATCCTTCAACATGCCTGGTTGTGAGGCCTTCTGGGTTTCAGCCTTATACAATGAGAATTATGTATTCAGAGACTCAGCTCATATATTGTCTTCTCTGCTACTCCTACTACCATCTTCCTATCATCTACCCCCTAAACATCAACCTAAGCTCCAAATATATAGCCAACAAAGCCACAAGTTGGCTAGTCAGGCATTTAATTACAATATAGGTCCACTTAGGAGGAGAAACCAAAACTAAAGAAATAAACAACAAAACACAATGTGAAGTTGCATTTAGGTCCACACATGATCCAAGAATAGATCCCCAACCACGCAAGATCCAATTTCCCGTACGGAATCATGCAAGCCAAAATACCACATGTTTCATGAGCAAAACTAGTGGAAAATCGATGCTCGAGGAAAATTGTGGTAACTTCTAGATCCAAATGAATTAAGATGTGCACCCTTAGGAGAATGCTCAACATTAGGTCCATATCACTACATTAGCTTCGCAAGGCAAGAAACCAATAGCAACAACGGTGTCAAAACAAACATCAGACTGGTACAGGAAACATGAAATATTTTTGGTGATGCAAGATTGCTCAAGACCCAAGATGCTCCTGCATCAGACACATGGGGTAACAAAAGAACTGATGTCCACATCAGGCATTGCTCAAATTTTGACCTTAATCATAAAGCTCCAACTCAGCTTGTGTAATCCATGAACTGTCTTCAACCAGTTTATCTTTCCACTGAACTAGGTATTCCATGTAATCTTTTCCTCTGGTACTCTTGCTTACTCTATTATTCAAGATCTTCTCAATGTTGTCTCTATTCTTCTTAGGATAATCTAGATCATTTTTAGTCTCATCATTTGATTCAAAGTACTCAAAGATATCGGCAATGTTGAATATAGGTGATATATCCATGTCCTTTGGTAATTCCACTTCATAAGCATTTCCATTGTCAAACTTCTTCAGAATCTTACAAGGTCCAAACTTCTCCATTTTCAGCTTGTTGTAGGTACCAACTAGAAATCTATTCTTCTTCAAGTGAATCATAACCTCATCTCCAACTTCAAAAGATTTTTATCTCCTTTTCTTATCTACTCCCTATTTATATTTCAGATTACTGTCCTCCAAATTCTTTTTAACTTTATCATGAAAATTTCTCATGTATACTACAAAATCCTTAGCTTCAGCACTTCTTCTGGTCTCAGTGTGTAAAAATCTCAACTCTTTGGTTCCCTTAGGATGAAATCAAGTAACAATCTCAAATTGTGTCCTCTAGTACTTCTATTCATAGAATTATTATATGCAAACTCTGCTTGTGCCAAAACTAAATCCCAATTAGCAGGCTTATCTCTAACTAAACATCTCAACACATTTCCCAAACTTCTATTCACAACTTCAGTCTATCCATCTGTCTAAGGGTGAAATGTAGAACTAAACTTCGATTTAGTATTCATCTTTTTCCGAAGTGTTCTCCAAAAGTAACCAGTAAACTTAGTATCTCTGTCTGAAACAATAGATTTAGGCAAACCATGCAATCTTACCACTTCCTTGAAGAATAATTTAGCTACATGCAATGTATCTGATGTCTTCTTACAAGGTATGAAATGTGTCATCTTAGAAAATCTATCAACCACTACCAAAATGGAATCATTACCTCTCTGAGTTCTAGGCAATCCAAGAATAAAGTCCATACTCACATCTTCCCAAGGTCTATCAGGTATTGCAAAGGTGTATACAATCCCACATTTTGACTAGTTCCTTTTGCTACTTGAAAAACTCTGCAACCTCTAACCATTCTTTGTACATCTCTATAAATTTGTGGCCAAAAGTACCTCTCTAAAATCAGTTTCATGGTCTTATCAATCCCAAAATGTCCAGTAAGTCCACCACTATGTTTCTCCTTTATTATGTTCTCTCTCATAGATCCTCTAGGTATGCACAACTGAACTCCTTTAAACAACATGTCTTCTTGAATGAAATAATTAGTTCACTTGTCACTCACTATTTCTTCCTTACAAGTTTTCCAACATTCTAAAAAATCAATGTCAGTATCATACAAACACTTCAAATCATCAAAACCAAGTACCTCAACTCTTACTTCTGTCAGCAAACTTCTTCTTCGGCTCAAGGCATCAACAACTTTATTTGACTGTCCACTTTTATGCTTCAATGAAAAGGAAAATTTCTACAAGAACTCAACCCACTTCATATGTCTCTGATTCAATTTATTTTGACTTCCCAAATACTGCAAAGCTTTATGGTCAGTATACAACACAAAATCTTTAGGCATCAAATAATGTCTCCATTTCTTCAAAGCTTGAACAATAGCATAGAATTCCTAGTCATAAATTGAATATTTTCTCTTAGCATCATTCAACTTCTCACTAAAGAAAGCTACAAGTCTTCCTTCTTGACTCAAAATAACTCCAATTGCACTTCCACTAGCATCACATTCAACTTGAAAAACTTTACTAAAATCAGGCAAAGCGAGTGTAGGTAATTCTACAATTCTTTGTTTCAATGTTTCAAAACTCTTATGTGCTCCATGTGTCCATTTGAAATCCCTTTTATCTCCTCTCATGGTTTCAGTCATAGCATTACAAATAGAACTGAAATTTTTTATGAACTTCCTATAGTAACTTTCCAATCCATGAAATGATCTTACCTCTCCAACATTCTCTAGTGTAGGCCAATCAAGTATAGCTCTCACTTTCTTAGGATCCGTCAGCTGAAATCACAAAACCAAGGTACACAATCTCCTCTTTCAAAAATGAACATTTCTTCAAATTAATCAGCAACTTTTATTCCTTCAATCTCTACAATACTTGTCTAATATGCTCAAGATGTTCTTCCTTACTCTTACTAAATATCAAAATTTCATCAAGATATACAATCAAAAACTTACCCAAGAATCTTTTCAAAACTTCATTCATCAACGTCATGAAAGTACTAGGTGCATTAGTCAAACCTAAAGGCATAACCAACCATTCATACAAACCTTCATTAGTCTTAAAAGCAGTTTTCCATTCATCCCCTTCTCTAATTCTAATCTGATGATATCCACTCTTCAAATCAATCTTTGTGAAAAACTTCACTCCACTCAAACTATTCATTATGTCATCCATCCTAGGCAAGGAAATATGTACTTTACTATTATCTTGTTTATAGCTCTAGAATCAGTGCACATTCTCCATTCTCCATTGCATTTAGGTGCTAACACAACAGGTACTACATAAGGACTCAAAATTTCCCTAATCAAACCTCTTTCAAGAAATTCTTGCACTTGTCTATTCAACTCAATCTTTTCATTAGGTGTCAACCTATGTGGTGCTTTATTAGACAAACTAGCTCCAAGTATCAAATCCATACAGTGACTTATACTTCTCATGGGCGGTAAACCATCAGGTACATTATCAAAAATGATGTCATGAAATTTAGTCAACAAAGGTTTAACCTTAGGTGCATGTTCTAACTCATCTTGTTTCTCAATTTTCCTTGTTAAAGCAAAACAAACCTTTTGTTCTTTCATCTATCTTGCAAAATTTTTACCATCAACCAAGCATACTCTGACTATAGTACAATGACCTTCATCAAAATTCTCTACCAAAGGTAATAATATTTGTTTCTTTCCATCCATCCAAATAGTATATTGATTCAATCTACCATCATGCAAAGCTTTCCTATCATACTGCCAAGGTCTACCCAAAAGAATATGACAACAATCCATAGGCATAATATCACACTAGACTTCATCATGATAATTCCCAATTTTGAATTTAACAAGGCATTGTTCACTTATAAGTAGTTTATGCTCCTTATGGATCCAAGCAATATGGTAAGGCTTAGGATGTCTCAATCTCTACAACTGTAATTTGTTAACTAGCTCTTTGGATGCCAAATTATCAGAACTTCCACTATCAATGATTACCTTGCAACATTTGTCAGTGATCTTACATCTGGGTCTGAACAAACTTTTCCTCAGAATAGGTTCCTCATTAGCTTCTTCATTCCACAAGATCCTTCTTAGCATCAATTTCTCAGCATGTTTAGGTTTATTAGACATTTCCTCAACTTCTTCACAAGCCAAATTATTTCTTCCATTACCTCTAGTCTTCTTTCCAGAGTTAGTACATTCAAAAGCTCTATGTCTTTTTTCACCACATTTGTAACAATTACCTTTAAACCAAGAATTATCTTCTCTTTTCCCATTATTGTTATTCCTAGAGTAACCCATATAGATACCTTTAGAGTAATTACCTCTTCTACCAACAAGTTCATCTTTCCATCCTTTATCTTGTATTGCATTGTCAGATATGCTACTTTCACCATAATATCTACCTCTACTTCTCTAAAATCTGCCACCTCTTCCTCTTTGTCTTTGTTCATGTCTCTTTGTCAATCTCTCTTCTACCTTCAAAGCAAATTGGTATGCTTCTTCCACACTTTCTATTTTCACATAGTTGATATCATCTTGAATAGATGTCCTCAAACCATTCAAATATCTAGCCACTTTCTCAACTTCATCATCCACATGTCCAGATCTAATATCCAATTTGTAAAATTCCTCAGTATATTCTTTCACACTCGTGTCCTTTTGTCTTAGATTTTGCATCTTTCTCATTAGACTCACTTGGTAGTCAGCTGGAAGAAACTTCTTCATCTTTCCAAGCATTTTCATCCATGTCTTGATCTTTTCTTTTCCTCTCTTATGTCTCTCAGTTTGCAAATGATCCCACCAAAGAAATGCATGCCCTTTCAACTTTGTGACTACTATCTTAACCTTCTTATTATTAGGAGTACCTTCATACTCAAAGTACTTATCCATCTTAGAGATCCAATCCAAAAGTGCATCAGTCTCAAGTCTTCCATCATAGCAAGCAACTTCAACTACAGGTCTCGAGTTAGCCTTAGAAAGAACTCTCAAAAGTCTTTCCTCATCTTGTTCAACTTCAGGTTCAGGATTAGGTGCTACCTCTCCTTTATCACTAACATCTTCAAGATGTGTGCCTCTTCTCTAGGCTGTCTCTACAGCTTCAAGCCTAGTTGCAATCTACCTCAACATATCCATGATAGAATTATCATTTTCTCTACCATGAACCATCTTGACAATTAGGCTCCAGCAAGATTGTAAACTTCTACAAGTTATAGGTTAGATTTCAGATTTTCCACCCTACAACCAATCCAATAAGGTTCTCCATGATCCAATCCACAAGAAAGAACTTCACTCTGGTACCACTTGACGCAAGGGCAGGGAAGGTGAAGGCAAAATCAGGGTTAATTGAGATTGCTTAAACCCACAAAAATGCCCTGCAAAGAGTTACACATGAAATAAATATAATAAAAACATGAAATTAGTGAAAACACAATGGATATGAGACAAGCAACTAGTCGCAACACTGGTACAATTATATTAATCCTTCAACATTCCCAACGGTGAGGCCTTCTGGGTTTCGACCTTATACAATGAGAATTATGTATTCAGAGACTTAGCTCATATATTGTCTTCTTTGCTACTCCTACTACCATATTTCTATCATCTACCCCCTAAAAATCAACCTAAGCTCCAAATATATAGCCAGAAAAGCCATAAGTCGGCCAATCAAGCATTTAATTACAATATAGGTCCACTTAGGAGGAGAAACCAAAACTAAAGAAAGAAATAACAAAACACAATGTGAAGTTGCATTTAGGTCCACACATGATCCAAGAACATATCCCCAACCATGCAAGATCCAATTTCCCATATGGAACTGTGCAAGCTGAAATACCACATGTTTCATGAGCGAAACTGGCAGAAAATTGATGCCTGAGGAAAATTGTGATAACTTCCAGATCCAAATGAATTACGATGTGTGCCCTTAGGAGAATGCTCAACATTAGGTCCATATCATTGCATTAAATTTGCAAGGAAAGAAACCAACAACAACAATAGCATCAAAACACACATCAGACTGGTACAGGAAACATGAAATATTTTTGGTGATGCAAGATTTCTCAAGACCCAAGATGCTCCTGCATCAGTTTGAAGGTTACATTTTTTTTTAGATAACTAATTCACCCCCCATCTTAGTTGTTTACCACCATATTATCAACAATTAGTATCAAAGCTTTGGTACCTTGAAGGAAGACTAACAACTTGAGGGAGATCTGATATGGCGACTTACAAGAAGGATAGCCCTAGGTTTGAAGGCACAAACTATCCCATATGGAAAGGAAAAATGATTACTCATTTAAGATGCATTGGAGAAGACTATTGAACCATCAAAAAGAACTCCCACACTCCTCTTATAGATCTATCTATGACTGCACTAGATAAGAAGAAGAAGTTTGAGTATAATATCAGAGAAAGAGAAGCCCTGCTAAGTGTCCTACCAAATACACAATATACAAATGTGATCAAGATGGAGACCACACATGAGATTTGGACAAAGCTAGAAAACCTACATGAAAGTGATTCATGAGTCAAGAAAGCCAAGTTACAAAGCTTGAAAGGAAGGTATGAATCCTTGAGAATGTCTAAGGATGAGAAAATCAACTCTTACATGTTGAAGATAAATGAATTGGTTTGTAGCATCATATTTTTTGGTGGTGTATTGGATGAAGGATGCATTGTTTCAAAAGTGCTAAGATCTCTACCTTCTGCTTACAAGAGAAAATTTGTTGCTATTGAGGAAATAAGAATTGTTTCTATTGTGACAAGAGACACATTGGTTGGTAAGTTATCTTCTTTTGAGATGAGTGAGTTTGGTGATTCTCTACCCAAAGTTGAATCTACTTCAAATCAAGGTGAAGACTCTACAAGAAGAGTATTAAATTATTAAAAGGAGATAAGAGAACTTGAAGAAGAGGAGAGAGAGCTTCAAGAATTGGAAGCACTAGTGTCAAGGAGGCTATCAAAAGGATTTGGTAAGTACAAAAGGAAAAATTCCCTTTAAATATTTTTGTTGTAAAAAGGTAGGACATTATGCCTCTAGATGTCTGGAAAGATTTACTAAGCATAAGTATGATAAGTCTAAAGATGTGAAAAATTATTATTAATCAATGATGATGAATTTGATATTGTTAAGAGTGAAGATGAACTTTTTTTTGCTGCAATCCAAGAAGATGAACCTAAGTCTGTAAATCTTGTGTCTAACATTCCTATTATAAATGTTGTTGAAGATATAATGTCTAATAGTAGTATGATTATCAATGAAATCTTAGTTACTCAAGATGTAGGAAAGGTCCTAACTACTCATGATGTCAAAGAAGACAAAAGTATTACCAAGGGTGGCTGTTCACATCACATGACCAGTAACATGAACAAATCTGTGAAACATGAAAAGTATGAAAGTAGTATTGACAAGAAAGAAGATAACTCTAAAGGTAAGAGTTCTATGATTAATATTTGTTTTGAAAATATTGCTAAAGATATTATGAATGATGTTCATGATAGTTGTGTTAACGATAAAATCATGACTAGTGATACTTTTGCTAGTAATGATTCTACATGTAGTAATGTTGAAAAGGTTATTCTTGAGAACTCTATAAGTTGTGCTAATAGAGAAGAAAAGGCTTTAGTTGTGCAATTGGATAGAAGGAACGATTGGATGATAGATAGTGGATGTTCACATCATATGACTGGTGACATAAACCAATTTTTGAAATACGAGGAATATGATGGTGAAATTATCAAATGGGGTGACAACATTAGAGGAAGAATAAAGAGAATATTGGAGTTGATGAGTAAACAACCCATAGCTCCCAAGAACACCTACATGCAAACACCTGTCACAGAAAGATAGAGAAGCAAGAAGCTAGAGAGGCCCAAACGCATCGATCTATGAGAGAGGAGACATCCTTAATGTGCAAAATAAAAAGTTGCAGCAATCATAATGAAATATTATTGTGTTGAATGATGTAAAGAATACAAAGGAGATCAATCCTTACAAAAGGAGATATGAAACCCTAAAAGGGTAAAACCTAGGTTGCACAATAATAATTAATAAAATAATTAATTCTTATATGCCTAAAGTTTAGCTTAAGTAGAAAGAGATAATAAGTAACTTAATAATTAAATCAAACATGATTTAATTAATAAGAAAACACTTTATTACTCTAACACCCCCCCTTAAGATGAACTTTGGGAGAAGCTAAAAACTTAGAAAGAACTACTAAAAGCAAATGGGTCCCAGCAACAAAAGGTCTAATCAGGTACCCAAGTACAAAAGAAATTCTTTGTAAAAGAGGATAAATAGAGAAAACCACATGAGAAAAAATCTACTCCAAAAAGAGACGAAGACTAGTCTGAAGGACTGAAGAAGCCTCCAAAACTAGGAATGTTCTAGAAAATAGGAACAAGGATGAACATGTACAACATCACTGAAGCAAGAAGCTGCAACTCTGTAAAGAAGTAACTATTGATCTGGAGATCCTCCATTGAAATATGACCAAGTAGATAAGACTGTAATCTGCATGAGTGCCCTCAAATGACACTACTTGAATTAGGAGGAAAACAAAGGCAAACAAATGAACTCGAAGAGACATAATACTATAATCTACATGAGTGCCCTCAAATTACACTACTCGAATCAAGAGGCAAACAAAGGAAAACACCTGGACTCAAAAATATAGATGCAATAAAAAACACTAAAGTCTGAAGAGATGGTCAATCAAAGCTAGAAGAGTGCCTCCAAAAAATAGGAAAGAAAGAGTGTCCATATAGTAAATGATTCATCTCACCAGAATGCATAGGTACCCAGCCACTATATTTGCCTACTACATAGAATCAAATACTGAATACATAGCTCACAATATCGAACCAATGAAGCATTAGAACCAATAGTAGAAACCCCCCATAATGTTGACAAGGGAGTAATGATAGGTACACTGAAAAGAATGTCCAATATGAACTGCATGATACCAAGAACATCGAAGGTGAAGAAAGAGTACAAACACAAATAGAGATACCTAAGGGTAATATCATTGGAGAAACACTCACATGACAAAAGTAGATAGAAAATAAAGGAAAACATCAAACCCCATGTCACTTTACAATGGAGTTCAAGTACATAGAGCACGAAAATGTGCTAGATCCCATACATGCAATAGAATAGCATTTTATCTCAGTATGTGCATAAAAGAATCCTAAAAAGGTGAAATATATACTACTCAAAGAAGAGAAAAGGCTGCTAAAACAAAAGAATAGCCAAAGACAAGCCATTCCACAAAAGGAAAAGATCCCAGGACCTGAAACATCCAAGATATCCACCAGATTGCAAAAATGCAAGAATCTAAATAAAATATACCTGAAGCAAAATCTGGAAAAATGACTCATAGAACTAGAAAGGTCTTAGAACAAGATTTCCAATGATATATCATTTTCTCAAAATGGAGTCTGGATGCGCAAGATAGAGCTCCTAGAGTGCAAAACTAAACATATAGCTTTGAAAGTTAAAAAAACCATCAATAAAGAAAAATAAGAAATTAAAACCTCCAGAACTGGATAGATCTTAGAATTAGCTTTTTGATGATATCTCATTTGCCCGATTTCGATATTGTATGCTCAAGTTATGAGCAAAAAAACACAGGTATGTTGATGGGCCCAAAAAATGGTGTTCGGGGTGCTAACCTGTGTTGATGTCAGCACTTCATGAGCATAAATTTGATGGTCATATGGTCGTCATAGAAAAAAACCAAAAACAATCTGGCCCCTGGTTGCGGCTGAGTCACAGAGGGCTTGTGCAACTGGGGGCTAGTCCCCCATGTGACCAAGACTAGCGGAAGAAGGGGCTAGAAGCAAAGTTGACCTAGCAGTTTGGCATTAACTATGGCGATCAACCCACAGTGTCCAGCGGTCACCAACAACACTACCTAGGTGGCCTGTGGTTACTACTAGGTAGCACTCCAAAATGAAAAAAATTATATATACATTTTTTGTTATTTCTGTATTATCTCGATTTGCATGCTAGGGTCATTCAACCTTGGTATGCAAAACATTTTCCCACGATCTGCAATGTCATCCAAATAGATGTGATTTATATGGAAATGGGGGTTCTTGGCTCCTATGAGCTCAATAGTGAGGTCTGTTTGAGCCAACAATGCTCTAAAATACCAGTGACCACCTCAAGATCTGTGTCGGGACTAGTTGCAATTTTTTTTGCCACAGATTCCAACTTTGTCCAAAATGGACAAACTTTATATGGATCTAGGGGTTCTTGGGTGCTCTAAATGCAACAGTGAGGTCTTTTGAGACCAAGATGACCAGAAAGAGAGGTCCCCCTAGATCCAACATAAAACCCTCTAAAATTGTAGATTTGATGAACATGATTGAATCTCTCAAAAAGAGGACAGGGGAAAATAGATCTGAAGCTCTGATACCAAATTGGAGTTGATGAGTAAACAACCCACAACTCCCAATAACACCTACATGCAAACACCTGTCACAAACAGAGAGAGAGAAGTGAGAAGCTAGAGAGGCCTAAACGCATGGATCTATGAGAGAGGAGACATGCTTAATGTGCAAAAACAAAAGTTGCAACAATCATGATGAAATATTATTGTGTTTGTATCGTCTTAAAATGGAAGCACTTCCATGTTAAGAATGTTTAGCCCTCTGAGTAAGTGGTCTGGGGTCATGTCAAGCACCTTGAATAGGTCTTTGCATGGATCTAGATTTTTCCCCATGTTCTGCTTCTCTCTCTACCCATTTCCAGCTTTTTATTGGCACCTAGTCTTGAGAATTTGAGATCTGGGACCTCAGGGTCAAAGTTGACCTCCTGGGTCAAGGTCGACCTCAACCCTGACCTAGGTCAGAGTTGACCTTGACCCTGACCCTGGGTCCAATTTTCAAGTTCTGGAGGTTTCAGGATATCGGGCTTCGAAAAGTTTTATTTTCCTGCTTCCGAGTCGGCTGTTTCAGATTTCAAAATGGTAAACTCTTAACTTACATTTAATCTAGGTCCATTTCTAGGGGTTAAGGTTATTTGGGATTTAATTCTCCAATGTCAGCCTCTCTAGAAGTTTGTGCCCTAGATCACTATAAAAAGAAGCCTTCCTCTCTCATTTCAATCCATCAATCACCAAGCAATTCCATCTCATAGTCTCTCAAGAAAGCATTTCATCAAGCAAGATCAAGTAAGCATTCTCAATCAAGGAAACATTCAAGCCATCATCCATTCAAGCATTCAAGTTCTCCATTGAAGATCAAGGATTCAAGTATTCAAGCCTTTGAAGGGATTTGGTTCAAGTATTCAAGATTCATCATTCAAACCCTAGATCTATCCATCATGGTGGTATGATCTTCCTTCAAGGTCCTTTGTTCATCTTCAAGATCTATTCATTCTTCCCTCAAGGTGGATTCCAAGCATACAATCATGGAGGTTTTGATTTATATTTGTTAATATTATGCTCAAGCTTTCATATCAACATACTTGTTTACATTTGAAATACAATTGCATATCTATTGAATATCATAGCTTCATTGTTAGATCTACTTCTACTACTTACTAGCATTCTCTATTTCAATTCCATTATTAAGGTTGATTCCAAACTAGGGTTTGACTAAGGTAAACCCCTCATCCAAACAAAAAAACCATTTTTCTTCCAGGTACAGGTACAGGTACAGGACATCGAATTGCAGTGCAGATCTAGATACCCTTTTTGGTGAACTTCCGGGATCCGCTAATATAATTTTTGTTGGAGCTATTTTGGGTCAAGGTAGACCTTCAGTGTTTTGGGAGCTATTTTGGATTACAATGCTAGACAATGCACTAAAAAGAAGAAACAAAAGAATGAATAAAATATTGTTCTTCAGATCAAATGCAACATATCTAAACTGACAAATGGAAGTTGCAGAAGTACGAAGGTGAAAAAGGATGACACCAAAGAAGAAAAAGTGAGGATGAAAAGGAATGTTTGTAATAGGAGAAAATAAGAAGACAAGGTAGACAAGCATGATCAAAGAAATTTGGAAGAGATAAGGAAAGAAAAATGAGGACAGGGAGCAAAAACATAAGAAGAGAACAAGAAGGAAGAAGAACAAAGAGACTTTAGATATGGGATTTACTTCAGTAAGATCCAAAGGAAAGTCAAAGGGAATTTCGCTTTCCAAAAAAAAATAAGATGTAGGAGGATGCATCAATCTAAAATATTTCATGAAGATATCATTAAAACTAGATTGATGTACAAGGAGAATACTACTCAGGGGGAGTAGTAATTATGGTAAGGAAAGTTTGTTTATTTTGAAGATAAGAGATTGCAGAGAGCTATATGGAATTGCAAAAATTAATGAGCTAAATTTTTTATGTTTGATCATTATTTGGACAGCTTACAGAGGTGTGTGTGAAAGAAAGAAAAATGAACTTGACAAAGTAACAAAGAGCATAGAAGGGAAAGGAAGGAAACATTGATATGAAAAAGAAAGTTGCATAAGAATAGATGGTACACCTTTGTCGTTGATGTCAAAGGGGAAGAGAAGAAGATATGAAAAATAATGAAGAGTAGATCAGAAGAACACATGGATGAAGAGCAGATTAGAAGAGATCATAAAAGCATAATAGAAGAGAGAAGCAAGTTCATATATACTTGCACATAAGAAAGTGTGTACATCCAAGGGTGAGAAACTGGTGGATAGAAGATTATGTAATCAAATTGGAACCAAAGGAAACTTACTCCCAGGGGGAGTAGATTAGATAGGAAGATGAGTTAGGGAGACTCTAAAAGATAATGTGAATGATTGGTCTCAAAGGGGAGACTGTTGATTACTGATTTCATTACTATGTTTTTCTATTTTTCTCATCCCATGTTGCCATTAATGCCAAAGGGGGAGATTTTTGGCATATTGGCATATTGGATGTGTTTTCATTAATGTCAACATATCAAATGAATTAGAGGGATGCCAAAATTTTAGATAAATCAAGAGGAATTTATTAGAAGAGTTATTTGTTTGTTGCTAACCTAACTACTACAGGTGAGCCAGTGGAACATGATGTTCAAAGGTCCAATAAGGTTCGGGTAATAAAGGTATGGATTTGTGCACGTAGGATATGGTTGAAGAAGGTCAATACTTAGTTCACTCCAAGTTTTAGCAGATATCATTAAGCTTTGAGTATGATTCAAGGTCAGAGTTGGTGACTGGCAAACAGGGTGATAGAAAATGTTGATAAGAAGACAACAAGAGGTTTGGTATGCTCAATCAAGTTGGAATCTCTCATAGTGCACTTAGGAGTGTGTTTGTGATATACTCAAGTGTCTTAAATTCAAAGGCTTAGTACTTAATGGGTCCACATGGCATATTTTTATTGTCTTAGAGCCTTGTTAACGATGTCCTGAGGTTCAACTAAAAAGAGTTGTAAAATCCAATGGTTGTGGTGGATTTGTGTAGATGAGTGTTTATCATGATGCTATAGGGTATTCTTGAAGTATGCACTTAATGAGTTGGAAATACACATGGATCATAAAGATCAAATTGGTAGAATTTTTAGTCAGTAATAATATTTTTATTATTGCTTTTGTTCATGGTCGACTAGGTTGGTAAATCATGTTGTGTAAGTGGTAAACCATGAAATCTAAGAGATTTATGATCTCGAGGTGGTGTTATAGGTTGTGGCTAATATTTATGGTCAGAGATAGATTTGAAACAAGAGATTTGGAATGATGATTTGAAGAGGTGGTGAATTAGGTTTAGTCGACCTAGTTCTTGAAATAAGGTGATGAATTAGGGTAAAAATCTATAGGCGCAACAGTGGAAGATTTGTTGTGCACACTAGATATTTCTTGCAGAGCATTGGTTGAGATATCTTGAAGGATAAATTTCTCACCTGAAGGAGTTAGAGAAGATTATATAACAGATTCTTGTTGTACTTCAATGGAACTAACTTTTTCATAAGGTAGATGTTATTATCTAGTTCAAAAACACTATAGATAATTGTAGTGATCAGATTGTAAGGCAGCGAACCTTCCTTAAGGTTGTATCCTAAGGCTTTTCATTTGAGAAGTGATCATGAATGTATGTGAATTCCCAATACATTGTACTAGGTTTTTACTTCTAACAAGGCATTTACTTATTGTAGGTAATCGACCCCATTGTGGTTTTTCCCCTAATAGGGTTTCCATGATAAAAATCTTGTGTTAATTGTGTGAATTTGATTATGATTTATGGATGCATGCATGTTCAATATTTCATTTAATCAAATCAAAATTAAGGGTATTCAAGTTTAAGGGTTTGAAGGTTAAAGTTTTATTTCAAACAAATAAGTCACCCCCCCCCCCCCCCCCCCAACACACACACACACACCCCTCATAGTTGTTTACTTCCATAGTATCAACACTTTCTAAAGTTTGTAGTTTGCACAACTTTGATAAAAAAAAAATTAAATTAATATTGCAACTACAACCCATTATATGTGTATTGCTCTGATACCAATGATACAAAATTTCTCAAATAAGTTAGAAATTCCATTGACATGAACCATTAATATTTTATTAAAACTTTGGCTAATTTTTATTAATCAAGAAATAGGCTTTAATAGCTTCACAAGAGGAAAAATTCATAGATGAGAGATAAACTCTCTTACACCAAACACAGTGTAAGTTGAGAAAAGATCTTGACTATCCCACAAAAATCTAAACTACATGAAAAATAATAATTGTCTCCTAATATGAATAATTAATGGTGATAATATATACATAGCCAAATCATGGGGAATATAATCCTTATCACACCATTTTTCATACTGTCTCCAAATTCATCCTTTTTTGTGCTTTTTGGGCAACAAATTAAGCAAACGTACTTCATTTTTTTAACTTCCACACATCATTAGTGATGAGAGACATTTACATCCCATTTTATCCCACATTTTAACCCATTTCATACACCTCTAGATATCCATTATTATATTCCATTTTCCTATCAAATCATACCATTTATGTTACTTATGATTAGAATACATAAGAGGTATTTAATATAATTTTATGATAAAAATATGAAAAATAATTATTATATTATTTTTACTAATGAGCATTTGTAAATAAATATTATAATTTACAATCAATGATGCACTTTCTAGATAAGAGAGAGAGAAATTGAATTTCTTTCCAATTACTATTTATTTCCACCATTGTAACATACTATTTTTTATATGCACCCACTTCAGCTCATGCTCAAATATTCCCAGTAAAAATATGTCAGAAAAAGACAATCAGTTTTGCATTGTAATTTTCAGGCAGATGAGGATAAATCTCAAAAATCCAAGATATGGGTTTTGTGTAGAACAAGCCCAATTCAATTTGAAAGTGGTAGAATCCTCAGAAAATGAAGAATCAGAAGAATATGGGTAGTTTTCTAAAGGCAACATTTTTTGATTTACTATTGTGGCAAGATTCCACATTACATGATTGTTATATTGTTAGGAAATATTGATATATTGTTAAGAAATCGGATTATTATGTTAAAAAAAGAGTGGTCACGGGCCTTATACTCTTTCTTAAAAATAAAACAAGTCTCAACCATAAAGATTGAACTGTCATCATCAAAATAGATATTTTGTTTTATGTGTAAAAGGCTATATAAGCTATCACATATTCACGAAAGGAGGAGAAGAATGTATGAAATCATATTATTTATAAATTCAATATTTTTGTTTTGAGTTGATCTCAAAAGTTCTCTGATTATTTTCATTTACTGGCAACTGGGAGGAAGGGCACCCACTCTTCAGTTGTTGGATGAATGTATATAGTTTATTTTTACAAGTGTGTTTTATTATTTCTGCATTATTTGGATTGGTTAGATGTTAGAGATAGCCATTGTAATTTATGTAGTTGGTATTAATTTTAATTTGTTTCTATGCTTCAGATTAATTATGTGATCTGTATTAAAGTTTTTGTTTTAGAGTTTGTTGTAATTTCTACACAGTTCATGTTGTCTGAATAGAATAGAATAACTCCTGTTGTTAGGAAGTGACAATTCTTGTCACTAGTTTTATTTGAATCCACAATAGGTTTATTTCCATAGGATGCACTTCATAATTACTCATCTCACAACTTTCACCTCTTTTGTGGCATAGAGCCCTGATGGCGAGCTCATAAGTTTACATGTGAAATTGACAAGTATAGATCAAACTAAATTTTACTATTAAACACCAGTTCTATTTCACTCTTTTCCCCACTTGTTGGCATATCAATTATAAAGCTCTTGGTGTCCTCTATGTCACTACTACATTTGGGGCCAAATTTTGACAGGAGTTTTCGACAGGTAACTTTTTCTTACGAATTTGGTGTTTTTTTTTTGTAATAGGCCCCGATAATGTCGGTATTCCGATGGATGTTTAATTGACCATCGGAACTCTGATAGATTCAGGGTATACATTTAAAAAAAAAGTGAAACAGCCTCATCATTTTTATTTCAATTGGATAGAGGGAGCGGGAGAAAAGGAGCGAAAGCTGAGTGCGGGAGAAGGTAGGTGATTTCTTCATCTTTCGAGCCTCTAGCATCATATTTGAATGCATTTCATTTTAATTGATCATGAATGCTCTCTAAAATGACTGCATTCTACTAGTGTCGTGCCGTAGCTAGTGCTTTATCTCTATTATTTGATGTTATTGGTGCTTGTGCTCAAGGATATCGATTCACTATATTCAAATGTTTGGATTCACATTTGTTGATATTACTAGCATATATGTTTAATGATGCCATTGTAAATTTCTATCACTGAAATGACCGCATTCTACTGGTGTTGTGCCCTAGCCCATGCTTTAACTCCATTATTTGATGTTATTGGTGCTTGTGCTCAAGGATATCCATTTTTTTGAAATGTTGACTGTGGTTATCAAATGGACAGCCTGTGAGCTTCTAGCTAGGTACCATTTGTATTGATAGCTTAGGGCATCAAATGTATTGTATCATTGATAGTTGATACTTTGTTAAAAGGAAATAGGACAAAGAACAATTTTTATTTAGTTTCTCTATTTTGATCCCTAAGTGGCTTACAACCCTAGAGAAGTATATGTAGATTTACGGATGTAGTTGTAGGATACATATCAGCCAATAATTCACAATAAATCAATGCATCCAATTTGAATAGCAATTAATACAAAGAACTAGGGTCCTCTAATGGCCCAATCATCTAGACCTTGACTGTCCCCTCAACCAGTGACCCTTCAAAACTAGGTTATCATGCAACCAGTGAGTGATCCTTCATTCTTCTAGTGAGCTTCTAGGTAGGCGCCATTTATATATTTGATAGCTTAGGGCATCAAATGTATATTGTATCATTGATAGTTGAGACTTTGTTAAAAGGAAATAGGACAAAGAAAGATTTTGATTTAGTCTCTGTATGTTGATCCCTAAGTGGCTTACAACCCTAGAGAAGTATATGGAGATTTACAGATGAAGTTGCAGGATACATAGCAGCTGATAATTTATAAGAAATACATGCATCCAATTTGAATAGCAATTACTACAAAGAAATAGGGTCCTCCAATGGCGCAATCATTCGAACCTTGACTATCCCCTCATCCAATGACCCTTCAAAACTAGGTTATCATGCAATTAGTGAGTGATCCTTCATTCTCCTGGTCTTCCTTGCATCCAAACATATTGGAAATACATAATACAATGATAACAAGTCTTTCACAATCCCCCTTCCCTCAAGGAACACTATCAACCATCCCTTCCACATAGCATTTCACTATTTTATGAGTGGATTGTGTAGGAATAGTTAACATTAAACAAGGAGCAAACTTCTCAACACAACTTGGAAACCATTGAATTCAATAATAAATGAAACCTAACACCAACACTATTCCTTCCATAGTTGCAGGATACATAGCAGTCGATAATTCACAAGAAATCCATGCATCAAATTTTTATAAGGATATCCTACTAATCAATAGGAATTTTCTTGAGATGACCAATGATTATGCATTTTGATGGCAGTGTGCTAGTTCAAAAGGATAATATAAATCTGAAACAATTTTTTTCTGATTTTCTCAAACTATAAATGTGGTTAAAGGCAAAATATTATGTGGAAAACCCACAAACCAAGCTAGCAAATGATTGTACATCAAATTATTCCTATATTCATTCAAGTATTGCTATGCTTCAGCTACCTGACCTTTGAGCTTCATCTAGAGGAATTTGTAGCTTTAAGATAGAGTTACTTCTTGGGCCTTACAATAGGGTGGAATATGATCAAGATTTGTTTAGGTTGTATCTTTGTTAGTCTCATTGTTAGGTTCTTATAGTTCATGGTTTGAATCTATTATGGTTGTGTAAGGGATTTGTAGATTCTTTTTCTAACATAATTATTGGACACCATGATTGGAACAACTAGTTGTTGGCTATTGTACACATGAATCATATCTGTCAATGGTTCTTTGTGTTCAAGAATTTGTTGATCAATCTTTGAGATTTATTGTCCCAGCTTTAAAAGAGTGATAAAAGATATAGTGAATGCTATCTTTTCCAAGTGTTTTCTGGGTGCCATTATCTTCTAGGAGTAATTGTTGGAACCAAATTATGTTCTTTGCTTCTAGTAAATATTGCAGACACAACCATCTTCTTGGTGAAGGGTTTCTTCCATCCCCATGAGGCACTATGGCATGGTTTCCATTCCCTTGTAGTTTACTGAACCTAATTTAATACAAGTGTGCACTATTTTGGGTTCCATAATTTATGGCCCCTACACTGTGGTTGTTAGCCTAATTAAGATAGGCCTACCTTTGCATATAATAAGAGGCCAACATGAAACAAACATCCAGAGGTTAGGGGGTTGTTCCCTATCCATAATTTATTATTTAAGTGCTAAGTGATGATGGGTATATCATGTAATTCATATGTAATGTCCCCTATTGTGACCTTACTTAATTTATCCTAAATTTATCAATTAGGTTTTAGATTGTTATGTCCATGATAGGATTAGTCATTTTATCTCATTAGATTTAGTTATCTTTAACACTCATATCCAACCTTATTACTATTTTAACTCCATGAAGGGAAGCGTAAACATTATCCAAGGTGCCTAGAGACCAATTGCAATGGGCTCCCTCAAAGTTTATAGGTCCAAGCCCAAACTATTCGGATGCTGACCCCCACCTTATTTTGGGACAGATAGCCATTGCTTGGATTTAGACAAGCCCCTCCTTGGTAACACTTTAGTCTTCCTTCTTAGCTAAATAGTAATAGGTTCTATATATCTGTTCTTATTTTATTTTAATTAATATATATATTATCAATGTAGATGTTTACTCATTTATGAGCACTATATATATAAATATATATAAATAATCTTGATTATCAATAACGATATATATTGATTGTCATTATGAGTATATATATATATATATATTAGATCATTGGAATATATAGTATAGATTATTTAGATATATAATTCAAATGTATATTTCATATATATAATTTCTATATTGGATACCACTGACAAGGGATTATATATTTATAATCACTCAGATCTGTGCTCTACCTTATACACTAATAAGTGATATATATATATATATATATATATATATATATATATATATATATATATATATATATATATATATATATATATATATATATATATATATATATATATATATATATATATATATATATATATATATATATCAGAGAATCGATATCAGTCTAGCAATATATATATATATATAGAGAGAGAGAGAGAGAATCGATATCAGTCCAGCAGTATACAAAATTATATATATATATATATATATATATATATATATATATATATATATATATATATATATATATATATATAATGTCTGATATTCATTCCCTTATATCTCCCCCATTAGTTGTGAGATTGTATAATATATATACATAAAGTTAAATCCTACGTGTTCTAGTTGTCTGACTTGTTGCTAGATGCTGAATACAAATTTATTAATCTATCAGTATTTTCCTGTATAATGTTCTCTTCCCTACGTAGGGTAACAAATATATTTTATATTCTCTCTTCTTCGATGCTTGAATTAATGATGGAGAGTGCTTTCTTATATCTTATGCTTAGGATGAGTAGTCATGTAAAAGACACAACTCATGTCTCTTCGTAAATCGTATATCATTCCTTTATCAATACTAATCACTGTTATTAGTCTAAATTCTGCACCACTTTATGAAATCATATTTGTCATTGCACTTATGTGGCACCTTTTCTGCCAACTTGTCCTTGCTAACTTTGTTTGACTTCAACAATATCACTGTTCTTTATCTTCCCATCCCACTCTAATATTAATTTAGAATAATTATTAAAAAATTTTAATTAATAATTATCTATGCATTATTAATATATTGCTGATATACGACTGATTAATATTTATTTTAATTATTAATTTTGATAATTATTCATTATATATTCATTGATTGATAATTATTTATTTCAATGTTCAATATATATATTATTATACAATTATCTATTTGTTAAGAACATTGATTAATGTGATAAATATATTTATTTAATATACTTTTGATTATTTTTTAATTTATTATTATTAATTTATTTATCAAATTCTTAATATAGACGGGGGATATCACATCATACCTACTGTGTCTCTTTCTTTCTCTCCACATTTCACATTAGGAGTATATGTTATAAAATACTAATGAAATCAACTATAGGTCAAATCTAATCAAAATTTCAATATAAAGATTAAAATAGATCTTGAAGAAATACAGGAACCATTTTTGACAGATATTGTATAAATGAAGAGAATACTCCAAAGAGGAAATGCTTCAATGTGGAACAATTGAAGGACAATATTTTGCTTTTATATGCACATCTGCAATGTTTTTGATATATTTCTGAGATAACAAAACCATAGAAAGAATAGCATATAGAAGAAAGTAAAGAATAGCATATTTTTGAGATATTGTGGAAAATTAAAGGAAAGAATGCTTGGTGGGGTTATCATGCAATCACTGAATGATCCTTGATTCCCCTCTTCCAGTGACCCTTCAAAACTGGGTTATCATGCAATCAGTGAGTGATCCTTCATTCTCTCGGTCTACCCTGCATCCAAGCATATTGGAAATACACAATAAAATGATAACAAGTCTTTCAAAATCCCCCTTCCCTCAAGGAACACTATCAACCATCCCTTCCACATAGCATTTCACTATTGTATGAGTGGATTGTGCAAGAATAGTTAACATTAAACAAGGAGCAAACTCCTCAACACATCTTGGAAACCATTAAATTCAATAATAAATGAAACCTAACACCAACACTATTCCTTCCATTCACTTCTACCAAGAATAAAGCATTTAATCCATTCAACATTACATATAATCTTTAGACAATTACATTTCCTGACTATGTAGAGGAACAGTCACGACCAAAATGATCAAAACTACTTTGACCCTTGCACAAGCTATTCCAAACTCAAGTAAAATGAGAAATATGCTATATCAAATCATTCATATTCATAGTAACCATTTGAAGGATCATTTTGTCAATTAACCCTCTGATTGTACGCCTACGGCAGAGAAAGGAAACTTAGTAAAACTAGTCTATGCCGATGTTTGTGAGGGAATCTTAGTCACGACATCAAGTATCATCACATCATGGTCTATTCACCATGTTTCAATGCCCCATTCACTCTGATCTATTCAACTTACACCATTCTTCTTCTCCAAGACTCAAAGGCTTGAAACAATATATGTGGTAAAAATTCATGAAATACTAAAGAAGACCTGCTATTTGTCAGACATATCTTCATTGTCTCCCACAAAAAACTAAGTAATAACTACTCTACCCTTAATTTGTTTAACAATGCACCATATTAGATAAATTAGGTTCTATCACACATGGCACGAACTCTCTTCAAACTCACAATATGTATCATGAGTTTTTTAGCTAACATTAGATAATTGAATTACATATGTAGGTACCCAGATTCCTTTCACGAGCATCCCACACAGTCTCATGGATCGACAGGTATAAGTCAATACACCCTATAGAGATTAATATATTTCACATTTTGCAAACTATCTCACATTACTTGCTATCTCTCTCATTTGATGGAGTGGAGGTAGTAGCAAATAGGTATTTGTTAGATGTGTCTTCCTCAAGTGAAGAAAGTGAGTCATTTAGTATGTCTGAATTAGGAAGATCAACTAGAGGTCAAAAGACTAGAAGGAAATTCAATAGATGCATGAAATTTTTCCTTGCTCAAGGGGGGTCATGTTCTTATGATGATAAAAGCAAAGGCGACATCGAGGTGCCCTCTAGGTACCAAAATCTACAGAAACAATGGGTCCCCAAGGAACTTCCTCCAATAAACACTAATTTTAGTGTTAAAGGCAAGATATATCGTATTGCACCATCATCAATACATGGTTTGGGCTTATTTTTCATGGATGGCATAAAGGTCTCTTACAACAAAGTTGTTGAATTGATGGAGTATGTTGGACCTTGTTATGATTACAAAAGTTGGATGCAAATTGTTCAATATAAAAAAAGTATGCGTAGGTATGCACTCTCAGCAAATTATATTCAACAAAAAGACAATGAGAAAAGTAAAAGAGTGGCTATATATATTGACGGAAGGCCAAAAGCATCTGGGAATATTGTAGGTTTTATAAATAGCACGCGACCTCTGTCAACTATTAAGCAACCCAATTGCATATTTGAGGGGCGCGAAGGAAGTCATGTATTTGTATGTGCGATAAAATCAATAAGTGTAGGGGAAGAGTTGCTTATTGATTACAATTTGAATTGCATAGATACAAACAATGTCACTATCATTAGGGTGCAGGTACATAATATGTACCATTAAATAATTGATTTTTTTTGCCAACCACATTTAGAGAGTCTCCTCACCATCCACCTCATCTTCTAATGAAATTTATTAATGTAGTCCTTTCTAATTATTGGTTAACTTTAAATAATAACATAGGACCACAATATGGAGCAACCACATAGTGGGGATAATGATGTTCGTGCATGCACTTCTTCCCAGCAGGTAAACCTCTTTGTTATTGAACTACAAATTAGATAGAAGCAAAATGTTAAATAAATTTTTTTATTATATTCTTTTCATCACTATTTTAGATTAATTCTAATAGTGTTAGTAATATTGTTGTCATAGATAGGTGGTCAGTAGAGAAAGGGAAAGGAACCCACAGTCCCTAAAGAGGAGTCCTTTGACAAGGACCTAGTTGTTGATTTCGGTGCTTGTGATGAGCCGGCCTTTGCAATTAAAAAATGTCTCCACAAAATTGGAAATAGATTGGCTGAATTGGCATCTATATTCCCTCTAACTCTTGAGTCACAAAAGAGGGCAACTAAACTTATGCATTTATCTCAAAATTACTGAGTAAGTATTAATGAAATTTTTAATTATAACAAAAGTTCAATAATAGTTTTTATGTTATAGTAGTCTTTTATGTCATTAAAAAATAAGCGGATGTGTTGCTTTTACAGTTTTTTTTGCGTAATTTCGATCCTTACGGCCATGATGAGGGTACTATAGCTGGTTCAGGTAGATCGCATGTTGGACTATATTTCTTTTACTCTCTAACAATATTGTCCATGCTAATACTAGTTTTATTATGCTCTAACAATCTTATTCTTCAGCACATGTCAATGATCATTTACTATTGCCGCCTCATACGATGGTAGGCTCAAATGTATCACGTCTTGCAATGTCGGCAACATGGAGCATGGCCACAGATGCCATGGCACCACCTACTCATACAGATATTCTATTTTCTCTATCATTATATATATGTTTATTTCCCTTGAAGTGTTCTTTCTTAGAGCCATTTCGTAATGGATTCAATTTATGTAACAGGGGATGCAACACTTGATGGTGATTTTCCTGAATGTACTAGTATTGCTAGTATGGGAACAGTGAAGGATTGCATATTGCTTGTGTCTGAAGAAGGACTTCCCTTGAAAATAGCAAAACTTCTAGGTACTTTAAAGATTGGACCTTTCTTTTACTATACAATCATATGTTAATTACACCTTGCATTCAATATGAGAAGCTTACATCTATTGTGTTCTTATTTTATACTATTATATCCTTCGACTAATGATCCCATGATTATTTTGTAGGGAATGATTTTTTTTATAGTAAACTTAATGATGAGTGTTTGCGGATATTCGGGCCCACCATCTGTACAAGGTGAAACATCATATCCAAACTAAAACCCCAATCCACTATTTTGATTTCATATCATTGCTAGGATAGTTATCATTACATCCATTTTTGAATCTAACACTGTTTTCTTTCTTAAAAGGTGGAAAACCCAAAATCAAAAGTTAAAGGATGATCTCGTAGAGAGTATGACAAACTTGTTTGGACCTTGTGCATTTGAGAAGGGTAAGCTCCTTCAAAGAGTCAAGATATGTTTGAGGTATATTAGGGACCAGTACAGGTGTACATTAATCAAAAACCCACATTACCAGTGCCCGCCTTGCATTCCTGATATAGAGTGGAAATCTATTATTCTAGATGCGAATGAGAAAACTAAAGTAAAAAAAGGAAATACACCACCAGAGAATAGAAGAAGGTATGTGATACTGTTAAGAATGTAATTGTGTACTAAATACTCTTCATATTTATTTGAACTAACATATTTCAATCTCTTCATAGATTGTCTGACACATCAAAGGCAACAAAGGCAAGATTGCAAAAGCACGGGCAACACAAGCTAGGCTCTGGTGGTTATTCGAAACTTGATGCATGAGTTGTAAGTGTTAGAAAAATACAATCTTTACATGGCTTTTAACACTGAAAATAATTCTTTGATCTTTAAATATTTATTTATAATTTGAAATCTTTTTTTATTTTGATGAAACAATAAAATAAAATTTGATGATACTAAGCAAAAATGCAGGGCACGGAGTTCAATATAAGTCTCACAAGAGAGGACAAGAAAATTGGCTTCCAACAAGGCTATAAAGCCATGGCAGAAAGAATAAGAAGTGCACAAGGTTCTACTGATGGATTCATCGGGGTAAGTAAGCTAAATAGATGATATTTCAAATTTAATTATTTACCAATTAGTTTATTTGATGTTAAGTTCCAACATAAAGTGATTAAATTTGTTTTAAGTAAGAAAACAATGATAACATGAATGCGTATGAAATTGAAATGCAGCCTGCCAATTCTTGCCCTACACAACTTGTGGGTGTTGATGACAATGAGGATGTGCATCACAGTAATACAAGTAAACATCTTAAATTGATTGGTGTAGTAATACAAATTTAATTGCAATTGGTGTTTGGATTAATGTAACAATTTGTATTGCAGTTTTAGAGAGTGTAGAGGCTGTTGTTAATGAGCATGTTGAGGTTGAGGCCGAGGCCAGACAAGCTGACCTCAATGTTGATGATGTGACTAGATTAGGTAAAGAGCTATATGATTATGGCCTGTAAAGTACTGAAATACTTTAAAATGTTTAAAATGTTTTTAATTATAATAAAATGTTTTTAATTTAACCCTTTTATATGTTATTGCAGATGACCCCCCTTTGCATCAACAAAGAACTAGGCATGCATTGAGATCTAATGAGAGGGTAGATGATCATGATGATGATATCGATGCTCATCTTAACAATTACATCTTAAAAACTAGAAATCAAAAGAAAAAAAAGAAATGATTGTCATCTATGCACTTTAATTGATAATGACTGATTTTTATATGCCAATGAATTTAATTATGTGGTAGTGAATGTTCATAAATTTTATAATGTGTTAATGAATGTTATCATGTGATAATTAATGAATGTCACATTTTATTAATGTGTGAATGAATGTTAGATGTTAGATGAACTTTAGAATGTTAGATGAATTTTATTAGATGAATGTTAGATGTTAATGGGGAATTTAGAGTGATGTTAGGGGGGGTGGGGCCAAATGAGCTTCCACCTTCACGTGGTTGGCCCTGTTTAGTACAGAATATAAAACTATTCTCGAAACAAAGTGAAGCTCAATAAGTTTGTTCCTTATATAGGGTCTCAAGTGTAGCTTTTATCCCACTCTCAACATTGCAAGGCTTCAAGTGGTGTTCTGATATTGGTTTCTCCATCTCCCACTGAAATCTTGTCTTTCTCCTAAGAACTCTCACCAAGCTATGATATATGGATGAGCAGAAGATGTCCCTTACAGGCTACACATATATAATATGGTAGATCTAGGGAACAAATATACTACAACATAGAATGAGTCAACTTGAATCTATAGTTTCTTCATTCACAATGAAAATTCAAATTACAAGCCATATTTTAGATTTAATATTCATATTTATCTTCATCATGATCATAGCCATCATGGTCAACATTTGGTTCAACTTCATTTGAACCACAGTCCATGTCGGGTACCATTATAAGGCATGGAGTGTGGTCATACCCATGTTACCATAATAATGAGTTAGCCTATAAAATTATGAATAAAATACCTCGTGTATCATATTTATAATACTACAGGTGCACCCAGGATTGGCCCAGGCACCCAAGTTCCTACCAAAGGAACCCAAGTCGAACCCAGAGGAGAACAAAAGTAGAATCGGAACCCAGCCTCAAACAAAGAACTAGATAAATTGGCTTTTTTCTAATTCAAGTTTATTTTTGAATTCTTCTCCAATTCCAACCTGATTATTCCATATTTTGTTTTCTAATTTTCCTTCTTCCTCGCTCCAAATTCAAGGATCACCACCCATGACTTATGTTGTTATTTCCTTTTACTAATTGTGTTATTTCAAGGATCACCACCCATGACTTGGTTGAGATGATGAATGCTGACAATACCTTTATTACCAAGGAATCACCGCCCGCCATTAATGAATATTAATGATCATTTTTTCCTAAGGGTAATCATTGTTTGTGTATGTTGATCACCCAAGTCTTTGGCTGTGATTTGCATGTTGTGAGGTTTGTCAAAAGTGGGGGTATAACATGCTGGTTGGATTATAACATATTGACACTTACACCATGAAAAAGACAAATAATTAAATAGAAAGAGAGGACCAACTGAACCATCTTATGGTCAGTCTATATCACATTGAGAAACAATGTTAAGACTCGAGAATCAAAACAATCAAAAGTTTCTTCAAGACCATGAATGATCAACAACGTTCCATTAGAAAACAAAACACTAATCTATATTATCATTAAGCCATAAAATATGTCTTTAAAGTTTAGAAGCATCACAAGAACTTTCAAGAAACATAGTACTATCCAAGGACCAAAATGAATACCCTCCAAATGATTATGATTATGTTGATGTTGATGTCTATAATTTATGTCTAATGATTATGATGATGTTGATGTTGATGTCTATAATTTATTTCACTTACTGATGCTTGCCTAGATTGAATTTTGAATTGCCAGGCTGGAGAACGCTTTCAAAGTTTAGGGTATGTTCTACATGATACTCTTAGTTACAGCTCAAATGCAACTCAACATATTTTTTATGCTAGGCAACCCATTGCAGAAACTCATTCGCAGGTGAAATTTAATGCTGTGAATCTTGGCATTGTTAATGTTATTACTTTTCCTCACGTTTCATATTTGTGAAAATGTTTCTTGGCACTATCTTATTCTTATTACAATGTTCTTTGTTGTGGGGTAGGAGGTCAATCTTCATTGTCTTCCTTGTGGGGGACAATGAAGATTTCTCTGACAAATAGCATGTCTTCTTTAGTATCTTATGATAACATGCTAAACTGATAAAGGTGTTATGGGCATTTAATCTGCAATTACTAATAGACTAAGCATATTATTACTATGCTTAATGTTCCATTTAAATGCATTTAACACAAAAAACAAATTTACAAAACTGAACCAATGGCATGTTTACAACAAAGATGTGTTGAGGAGTTTGCTCCTTGTTTAATGTTAATTGTTCCTGCACAATCCACTCATACAACAGTGAAATGCTATGTGGAAGGGATGGTCGATAGTGTTCCTTGAGGGAAGGGGGATTGTGAAAGACTTGTTATCATTGTATTGTGTATTTCCAATATGTTTGGTTGTAGGGTAGACCAGGAGAATGAAGGATCACTCACTAATTACATGATAACCTAGTTTTGAAGGGTCACTGGAAGAGGGGAATGAAGGATCACTCAGTGATTGCATGATAACCCCACTAAGCATTCTTTCCTTTAATTTTCCACAATATCTCAAAGTATGATCATTATTCTTTACTTTATTCTATATGCTATTCTTTCTATTGTTTCGTTATCTCAGAAATATATCAAAAACATTGTAGATGTGCATATAAAAGTAAAATATTGTCCTTCAATTGTTCCACATTGAAGCATTTCCTCTTTGGAGTATTGTCTTCATTTGTACAATATCTATAAAAAATGGTTCCCATATTTCTTCAAGATCTATTTTAATCTTTATATTACAATTTTGATTAGATTTGACCTATAGTTGATTTCATTAGTATTTTATAACATATACTCCTAATGTGAAATGTGGAGAGAAAGAAAGAGACACACTAGGTATGAATTACACGATATACCCATCATCACTTAGCACTTAAATAATAAATTATGGACAGGGAACAACCCCCTAACCTTTGGATGTTTGTTTCATGTTGGCCTCTTATTATATGCAAAGGTAGGCCTATCTTAATTAGGCTAACAACCACAGTGTAGGGGCCATAAATTATGGAACCCAAAATAGTGCACACTTGTATTAAATTAGGTTCAGTGTACTACAAGGAAATGGAAACCATGCAATAGTGGCTCATGGGGATGGAAGAAACCCTTCACCAAGAAGATGGTTGTGTCTGCAATATTTACTAGAGGCAAAGAACATAATTTGGTCCCAGAAATTACCCCTAGAAGATAATGGCACCTAGAAAACACTTGGAAAAGATAGCACTCACTATATCTTTTATCACTCTTTTAAAGCTGGGACAATAAATCTCAAAGATTGATCAATGAATTCTTGAACACAAAGAACCATTGACAGATATGATTCATGTGTACAATAGCCAACAACTAGCTGTTCCAATCATAATGTCCAATAATTATGTTAGAAAAAGCATCTACAAATCCCTTACACAACCATAATAGATTCAAACCATGAACTATAAGAACCTAACAATGGGACTAACAAAGATACAACCTAAACAAATCTTGATCATATTCCACCCTATTGTAAGGCCCAAGAAGTAACTCTATCTTAAAGCTACACATTCCTCTAGATGAAGCTCAAAGGTCAGGTAGCTGAAGCATAGCAATACTTGAATGAATATAAGAATAATTTGATGTACAATCATTTGCTAGCTTGGTTTGTGGGTTTTCCACATAATATTTTCCCTTTAACCACATTTATAGTTTGAGAAAATCAGAAAAAATTGTTTCAGATTTATATTATCCTTTTGAACTAACACACTGCCATCAAAATGCATAATCATTGGTCATCTCAAGAAAATTCCTATTGATTAGTAGGATATCCTTATAAAAATTTGATGCATGGATTTCTTGTGAATTATCGACTGCTATGTATCCTGCAACTATGGAAGGAATAGTGTTGGTGTTAGGTTCCATTTATTATTGAATTCAATGGTTTCCAAGATGTGTTGAGGAGTTTGCTCCTTGTTTAATGTTAACTATTCCTGCACAATCCACTCATACAACAGTGAAGTTACAAAACTAAACCGATGGCATGTTTACAACAAAGAAATAGAATGATAATAATATGCTAAAAATTATATTCTGTTTAATACATGCCAAAGGACCGCATTGTAAATTGTTGTCACTAAAATGACCGCATTCTACTGGTGTCGTGCCCTAGCCCATGCTTTAACTCCATTATTTGATGTTATTGGTGCTTGTGCTCAAGGATATCCATTTTTTTGAAATGTTGACTGTGGTTATCAAATGGACAGCCCGTGAGCTTCTAGCTAGGTGCCATTTGTATTGATAGCTTAGGGCATCAAATGTATTGTATCATTGATAGTTGATACTTTGTTAAAAGGAAATAGGACAAAGAATGATTTTTATTTAGTTTCTCTATTTTGATCCCTAAGTGGCTTACAACCCTAGAGAAGTATATGCAGATTTACGAATGTAGTTGTAGGATACATAACAGTTGATAATTCACAATAAATCCATGTATCCAATTTGAATAGCAATTAATACAAAGAACTAGGGTCCTCCAATGGCCCAATCATTCAGACCTTGACTATCCCCTCAACCAGTGACCCTTCAAAACTAGGTTATCATGCAATCAGTGAGTGATCGTTCATTCTCCTGGTGAGCTTCTAGGTAGGTGCCATTTGTATATTTGATAGCTTAGGGCATCAAATGTATATTGTATCATTCATAGTTGAGACTTTGTTAAAAGGAAATAGGACAAAGAATGATTTTGATTTAGTTTCTCTATTTTGATCTGTAAGTGGCTTACAACCGTAGAGAAGTATATGCAGATTTACGGATGTAGTTGCAGGATACATAGCAGCTACTAGTTCACAAGAAATCCATGCATCTAATTTGAATTAATACAAAGAAATAGGGTCCTCCAATGGCCCAATCATCAGGACCTTGACTGTCCCCTCAACCAGTGACCCTTCAAAATTGGGTTATCATGCAATCGGTGAGTGATCCTTCATTCTCCCGATCTGCCCTACAACCAAACATATTGGAAACACAAAATACAATGATAAAAAGTCTTTCACAATCCCCCTTCCCTCAAGGAACACTATCAACCATCCCTTCCACATAGTTTCACTGTTGTATGAGTGGATTGTGCAGGAACAGTTAACATTAAACAAGGAGCAAACTCCTCAACACATCTTGGAAACTATTGAATTCAATAATAAATGAAACCTAACATCAAAACTATTCCTTCCATTCACTTCTACCAAGAATAAAGCATTTAATCCATTCAACATTACATATAATCATTAGACAGATACATTTCTTGACTGTGTAGAGGAACAGTCACAACCAAAACGATCAAAACTACTTTCACCCTTGCACAAGCTATTCCAAACTTCAAGTAAAATGATCAATATGCTATATCAAATCATTCATATTCATAGTAACCATTCGAAGGATCATTTTTTCAATGAACCCTCTGACTGTACCCCTGCAGCAGAGAAAGGAAACCTCAAAATAGAGAAAGGAAACTTAGTAAAACCAATCTATGTCGATGTTTGTGAGGGTATAGTCATGATAAGTGCCTCTCAAACCTCTCCAAACATGTAAGATTTTCTTTAAATACTTTATTGATCTCTTCTAAACATTAACCAAATCAAACCTACATTTGAATCCACACACAATAACTCCAAAATGAAGGGTTTTGTATCCTTTAATGAATCTCAGTCACTGGTAGCGCATGGACAGTCAAACCAGTAGTCTCCAAAGCATTCAATAAGTGACTGGATTGTATTTAATATGCACTATTCCTTCCATTCACTTCTACCAAGAATAAAGCATTTAATCCATTCAACATTACATATAATCATTAGACAGTTACATTTCCTGACTGTGTACTAGAGGAATAGTCAGGAAATGTAACTATATAAATGATCCAAACATTTGAAAATAGTGAATCGATATCCTTGAGCACAAGCACCAATAATATCAAATAATGGAGATAAAGCACGGGCTAGGGCACGACACCAGTAGAATGCGGTCATTTCAGAGAGCATTCATGATCAAATAAAATGCAATGCATTTGAAATTTGCAGTCGAATATGATGCCAGATGCTCGAAAGATGAAGAAATCACATACCTTCTCTCGCGCTTAGCTTTCACTCCTCTATCCAATCGAAATAAAAATGATGAGGTCGTTTCACTTTTTTTTTTTTTATAGCCAAATCTTCCTTGTACCACATGAAGAACATGCCATTGGTTCAATTTTGTAATTTGTTTTTTGTGTAATTAGTAATTGGCAGATTAAATGCAGATAACACCTTTATCAGTTTAATTAGCATGTTATTATCATATCAAATAAAGTATGTTTAAGAATTGTTGGGACTAGTCCTTTTGCGTGTATTAAACATAATAGAATTTTCAACATATTATTATCAATCTATTTCTTTGTTCTAAACATGCCATTGGTTCAGTTTTGTAGATTTGTTTTTTGTGTTAAATGCATTTTTCATGAGGAGGGGTCTTGTTCTAAGGAGATTGATGAAGATTGTGCACCTCAAAAACCAATTCATAAGGTACCAATCCATGTTTCCTATTCGCTTATATTTTTGGTTTGGTAAATCTCCTTATAAGTTTCATGTCCTTTCTTTTGATTACTATGGATGAGATATATATCTTACATTTAACATTCAACTTCTTTACATTTTAGAACATGTAGTGTGTTTTTTGAGGATTTTACCAAATCAACTTTTAACATAAACCAAAAACACCAAATTGATATCTTGCCCTTGCAACGTGACAAAATATTTGCATTTGACCAATAACTGCAAGCAATTGAATGATAAATCCACATACCTGTATCTTTGTAAAATACCTGGAACATCAAAAAGATGGCTAAGTGGTTGCCGCCATGATTTTTATCTACTGAATATGGGAAAAAAAAAACTCCAAAAGGAATCGAATAGAAAACATGATTGGTCATTTCAGAGAGCATTTATGATCAAATAAAATGCAATGCCTTCTCTTGCTCTTGATCAACTTTCACCCACTCATTTTCTCCCACTCCTTTTCTCTACAATCAAAATAAAAATGATTTGGTCATGTCAAAATAGTGAATCGATATCCTTGAGCCCAAGCACCAATAACATCAACTATTTTTATCTGTGGGTACCCTAATGTTGGCAAGAGTTCTTTTATTAATAAGATTACTCTGCAAGCTTGAAGAAGCGATATATTTTGGCAAATGAAGAGTGGAAAGACAATGATGTTCCTGAGATCATGGATGGACACAATGTTGCAGAAAGAATGGGAAGACATCTTTTGATCCTGGCCCTGGATCCTTCGACAATTGGGGTAAGATTGAGACCCAGGCTAAAAAGATGTCTTCCTTTTTGTTGTGGAATATAGGCTCTATTGTTACAACAACGATAGATTGTGATGTACATATCACAACAGCTGAGAAACATAAATGTAGGCATCATGGTCATAATTTTTTGGAGACACAACATAATTGAGTGCTATTCCCAGATGATGCAAAGCAACCACTACTTTGCATCATCTCGGAAAACCACTCAATTATGTTGTGTCTCCAAAAAATTGTGACCATGATGCCTACATTTATGTTTCTCAGCTGTTGTGTCCCAGGACCCCTTATGACCCTTTACAATCATTTACGATCCCTAAGAATACATCTTAGAGGTCTTAAAATGTCATAAAGGGTCATAAGAGGCTCCTAGGAGGGGCTAGGTGAGATTCCACCTTCATGTGGTTGGCCCTATTAAGTAGAGAATGTTAAACTATTCTCAAAACAAAGAGAAGCTCAATAATTTAAGGTCTCAGTCCACGGAGATGCTAAAAAAATGATGAGAATCAATGATGGAGAGTTTTTAGATTCTGAGAAGACGTATATGGAGTGGAGGCCAGATTGAGTACCAGTGCAAAGATGATGATTTAGTAACCTACATCTATAAAACCTTCATAATTATCCCTTCTTTGGCCTCCACTCATTCCTCTTCTCAAAAATGGTTATCTAGAAACTTTGGATAGTGTTTTCTCATCCATGTACGAAATGTGCTAGTGATCGTATAAAATTACTTTAGGCCTCTAGTATTGATGAGATGTACAAGTGTAAAATGTTTTTGCGAGACTGTGATCAATTTTTGCAGTGTACATAAATGCAAGGTGGTGATTATTCTCGATGATCGACAGGTAGCTAGGACTAAAGGTAACACAGCTCAAGAGACCATCATAGGTTGTCTCTTTCTTCGATCTATATTATTGATAGAATTTTTTACCTTTCCATAGCTCATCAAATCTGGGGATTTGAAAGAATTTAATAGAATATTTTCATGATAATGTATATTATTTAAGTTGATGTTGCACGAATTTATCTACTTCACGCACTTGTATACTATGAAGACGGCGATAAAGAAGCATCTCCTCCCATGGCTATGCTTCTTTATTGCCGTCCTCATAGTCTACAAGTGCACGAAGTAGATAAATTCATGCAACATCAACTTAAATAATATACGTTGTCATGAAAATATTCTATTAAATTCTTTCAAATCCCCAGATTTGATGAGCTAATGAAAGGTAAAACATTATGTCAATAATATAGACCGAAGAAAGAGACAACCTATGATGGTCTCTTGAGCTGTGTTAACTTTAATGTGCCTATCCATCAGTTTTTCAACAATTAACAATTAATTTCGACAAAAGCGCTATGCATTCAATAGACAAAATGTCAAAAAAATAATAATTTTCGACATTTAGTGCGACAGTAATGCTATACATTGGACAGGAAACCCTGTCGGAGAATAGTGCATAACTGTCGCTATTCCGATAGTTTAAGTGTCGTAAAGAGAACATTTTTGATAGAACTTTTGACAGTGAGGCCATATCACCGACAGGTAGATCTATCAGAATATGATGCTAACTATTGGTATTCCAACAGTTATACCATCAGAATTAGTATGGTTTGACAGTCAGTTCTGACAGAGATTGTATATTTCCGATAGGTATTGTTATCAGAATTTTGATGGATGAACCAAAGGAAATGCCATTTTGAAGTTGTTGTCATTTGCAACTTTTCAGCGTGAAAAGGTGTCGGTAAACTGACAGGTAGGTCTTCTATCGCAATCTTCTACGCAAAAATGGCGACGGACTCATGTTTCTAAATTCTGACAAATGAGCGTTGCAAATCCAACAAATGGCCGTCGAAATTTGGCCCCAAATGTAGTAGTGTGTAGATCTTAGGTCATTTTTTGTAATTTTTTTATTAGGTACATATTAATCTTAGAATTGTTTATTTTATGATTTATTGACTATCTAGTTGAAGGAGGATTTATTTTTTCTTGTTGTGTGTCTGGAGGGGAGGGGGGGTTCTCTTATAGTTATTCAATATGGGGTATTCCACTTTGTCTCCTTCTCCTTCCTCTTAGTCGAGCAAGCCTTCTTCTTTTTGGCAATTTGGTTGAGTTGATTACATAGATGTTGTCATTATGGAAACATATGATCCACATGAAGATCACAAGTCAAAGAGCAAGTATGACAGAGCGTATTGCAAACTTGTCTAAGTGCGAGACAACATTTTCACCACTGCACCTGGACACAGTTTTTGTTTGCGACATTGACTGGAGTAAGTTCAGTGCTTCTGCACTTGAACATAGACTTTATGGTGACTAATGATGACCCATCTTAGATTGCAAGTTAGTATAGCATGTACGAAAGGAGTTATGATAGTTTTGTTGAAGACAGTGTGAAGCTGACATAAAAAAATATGAAGGTAGAATTGGTAAAGAGTTAAGGGATTATTTTGTTTATCAAAATAATGTCTTAACAATATAAAGGGATGACATCCTAGATGTTTACCCTTGGATAAAGTTATTTTTTAATATGGTAGCCAACCAAGTAAAGTTATTATCCTTAATAACTTGTATAAATGTAATTGTAAAATGTAAGAAAGATGTATGTAATATGCGAGATCTATGATGTATATGTAATAGCGATAGTGAAAGAGCAGTGAAGAGATATTGATGCAAGCAGTATAAGGTTGTGCACCTTGACCTCTTTTTGTAATCAATGTATATTGTACATTACTTGTTTAGGCAGTGGGCTCAACTGGTAATCACATTTTGTACTACCAACTCCTAACAGGGTTGAGGCTTTTAACAAGGCCTATAGTCCCTTAATCAGGACTGATACACTGTATGCTTGTAATAGACTCCTAACAGGATCAACATCCTTAATAGGATACTTTTGATTAGTGGATCTTTGTGGGTACCATCCCCACCGGGGTTTTCCCTTGGCCAAGGTTTCCTCGAGAACAAATCATGTGTTATGAGTTCTTTAGTTTTATTGCTATGCATGTTGTTTAGCTTCTTATGTTATGCATGTGTAAAGATAATCTGTTATATCCATAATTGGGCAAAAGATAAAGTTTGTAGAATACTGATTCACCCCCCCTCTCAGTATTCCCTATTTCTAACAATTGGTATCAGAGCTTAGTTACTCAGAGAAGAATCATTCAAGGAAAGCCTAGTAGCTTGAGTAAGATCTCTATGGATATGGATCAACTACAGAAGAATCTTGAAGAAGCTCTTGAACAGATTGATATGCTTACTGATGAAAGAGACACTCTGAAAGGGAAATATGATGATGCAAAGAACCTCATTGAGAAATTGAAAAACAAGTTGGAAGATCTGAAATCTGAAAAGGAATCCAAAGTCCTTATTGAAGATTGTGATGACAATTTAAAAAGGGAAAATGAGATCCTTAAGCATGAACTGAAGATAGCAAATTTGAAGCTTAGCTTGAAAGATGGAAATAGCAAGAATGAAGTGAATCTAAAATCTGAGAATGAAAGTCTAAAAACTAAAAATGAAGGACTGAAATCTAAACTTGGAAATGTAACATCTAAACTTGAGAAAGTCAATTTGCAGTATGCTGAACTTGAAAAATACAACAAGATTGTGAAAGGCGAACTGACTCAATCCAAGAAGCAACTTGAAAGGCTATATTCAACTAGTGAGAAGATTGATGAATAAGCATCTTTTCAGAAACCATTCTATGATAAGACTGGTCTTGGATTTAACACTCTTAAAGCAAATGATGAAAGCAAGGAACTAGATCTGAAAGCATAGATGAGAAGAAGTCTGATGAGATCAAAAAATTTGAAGATACAACTAAAAAAGAAGAATCACCGAAGCAAGAGGAATCACCCAAAGGTATGCAAAGAGAATTCAAAGGTAGTTGTTTTGCTTGTAATACTGTTGGTCATATGAAGAGAGATTGCACAGGTAAGCAATTTAAACCTCTTAATGGTTATTGTTATAATTGCCATGGTTTTGGACATAGAGCTATTGAATGTAGAAAACCTAAGTTTATTGAGAGTAACAATAATAGTAGAATGTTTAGGAATACTAACAATGCAGATAAGAAACCTACTGAAGATATGAACAGAAGAAATGGAGTAATATGTTATAGATGCAACAAGGTTGGATACATTGCTAGAAACTGCAGATCACAGATTAATCCACCTGGACCAAGATATGGAAACAATGGAATTTTTTGTCAAATATGCAACAAGATTGGACATACAACAAGGTTTTGCAGAATGAACAATGGAGTTTTTCATCCTAACCCTAACCCTAGAAATCATGAAAGAAGAAATGAAGATGTAAGAAATAGACAGAAAGGTTGTTGTAGCAATACAGATGAAGTGAAGTTTGTTAAAGGCATAGATCAAGGAGACATACTCAACATTGAAGGTAATCAGAAAGGTGAAGTATCAAGTGGTAAGAATGAATCCTTACCTAACCTATCTCAAAGCACTTAATTTATGAAAATTACAGTAGATTAGGAACTTAGATTAGTGTAGAAGTATATTTATGATGAATTGAGTCTTGTGCAGTTAATGCAAGGTAGTTTATGATGTTCTAATGCTATGGTTAAGAGTGCAAAGAAAAATATTATGTTTTGCGAGATTGCAAGAAGTTTTAAGTTTTTCAAGTTAGTAGAAACAACCTTTTTGGAAAGAAGCAGCAAAAGAATTGAATGCGATGTCAGACCTAAGAGAGATTGAAGTAATAAAAGGTCATGATCAGTGTTATTTGATCATCAAAGCAAATAAAAGTGTTAAGGAGATCAAAGAGTAGTGATTGGAAGTATTTTGCAACGATTTGGTGAAGGATTTGAGCGCCGAATCTACGCAAGCCCTAAAATCACAAAATTGAGGTATTTTACTTGGCAGATATTTGAATCGGTAAAAGGAATTTGAAGTAATCATGGATGTATCTTTAATTAACAATGTCAGAGACAAAAATAGACCTAGAATGAAGAGGGAACTAGTAGAACCCTTGGAAGAAGACCCTAGTTTAGCTTTATCATCCATACCAGATGAAGTTTTGCATTTAGAGAATGTAAGAATTTATCTTGGATGCAAGTTAGAAACCATCAGTGATGGTGATTTTACCAATGAGTATCAGAATATTTACAACTAGGACATGTCATTAAAAGAAGGATATGATCATCTAAAAGACAATGAGATTGTTAAGTATGCGTTGTAGTATGAGTTTGATAATGAAGAATGCACTAAGATAATCCTTAGCAGAATTCATAATGGGAAGTTTTGGCTAGAAGATAGAGTGATAAACATTATAGCTGATTTGATTCATGAAGTCACAAGACTATCTAGATTTGGAGCTATTCCTTTAAATGAGAAGAACATGAGAAAAATAGTCGTTGATAACATAGGTTCATCCTATAATGGAAGAGGAATTGTAATTAGTAAGATCCAACAACATGATGTTAGATACTTATGCAAGATCCTAACAACTAAGTTTTGTGCAAATTCAAGAGAGGATGACATGGCAGCTGGAATGGTACACATAGCTTATTTGATGTGTGTTGACAAAGTGCCAGTTGATATGTGTGAAATTCTGAGAATTCAATTGTTTGAGAGCTTGGAGAAGATTAAGAAGGCAAAGTATGCACAATTTAGATTTTCATCTTTGATCACTTACATGTTTTTCCACTTATTAAGAAGATTTCCTTACACCATTGCAAGTGACTGGAATGATGGACAAAATATAATGGAAAGGATCAATTAAGTGTATATGAGGCATGTTATTGACAAAGTAAATGAGAGTGCAATGTTGGTGATGAAGACTTTTTAGAACTTGGTAACTAGCAGATCAAGGATCCCATAGTCTCTTGTGGAGAAATACAAAAATGAAGTATGTTTTATGGTTGATACTGACTTTACCTACATTGAAGCAGTAGAACCTAGAATTGAGTTCATAGGCCCTCTTGGCTATGAAATATCTGAAACTGAGACAAAAGAATATGTGAATAGGCTACTTAAGTGCAAGGTTGACACTCATAGTAACAGATTTGGAACTTTTGAAGAAAATTTCAACTCCGCAAAGGCTATACTTGAGGAGAAGCAGTCTAAGAAAAGAGTTGAGAGCACTATTAAGAGAATACTAAAAGATTCAGGAATGACAGAGCAAGAATTCTTAGTGGCAAAGCAGACAATAGAAACAATAAGAGATATTGGATAGAAAGAGATTTCGTCTGTACCTCCCTTATCATCTAGTGCAGTACATCAGGAAGCTACACAAGTCAAAGTGAAAGTAGAGGAACCTGAGCAGGAACAAGAAGCTAGGAAACCTACTAGATCCTCTTCCTCCACACCTAGCAAGAGAGTGAAAGAAATTGCTACTGGACCTAGTAAGAGGTAGAAAATGCACGTGCTACTAGTTCCTAGGAAAATTGCAGAAATTAAAATGATGACACTACTGTGAAGAAGAAAGCATGGAAACCTAGAGTTGAGAGAGTGAATGAAGAGATTATAAAAGATGGAGACTTTACTAAGATGAATAAATACTATGACCTCTATGACTACTCAGAGAGATTGAATCTTGAAAATGTAGTGGTCAAGCACTTGATTCTGGCTAATAAGAAGTTTGACACTATTCAGGGTAAGATACTTGATGACTTATTCAAGAAAATTTTTAACAGGAAGAAGAGAGCACAAGAGGAAGACAAATCTATTAGAGAGAATCTTGTGAAGAAACTATGTGATGTGAGAGATGATGAACATCTTAAAAAAAAATTGAAGCCCCTTAGCACCCATTTAAAGACTAAAAGGAGAACCATTCAGATCATGGCAGGACAATATGAAGAAGTGAATACAGAGACAGAACAAGCAATAGTTAAAGTTATGGAAAAAATTGTTGGAGAGCCATCAGTTGCAGTAGAGCAAGAAGAAGAAGTAGAACAAGAGGATATTCCCTCTCCACCAGCTATAAACATTGAAGAAGAATCTATGAATGTTGAAGGTATAAAGATTACCTTGGATACTGATGATAATGTATTCAAGAATCTGGAGAACATTGTTGACAATTCGACTCTTGATGAACTAGATAGAACTATAGAAGTAGAGCATATACAATCTATTGTTGAAGAACCTAAAGTGATAGAAGTACAAGCACCTATACCCTCTAAAGTAGAAATTAGTCTTACTCCTGAGATTGGAAAGAAGAAGCAAATTGGATCTTTGTTTGAGGATTTGGGAAAAGAAGTAGATGATGATGATCAAATGGAATTGATCACATCTTTGAACAAAATCATTGGGAATAATAAGAAAGTTAAAAGTCTAGAAGGATGTTTGAAGGACCTTACTAAAAAGTTAAAAGGTGTTGTAACTACACAGATTGTAGAAGCATACCCTCTGGAGAAAGCAAAGAAAGTGATGAGCACTTTTGATGATGAGTTCACTAACTTATCTGAGATTGCAAAGATAAAAGCATAGGTAGACTATGAGGTTGGAATAATTTTGAACATCAGCTAGAATATCAGAAATGATATCAACAGTCTTGATATTTGTATCAAGGACTTGAGGAAAAATTTGGGAATAGGAAAATCTTTGTACATACAATGTACAAAACCAGAGACTTTGATAGCAGAAGAAGATCAGAAGATCAAGTTGAAGGAAGCATAAATTCAGAATGAATCTAACCTTCTTTCTAGCCCTAATGTGAAGGTATGTGATGTTGAGAAGAAAGTTCAGAAGCTTTATGATGAAATCAGAGTTTTGCAGGATGAGAGAGATAGAAAAATGAGAAGACTAACTCTTTTGAGAGAGCATATTTCTATGAAGTTAAGCATTATTGAAGAGCAGTTGGAAGAATGTCTTACAACTAAGATATCTTTTCAGAAGTTTAACTTTGAGACCCTCCAAGCATGTCAAATAGCATCTTATGGATTGAGCACACTACTCAATGTGGTAGATTCCATTAAGAAATCATGGGAGAACGAGATAGAAACTATGAAGATTGATTTTGCAGATTGTGTTGCAAGCCTACCAGCTTTGCAATAATGGATTAAGGTATAATCTTTTTGAGATACAGTTTAGTGGCCCTCCCCACCTTTATTTTGTCATTGTTGTCAAAGGGGGAGAGATATTTAGCAGAAAATTGATTATATATGATAAGGATTGATACTCTTAGGGGGAGTATTGTATTAGAGATAAGATTTTTTGAGGAGTTATAAGGATAGTATATATATGTTATACTATGGCCACAATTTTGATAATTTTGAGATTTTGGAGTTGCACACTTAGCCAATTTTCTCACATGTTGCCACCAATGACAAAGGAGGAGATTGTTGGTAATTTGGTTGAGTTGATTACATAGATGTTTTCATTATGGTAACATATGATCTACATGAAGATCACAAGTCAGAGAGCAAGTATGACAGAGCGCATTGCAAACTTATCTAAGTGTGAGACAGTATTTTCACCAGTGCACCTGGACACAGTTTTGTGTTTGCAACATTGACTGGAGTAAGTTCAGTGCTTTCACACTTGAACATAAACTCTATGGTGACTAATGATGATCCATCTCAGAGCACAAGTCAATACAACATGTACGGAAGGAGTTATGACAGTTTTTCTAAAGACAATGTGAAGCCAACAAGATAGAATATGAAGGCAGAATTGGTAAAGAGTTAAGGGATTATTTTGTTTATCAAACTAATGTCTTAACAATATAAAGGGATGATATCCTAGATGTTTACCCTTGGATAAATTTATTTTCTAATATGGAAGCCAACCAAGTAAAGTTATTAGCCTTAATAACTTGTATAAATGTAATTGTAAAATGTAAGAAAGAGTATGTAATATGTGAGATCTATGATGTATATGTAATAGCGATAGTGAAAGAGCAGCAAAGAGATATTGATGCAAGTAGTATAAGGTTGTGCACCTTGACATCTTTTTGTAATCAATGTATATTGTACATTACTTGTTTGGGCAGTGGGCTCAACTGGTAATCACATTTTGTACTACCAACTCCTAATAGGGTTGAGGCTTCTAACAAGGCCTATAGTCCCTTAATCAAGACTGATACACTATATGCTTGTAATAGACTCCTAATAGGGTCAACATCCTTAACATGATACTTTTGATTAGTGGATCTTTGTGGGTACCATCCCCATCGGGGTTTTCCCTTGGCCAGGGTTTCCTCGAGAACAAATCATGTGTTATGAGTTCTTTAGTTTTATTGCTATGCATGTTGTTTAGCTTCTTATATTATGCATGTGTAAAGATAATCTGTTATATCCATAATTAGGCAAAAGATAAAGTTTGTAGAATACTGATTCACCCCCCCCTCTTAGTATTCCCTATTTCTAACACTTCCAAGACAAATAAGAAGAAGTCAGGCAAGGCTTGCAGTTTTTGTGGCAAGGTGGGACATGTCATCACCAGGTTTTGGTAGAGACCAAAGGATTTAGAGGAGGCCATGCAACAACATCATATTTTAGCTCCTAATCCTTCTTCATCACAAACAAACAAAGCTCATGCTCTTTCTCTATGGGTCTTTCCTTCAACTTCTCCTTAGTGATACATAATTTTAGTATACCTAGATCATGCCTCTCCTTTGTCAGCATTATGGGGGTTTCTACTGTGTGTGTGAAAATTGTACCTGATCTGTAGACACAACACTTCAGTAAAACATTAGAGGTTAGCAAAAATAAAATCATGCAATGAATTGAAAGCTAAACTAACCAGGTGATTTGCTGCCTTCTAATAGGTGCGAGTATGATGTTCTCAGATTGTATCAAGATCAGTGACCTTGACGACACCTAGACGAAAGATTTGAATGCAAAACTGATATAAAATATGAATGAAATAAATCTATTTTTTTTTTATTTTAGATGCAATAAGAATGATAAAAACTTATATGAATCTAGAATCTAAGATGAAATTGATATGCAATAAATTGATCTAACAACGATATGAAAATGAATCTAAATGAATGTAAAAACCAAATTGATCTCACAATAGCCTTGATTCATAATAAGCTTTGATTCTCCAAATAGCAATTCACCAACATGAGTTCGCAAAATTATGAGATGATTTGAGATGAGCTGAAGCCTTAATTTATAGAAATCCGAGGCTTTAGAGGTGCATGGATAAAAGCCATAAATCACTCAAATAACTCAGCTTGATTTTTGAGTTATTTTTAAATAAAGATAATTAACTCACAAAAACATGCAAAAGCGGAGTTTAACTCAAATTAGAAGTTTAGATCAACTTTAAAACTCAAAAATGATGTCGAGTTCCAAAAAGTCAATAACTTGCATTGATTTTCTAATTTGGAGTTTAACTACTCTTTGATTGTGCACATGGATAATTATGAATTAATAAATAAATAAAGTGATTTATTTCCAACTTAATTGATTTTGAAAAATAAAACAATTGATTTATGGGTTAATTAATCATTTAATCAAAATTTTATTCAAAAACAATATTATTAAAAATTGACAACTTGCTCTAATTAATTAAATAAGAATTTAATCAATTATTCATAGGATTTTGGTTTTATTGTCAAATTTAAATAATAATACTTAGGAATAAATACAATTAAATTCAATTAAATAATTAAGTGGTAGAATTAAATCTAATTAATTAAATATTAAGAATATTCAATTAATCAAACTTTAGGATAAATAGGATTTATCGCCAAATAATCATTAAATTAAAGATAATTAGGATGATTAGGAATATTACTAGGAATATTCTCAGATGCAGAATTTAAGATAATCAATTAGAATTTGATAAGTGCCGATGTGCCTTAGGTTAGGACTTTGATGTCGATTTCATTTGATGTGATGATATAGGAGGTTTATGAACTTATAGCCCATTTTTGGGGTATTACATTTTGCCCCTCTTTGAATTACTGTGTGAAGTGCAGTGGTTCAAAGACAGTCTGTGTATGATGAAGATATGAAACTGATGTTTGATAATTGATATTGATATGAGACTGATTGAAAGATTTGATATGAAGATAATAGGTTTTGAATGACCAAAGATAATGTTAACTATAACAGCAAATGAGTCGATGATTATGAAAAAGTGTCAAAACACTTGATTTCGAACCTTAGGATTGCGAAGAAGTGAGTGACCGATTCCAGACTCGATTGTCTTAGAAGAACCACATAGGTATCACATCTGAACCCTTCAGTTACTGAAGAACCAAGGAAATAACACTAATGAACCGATAGTTGCAAAAACTGATACAATTTACAAGATTAAGAGAATACCAGATTGATATGGATCGATGATGAATCTAATATGCCCCAAGAGATGATAGCTTTGCCCCGAGTGATGAGGACTTTTGATGAATTAGTAACTAGACATGGTTGTTATCTTGATTACTGAGAAAAGATATGATATCAATAAAGATATGATTTCAAATTAGATTATAGACTTTGAATGATATGCAATACCATGCCCCCTTCGGGATTAAAATTGAAGTTTGACAAGAAAAGTCAGCGTTGATAGTTCAAAAGCATGTTAATTGATTTGAGAAGTGGTTATACATGTTCAAGAATGCGTTTTGCATCGTTTGGAGGTCCTGGAGACCAAGTTTGACTAGGTTTGACCATGAGTTAACCATGGTTGAAATTTTGATAGTTTGATGGAAGATAATCAGTTAAGTTGAATTCTGGATTTCTGTGATGATTGAAGGTAGATTATGCAAGTAGTAGACAATATGAATGATCTCAGATTTTGATTTTGATCCCGAAAAAGGATTCTACTTGCTGTTTCATTGGAGGAACCTTCGTGTGAGATTTGGCTCTTGTTAGATTTGAAGATGCGATTTGAAGAATCGTTTAAGCATTGAAGTTTAGCCAACCATTGTGAGATCATGCAAACATGCAAAATGCAAAGAAACATGCAGAATGAAATGCAACCTAAGACCTAGGACCTACTCACTGATCATATGTTGATTTGTTATCATCATTGAACTTTTAGGTAACCAGATAAATCAATACAATGCCCACTAGCTATGAAACCATAAACATATAAATATTGATTTGTATGCGCAAGAATCAATACAACACCCACTGGCTAGGCAACCATGGACATATGAATATTGATTTTGTTTTCGGAATGTCAGATTAGATATAAGCACCAAGGCACAAATGCCAGGATGACCTGAATATCATGTCCATTTTGATATAGCAATTTATATAAGCATCAAAACATAAACATCATGATGACCTAAATATGCCTTGTGTACAAACACATCAAGCAGTCAAGAGATCATTCTAAATCCAATGTGAATTACCCGTAGTGACCCTTTATCATTCACATCCTTAGGTAAGATCACATTCACAATAGGAGAAAGAACTCACTCAAAAAGATAATAGTTAGATCAAAACTTCCTTGAATCTTCCGGGTATCAATGGTCGAGGTACGCATGACCATCTAATTCGAGATAGAGGCTCTTACAGTCGAACACCATTTCAATCTAGAATTTCCAAAGTTGTTGGATTTTCACATACAAGTAGAAGACAAAGAAAAGATTATGCCCCCAGTCATCACTCTCTAAATCCTGTAAAGGACATCATCGAAGAGCTCAAAGAGACACAATATGCAAAAATCTCAATGCGAATCAATAAGCATACAAGGAGATAGAAGCATGAAAAGCACAGATTGTTTTTAGTTGAGTTTTGATGTTTGATTGCGTTGTTGATGCAAAATCTTTTTTGGAGACAAGATAGACTGATCGACTCAAATGAAGCTTCAAAGGACTCTGACTGGATATGATATGTCTAAGATACATTGGAGACCATAGGATTTGACATTGATTGCCCCCAAGTGTTAAGCATTGATAGGATAGATACACTTGAGCTGATTGGTGTACAAACTGGCTTATTGAAAATAGGAATGCAGAAACAAACCGGGAGATATATACAAACTAAAGCGAGACTGAAAGCTAGGAAAGACCAAGATTGTGCTGATAGATGGAGCATTTTGAAACAAGGGGCGTCCGTTTGCCATCTTTTCACCATCTTGGCAGAGATTCTATTTTTGCTACCAAGGCGCCTGTTTTCAGGTTTTCACCAAGGCACTTTTTTTTTCTCATTTTTTTGTATTTTTCATTTTTTCAATTTTTTTGTACTTTTGATATTTTTTGCTTTTTTTGTGAATCATCAAGGTGCCCATTGCTAGGTTTTCACCAAGATGTTCATTTTTTCAGGACATTTTACCATAGACTGAATGCCTTAGGCATAGAATTTCTTCAGATGGAGAACGTTGATTGGTTCTCGGAGCTATTCTCCTTCAGTCATTGAGAGTTGATAGGCACCAGAGCCAAAAGTAGCAGTGATTACAAAAGGACCCAGCCAGTTGGGTTCAAACTTCCCCTTGCATTCTCGATGTGATTGTTTTTTAGGATTTTCTCTCAAGACTAGATCACCAACCTGAAATTCTCTATGTCTAACTTTCTTGTTGTAGCCTCTAGACATTCTCTTCTGATATACTCTGAGATGATCATACGCTACTTGTCTATGCTCGTCTAGTAGTTCAGGTTCTTGCAACCTAGACACTCTGTAGTCATCATCAGTTATTAGGCCATGCATTCTAATTCTGAGTGATGGGATTTCAACCTCAATAGGCAGTACCGCTTCAGACCCATAAACTAAAGTGAAAGGTGTAACCCCAGTGAGTGTTCTAATACTAGTTCTGATACTAGTTCTGATACTAGTTTTGATACTAGTTCTGATACTAGTTCTGATACTGGTTCTGATACTTGGTATACTTGATAGCATCTTTTTCCATTGCAAACTCCCAAGCAAGATCATATCATGCAGTCCCAATGTCTAGCAAGGTGGAGAACAAGAGGGATTAGCAAGTTGGTGGAAGAGTTGGAAGACAAGAGAATGAAGGAAATAAATCCTCAAGGGCAAACTCCTCAAGAATACCCAAGCTAGGGAAAAATTGTCATGTAAAGCACATTTGGACAAGCAATGAAAGGCCAGCATAGGATAAGTCACAAAAGCGTAATGCCAAAGAAGGAAAGGATGTAGTCCAAAAGAGTAGACATGTCAAGAGGCTTCATAGTACTGTGTTTTACTCTTTTTTATTAGATCAAGACTAAAGGGGAAGAGGATAGCGATAGGCTAGAATGAATGAAGGAAAATAGACATGAAGGCTAAACAAGAAGGGAATGAAAGCAAGATCATCATAAGATAGCTCACAAAATAGCCAAATGTTCGTGTATGGATCAACATTGTCAAGATCAAAGAGAAAAGATGGAATGGATGAAATATGTAGAAGAACTACGCATGATGCCTGATTGCTAGGTTTTCATCATGGTACTTATCCAAGGTGCCACAAGGGAGTGGTTTTCACCATAGGATGAATTTATTTCTCTTTACTTTTGCTACCAAGGTGCCTATTTCCAAGTTTTCACCAAGGCACATTTTTAATTTTAATTTTAATTTTTTATTTTTATTTATTTTTTTATTTTATTTTTTTGCAAGAAGGCAAGCTTTTTAGATAATGCTCCTTGAAAGGATGAACTATGATATGCCAAGGATTCAAAATGATATGCTCAAAGATGCTGATAGGGAAAGGGAGATGGAAGAGAAAAATGGAGGATAAGGTTTTATGTAAAGCGAGTGAGGTTGGAAGATAGGAGGAATAGGCAAATGAGGAAAAAGGATAGAAGGTAGAAGGATAATGAATGGAAGGATTGTGAAAGGGTAAATGGAAAGGAAGGAAAGATCAACATCAACACACACCTTGAAGGGTGGGGAGAGGATGGAGGAAAAATGAAGGAATACATGAAGGAATATGGCAAATGGATAGTAGAGGTTGTGGTTTAGGCGCATAGAATGGAAGGATGTTTCTAGAGGAATATGAAGTGGAAGTCTTTGGAAGCTTGAATGTCAATTTCACTTTTTGCTCAACACTAAACTCTTTCAAGAGAGACTTTGGAATCCATATAGCCGTAGGCTTTTTATTTCCTTTTGATGATCTAGAGAGAATATCTTCAATGATGGGTTTTGGAACCCATACTTGTCTTGTAGTTTTTTTCTTAGATATCTCTTTTGACTTTATGCCTCCATGTCATTTAGAGGAGACATGGTGATCTTCTTTTTTTGATGGATTTTTGTATTGCTTCTTTTTCTTGTATTGAACATTGAAGTTACTTCCAAAAGACTTGGGACTTGTGGAAGAAAAAGGAGGATATGATTGATTTAGATGGGTGGGTGGATGAAAAGGATTCAAGAGTATGCATCTATGTTGATCTTGAGGAAAGATGGGAGATGGAGGGATGTAAGGACCCAAGATGGATGGCGAATTAGGAGAGTTAGGAGGGGAAAGTGAAGGGACGTAAGGACCCAATATGGATGGCAAATTAGGAGAGTTAGGAGGGGAAAGTGAAGGGACATAAGGACCCAAGATGGAAGGAAGATGTGAATCCCTTTGTAGTGGTGGAAGAGGTCCCAAGATGGAAGTGGAAGATGCAAAAGGATAATTAACAAGTTCATCAACATTTATATGACAACCAAGGACATCAGCATCTTTAGAGTGAGCATTAGAATTTTCAATAGAATCGTGGACATCTTGGATATGAGCACCTTCTTTGATAGGATTGTTCAAAGCTTGCAAAGACTTAGGAAGAGTAGAAAGTGGAAGTGAACATGGAGTGGTAGAATAAGAAGATGGAAGACTTTGATCTTGACAAGGATCTTTGGATAGCATAAGCGCATAATTTTTCTCTTGATTTTCAATAGGCTTAACATTGGAAGGAACAACACCATTTTTACCAACCTTAATGGAAGTATCATCTTTGGAAAGTGAAAGTGTAGTAAGGTTATTTTGATTGTCAATAAGCTCAACAGTGTAAGTAGTAGCTTGATCTTGCTTAGGAGAAGACTTAAGACATGGTGGAATGCATAAAAAAGGGTGTGCAGGATCAAAATAACCTTGAGGCGGATAAGAGACATCGTGAAAAGGAGTGGATGACATGGAGGGTTCTTGATCTTGATCTTTCTTTATGTTCTTTTCTTTATCATTTCTGGAGTCCTCTTGACATGGAGCCACTTCTAAGGACAAAGAAGCATGTTGGGATTGTATGGAAGACTTTGGAAGAGATGGTGGAGGACTAGTTGAAGTAGGAATTATAGCATATGAAGGCTTAGGCTCTTTAGGTTTAGCATTATTGAAAGTATTTGCAGCCAAGTGAATGTTAGCTTGAGTTTCTTTAAGAGGTAGCCCTTGAGGATAACTATAGGGAACCGTATGAAAAGTATCAGGGCTTGTGTCGGATGAAGGTTCTGTGAAAGATTTGAAAGACTTGGAAGCTTTAGGAAATGTATGGGTATTGGAGGAAGTAGGGGATGGAAGGGAAACATCAAAAGACAAAGGTCCAACATTAACATGATCTTGCTTGAGAGTGTAATCTTTATTTTCAACATGAGATTTCTTAGAGGAGAGATCCTTGTAGTATGCACATTTATAATCAGCGCGGTAAACTTTCTCTTCCTCAAGTGAAATAGATGGATCATCTAGGTATTGTGCACATAAATAATCAAAGTCTCTTTCAAAATCAGAATCATATGGATCACCCTCACGGTCTATCCAATGTGACGGCCCATTTGTAGTAAGCAAGAACACATGATGAGGAGGATTCTTAGGAACAGAGGTGTCGTAGGTATCATTACACTGTCTATCATCATAGTCATCATAGTCTCCAAAGATGGATGTGTCACTCTCCATGGAAGAGGTATCATAAGGGCTATCACATTGCTCAAATTCTATTCAGGGGCATGGTGACATGTACAAGTCTTTATCAAATGGAAAAGGGCATAGAGCTTCCATGGAGAACTCTTTAGGTTCCTTCTCTTTCTTAAGATTGTTAAGTTCAACTTGCCTGCATCTATTTCATCATAGCAGTGATTAGATTTTCTTCCTCATGTGTACTGATTCTTTGAGACATGTTTATTGATTCTCAATAGCTACTTCTCTGTTCCTAACACAGTGATTTTATCGACAGATTCTAGAAATAGGCTAAAAAAGCTAAATATCTGGCAATTCTGACAACTTTCAAAAATTTCCCAAATGACATTCTGTAGACTCGTACGATAGTGGGTATGCCACGAAATGATAGTTGCAAAACTTGTACGACAGTTAAAAAACTCGTACGATAGAGGATCTGCTATGAAACGACAGTTGAAAAGCTCGTACGACAATTGCTAGTAGGATTTGACTCTTGGAATTTGACTGGCAAAAAGACTCGTACGACATTGGGTCCCCTATCATACGAAAGATGGGCAGTAATGAAATGACACTTGACAAAAACTCGTATGACTTTCTAACCTCCTGAGATGACTTTTGACTCCAAAAAAGAATTTTACTTCAGATTTTGCAAATTTTGAGTTTTCAGATTTGGATTATTTGCAAATTTCAATGTCCAGATTTGAGGATTGTAACAGATTTGTTCATTTTCAATAACCAGATAGATAAACAAGCGTGCAAAATAGCAAGATTTCAAGCATGTCTGAAAATAATGAACAAGGGCAAAAGCAACCTTGCGCATGAACAATCAAGTGACTTATTCATTCTAATCCTCAAAAGCGCTAATTGTGTATGTTCCAAAAATGTTTTGCAATAATGCACATATACCCTAGAAAATGAAAATTTGGCCTCGCTAGGGTTTTTAGTAATGGTTCGACTCTGCAACTTTTATGATCCAAAGGGGTGAACTCCAATCCCAGTGCACCAGGGTTTTGACACAGTCTGAGAACTTAATCTTCAAGAGCTGCTAGGGAGATCTGACAACCCAATAATGAACCACACCTGTGGAGATTTCTTCCACAAGGACATTTATATAGTGGTTGTCACTACCACGGTGAAAATGGCTATTACCACTTGCGGTTTCGTCAATGTAGTTTGCCTTGTGAAGGGAGTGTCCACTATGGTTAACCCTCTCTAAAGGTGACTCACATTAGTATACCACAAGGGGACTTGGCTCCAGATCCAAGGGTTTGACGCCTTTTCACTTTTAACCCAGACAAAGCAGGCAGATAAATCTGACACGCTAAGATGAAGATTATCTCACCAAGGTCTATGATATCAACCCCATGTGATCTATCAACCCCTCCAGAGAGAGAATGTATCAATCAATAAGGGAAGATGCACAAACCAAGTAGAACATGAGACGCATTAAGTATCCTCCCTACCTATAAGGATTCTGTCATCAAGAAGGATTTCACTATGAATCCAATCTCTCAAGAACCACAAATAGTGTTCATAGGGCCTAATTACTATGTTTTCATAGATATATTTCTGAAAGTAAATCTACCGAAAGTACTCAAAAGCAAAAAGAGGAACACTTAACGCTTAAAGCGAATATGAGGTGAGTCCACAAGGTGGAACAATTAACCCCTCACACAATCTAAAAATGAGTCCACAACTTAGAAAATAAGTGAGTTCTAAAAAGCACAAAAGGGTTGCCTGGTGGAACAATTAACGCTTCTCTCCTGTAGACCCCTCCCCTTTATGGCGCTGAGATTGCAACCACGGGGTGGAATAAGGGGCCGACAAATTTAGTGAGTCCAATAACCCAAGATAGCAATCTAGATCAATCACAAGTATCTAAGACTGCTTATCAATACTTAAGGTGTTACAACCTAGTATTCAATTATGCAAATTTGAAGAAAAACATGCAAAGAAAACACTCAAACCAAACACATGAGAGATTCATTTTAGGATCCAAATTGAAATGTTATCAGATTAAAGAGAATACCTGGAATCCTCGCAATGCGCTTAGTAGATTTTTACCTATTTTTAGCAATTCTTGCACTTTTTCCAATCAAAACCAGTAGGAGTCAATCAAAAATAGAGAATTTCAATTGTTAAGATTAGCCGTTAGTCAAAATCTGAAAACCAAATATGACAAAGTGCCCTGAAAAATGAAATGACAGTTGAAATCTAATGTCGAAACTTGTACGACAATGGGTCTGTTACCAAACGATAGTGAGAAACTCGTACGACGGTGGGTATGCTCCCAGATGACAGTCTAGAAACTCGTACGACACTGGGTGTATGATGAAATGATAGTTTAATTTCTAGATGATAGTGTGTACAATCTGGCACGATTCTCAATCTAGTAGACTGTCGTACGATAGTGAGTCTAGTGCGAAATGACTTTTGGCAGAAACTCGTACGAAGATTGTATGGACAAAAATTAAAAATCATAATTTTGCATAGAAACCAAGGAAAAAAAGATAGAAATTGATAGAATTGAATTGGAAACCCATTTCAGGGCCCCACGGTGGGCGCCAGAAATGTGTGTGTGAAAATTGTACCTGATCTATAGACACAACACTTCAATAAAACATTAGAGGTTAGCAAAAATGAAATCGTGCAATGAATTGAAAGCTAAACTAACTAGGCGATTTACTGCCTTCTAATAGGTGTGAGTATGATGTTCTTAGATTGTATCGAGATCAGTGACCTTGACGACACCTAAACGAAGGATTTGAATGCAAAACTGATATAAAATATGAATGCAATTAATCTATTTTTTTAAATTTTAGATGCAATAAGAATGATAAAAACTTATATGAATCTAGAATCTAAGATGAAATTGATATGCAATAAATTGATCTAACAATGATATAAAAATGAATCTAAATGAATGTAAAAACCAAATTGATCTCACAATAGCCTTGATTCACAATAAGCTTTGATTCTCCAGATAGCAATTCACCAGCATGAGTTTGCAAAATTATGAGATGATTTGAGATGAGATGAAGCCTTAATTTATAGAAATCCGGGGCTTTAGAGGTGCATGGATAAAAGCCATAAATCACTCAAATAACTCAGCTTGATTTTTGAGTTATTTTTAAATAAAGATAATTAACTCACAAAAATATGCAAAAGCAGAGTTTAACTCAAATTAGAAGTTTAGATCAACTTTAAAACTCAAAAATGATGTTGAGTTCCAAAAAGTCAATAACTTGCATTGATTTTCTGATTTGGAGTTTAACTGCTCTTTGATTGTGCACATGGATAATTATGAATTAATAAATAAATAAAGTGATTTATTTCCAACTTAACTGATTTTGAAAAATAAAACAATTGATTTATGGGTTAATCAATCATTTAATCAAACTTTTATTCAAAAACAATATTATTAAAAATTGACAACTTGCTTTAATTAATTAAATAAGAATTTAATCAATTATTCATAGGATTTTGGATTTATTGTCAAATTTAAATAATAATACTTAGGAATAAATACAATTAAATTCAATTATATAATTAAGTGGCAGAATTAAATCTAATTAATTAAATATTAAGAATATTCAATTAATCAAACTATAGGATAAATAGGATTTATCGCCAAATAATCATTAAATTAAAGATAATTAGGATGATTAGGAATATTCCCCAATGCAGAATTTAAGATAATCAATTAGAATTCGATGATGTGCCAATGTGCCTTAGGTTAGGACTTTGATGTTGATTTCGTTCGATATGATGATATAGGAGGTTTATGAACTTATAGCCCATTTTTGGGGTATTACATCTACTATTCATGCTAATTCTTCCTTGGTTCCACAATTGATCAATTCTTTAGACTATTGGCACATGTATTTTCAACTAGTAGTTAAATTATCTTGTACATGATTAAGTAGTGTCATTGGACTCACATGTACTCTTTGACTAACAAATATTTTTCCTTTCTTGCACTCTATTAATTCTTCAAGTAGTGTTGTTTAGGGCACTCATGTAGATTGTAGCCTTTTGTATCTTTGATTGATAGATGGTTTGCTCATTGTTTGAGTAGTGTCATTGGGTGTACTCATGCAAATTGATCTTTATCATCATCTTTCTTTCAAAGGAGGTTCTTTATTTAGCAATATGATATTTATCATTTGACAACTATCCACATTTTTCTTGTGTTTCAGAGGTTGTCCTTTTGCACTTCATATAGTTTCATCTCTTGCTTTTAGAGAGGAGTTTTTTTTCCCATGTGGTTTTTCTCATTTTTCTCAATTTGAGTGACTTTCATTATACATGGGTACCTAATGAGGTATTTTGTTGTTGAGACCCATTCATGCATTTAATACTTAGAGATCTTTGTCTCCCTAAATTTCACATAAGGGGAGGTCTTAGATCATTCATATTTATTGCATTAGACATGTTTGTATATGTTACATAAATTAATTATGCACATGCTCAAGAATATTTTCACGTGCATTCTTATGCATAATTTAGCACATGTTTGCACATACATGCCTAGCTTAAGTTTACTTAGTTGAGCCTAATTTAATTTTAGTTCAGTCTTCCTTAGGTATTCATTGTAATCATCTAATGATCTTGCAATCATAACCTTGCACTTTTGCTTGATCTTTTTATCTTGAGAAATGTAGCATTTATTTTCTTTCTACCCTCCTTGTGGAAGGTGTTCTTGTTTTGTTTTTTGATCCCAGAGGTGCTTTTGTTATGAATTTCAAAATGGCTCCATAACTCCAACATAGTATCAAAGCTCCATTCCAACAAGATCCTACCTCAAAACACACAAATAGGAAGAACAATCCATGAACAAGTAACCTCAACAACACACTAAGGACTTCCCTCTAACATGCTCAAGAACTCAATCTATGGGACATAATAAGTCACAGGTTTCTTCTCTTTCACAAGAGCTTTTGAATGTCAAGTGCTAAAAATGAGCATATTTTGCCATTTTTATATTTTCCAAGTGCAATAAATGAAGGGGGTTGCTAGAAGCCTCCAAGGTTGAGGACTCTAGAATCATCATGGGTAGACATGCCAACACACCAACAAGAGGTTAGGGGTCCCAAGTGACACAAAAGAACAAGCAAGATGTATGAGGATTTGGCTCTAATTAGGATCTCAAAAGGAAAACAAGAGAATGACCAAGGGGGGTGTGGGACTAGGACCTGGGGTCTGAAAAGAGTCAGGGCCAAGTCCTAAGAATCCTTGAGGTATATGATCCCACTAGGAAAAAAGAGAAAGAAAAACCAAAAAGAAAGGAAAAGGAAAACGGGACCCTAGATTTGTCAAACAAAATGTAGGGACGAGTATGTAGAATAAAACAAGTCACAATTCTACAAATATTTAATAAAGAAAGTATATCACATGTGTGTGTGTGTGTGTGTCTATATATATATATATATATATATATATATATATATATATATATATATATATATATATATATATATATATATATATATATATATATATATATATATATATATATATATATATATATATATATATATATATATATATATATATATATATATACAATCTAACACTAAAATAATTAATGGTAACTAAAACATGAATAAGACAACATCATAAATAGAATGATAATACACAAAAAAAAAGGAACCTAACTTATTTTTATATAGTAAATATTCTATATTTCATACCTCGATTGATATCTAGAATGAAATTACTCATATCAAGATAATATGATAATTAAACCATTATTCTTATGAGATACATGAGTAAAGATACTAAGCTATTGTATTTAAGAATATCAAATAAGATCTTATACTAAATTTATACTAAGTTTGTAATTCCAATTTGAAAAGAAACGGTAAAGAGTATTTATTGAATGTTATATTGATTTGAAAGTCTAGATACTGAGAACGATTTTTTCTAGACATGATCTAAATATTGAGATTGTAAAGATAAGAAGGAACTTAAAATTTAATTTGAATAACTATCTATGAAACACACTTTTACCAATGTCCCTTAATGTTAATGAAGGGCATAAAGTTTGTTCATATAGATCCTCTTAAACAATACATTTAATAACTGAAAATCATTTCACACCCTTTTCCAACTTATGCATGCATGTTTGAAAGAAAAGATGAAAAATTTATTTTGACACTTTTTAAAGATTCATAGGCATTGGTGATATATTCTAAATAGAGAGAGAAATAAAAAATAAAGAGCTTGATAAGGGAATATAAGAACTTCTTTTCCCATTCCTACATTGATATGGAACCCTATCATAGTAATAGTTACATGCTTAAAGGATACCTAGGGAAGAATTTTACACCGATTGACATAATGCCTCAAAAGATCTTGATATGGATCATGGTGATTACAAATAATCATAACGAACTTCTTTTCCCATTCCTACATTGATATGGAACCCTATCATAATAATATTTATATGTATAAATGATACCCATGGAAGAATTTCAGGCCGATTGACATAATGTCTCAAAAGATCTAAATATGAATCATGGTGATTACAAATAATCATAAATTGAATTGAGGAAAAGACTTCAATAAGAATCCGAAAGTTATATAAAGGATAACTTCTCAAAGGTTTTGCCACTACCAAAGACTTTCTGATAATTTATTCAGAGTTAATCAATGAGTACGCATTGGCATCTTATAGGGAAGTTGCATGTAAGAAGAGCATTTCAACACTATCAATCCTAAACGTAGAGGCTACCATGCATGTTTTGATTTACCAAAGAAAGAGAGAGAGTGAATGTAAATAATGGAAGGTTTAGTCACTGTGATCATCAATTGAATGCCACGTCACTATTCATAGCGATCAGACTTGTCTCACTTTCTATCACATGGAGAAGACTATATGTCACGGCTTGCAAGTATTCTATTTCTATCCACAGTAGCTCTGACAGCCATAAAGATCTTGCATAATAAACATAAACATAATGACTGGAGGAGGAGTGATTACGTACAATGACCAAACCACACCTGTAACCTTGATCACAGAGTCCCCTTCCTTAACAGTTCAATATAACAGCGACAACAATAATAGTGGTTGAAAGGTGTCGCCCCAAACAAGGAAACATAAAGATTCAACTCACTGTGCCAATGGTCATTGCCTCATAGAGGTTCAAAAGCACAACCATTCGGTGCTCGGAAATAGTTTATCGTTTGGTTCAAATGCATAATCACATAAATAAACTATATGAAAGCTAACTTATCATCATCTAAATGCAAGTTTTAGATGAGCTACGCGCTGTGTGTTTAAGGTTCCCATCATATTTATCCTTTATCAAATGGCTAGATCTCCTCTCCTCAACCATGTCCCTGTCTGATTCTCACTTACACTGAGTCATACATCAATAGGTTAGTCTAAAAACCATAGTTGAAGCATGATTAAATAAATCTATTGAGTCATAATCTAATAATCAAGAGGTAATTAAATAATAATATATTTTAATTTACTACATTATAAAAGCAAGTAAAAGATGGGATGTGACAAGAAGGCACAATTTTTCTTCTTCTTTGACTAGCATTCATTTACAAAATGACCTACTTTATTACAATCGTAACATGTTGCACCATTCAAGTTCTACAATTATTTCTTCCATGTCCTCTTCCACCTGCTATAAAATTAGATTATCTATTGTCCTCTATATAATTCTATTTTCGATTATTTTGTAGTGCGTATGCATTTTTATCATTACTCCATAGTGGTTCCATATATCCTCCATCATTGTCATACAATTGATGCTTTGTGAGGCCTTTAACATAAGCCATATTCTTTCTAGTTTTTTACCAAAATCATGATGCAATTAACATCTATGGTCCAAGTGGTCCTCAACTTTCTAGATGTGTAACTGATTAACTTAGGGCAATTTTGTGTGAGGTAATTGTCTCATTTACCGCAAGGTTCCACAATATAAGGAGTTGAACTTGATCAGTATTGTTTTGAATTATTCTTGAAGAATAACTTTTATTCTTTTTCCTTTGGCCTTAGGGAATTCATTTCAAACAATTCTCTCTCTTGAGCATTATGAGCACCATATTTCTTTACATTTATTTTCTTCTTCTTTGGCCATGATACCATTTTGTAGTGTTAATTGTTCTATTGCCAATTGTAATTTCTCAAGGGTTTCTTTCTATCCATCTTTATATTTATGCTCTACACTATTTCTGGGCCTTTATGTGATACACTATAGTGACAACAAAAATTCTTCCATCTAATGCACCTCTAATATCTTTTTGTGATTAAAAAATGAGCAATTCTATCTTTTGCATTCAGTTAAAGGTTCTTTTAGTTTTTGACATACCTTCTTAAATATTTTGTCTTATGTTTTAGCGAATTCATCCTCCTTTCAAACAAAGTCCTTATTTTTTCTTACACACTCTATAGGGATGTCCAAAGTATCAAAACTTAATATGAAGTCCTTGATTTCTTCCTAATTTCTCTCATGCTTGGGGTATGTCTTTTTACATTGGTCTAGTGTGTCCTTCTAAAAGGAAGCCACAAAGTCTCATAATTTGACCCTACATCCTCCTCAATATTATATCTTTCTCAAAATGATTCTAATAAGTGTCCCTTTGAAACATTGGTAACTTAGTTGATGGCTCCATTTTTGTTTTCTTTTTCTCTAATTTTAGTTTGCGGATTGGTGGAATATTTATTTTCTCCTTCTTTATACTTTTTACTTTATGGGGATTATGCTCTCTACCCTTATCTCATGCTAACTTAATCTCTCAAATTATTCCTCTCCAAGAATTTATTCTCAATATGTTGAATTGTCTTCTCTATTAAGTTTGTTTCTTCTTTTAGCAATATTTCCTCAATTAAAATTCTCATACTCTTATACGACGTGGGGAATGGATTTTGGTCTAGAAGTTGTGACTCTCCATAACATCTTTTCATCTTTTTATTTGTTAATAACATTCTATTTGTTAGTGAACATAATTCTTCTCCCAAATTAAATATGGTTTTCTTTTCAATTTCTCCATTTCCTCTTTTTTAAAAAAAATTTCTTTATACATGTATTAAATGATTCCTTCAAGTATTCTTCTTGAATAGACAAGAGTTTATCTAAAGTTTTGAGAAATTTGAGAATTGTATCATCCAACTTAAGTCTTAGGTTTGATAGATTTAATGTGATTTTAAAACTTTTTAAGAGTTGTGGTAGCTATGGAGCTTCGACTGTGGTGCTACAATCTCCTAACAACAACTTTTTGGATCTTCCACAATTATTTATGCTCTTCTCCAAATCGGTTAAAACTTGTCCTTTTTTCCACTATGAATTTGATTTCTTTGGGGTCTTCCATACTTCCTCGTTGTTTTCCTTTTCTTTATCCACTTCGGCAACACACATCTAGGCACACTTAGCAACACCCTTACTAGCACACTCACTCCTTTTCTTCTCCACATTTTCCATTCTTTTGTAATGTCTTTCAACCCCCGTCAATTTTGTTTTCGTCTTCTTTCTTTATCATTTGGGTTCGCTATGTTCTTTTCTTCATAATTAAATTTTCTCTCTAATCTCTCTTGATTTTTTCTTATCTCCTTTGTTCATGGATGTTTTTTTATTTTAGATTACATTACTCCTTTATCCTTTTGCATGGTAGCTTTTGGTATTTTTTTTCTATTGGTCACATATTTTTGTGGAACTCCTCCTCCTCTCTATTCTTCATCTCCTTGGTGTCTAACCCCTATTGGTATGTGGTGATTGATCATGCAAATACTGCACACTCATCATGTATCATTTATTTCGTTAACCAACCTTCTAAATTGCCTCAAAAGGCTTGATAAATAAGTGGTTATGTGATGTAAAATTATCAAATTGTAATTTGCTCTTTGCCAGATAATAAAATAAGTGGATGACAGTTTCTCTAGTGGATGTAGCCCATATTGGGCGAACCATGTTAAATCTCTCTATTATTGCATTTTTGTCTTCTCTTATTTCTGCATTATATTAATATTGTTTATTGCTCATATCTCTTGAAAACCTAACAACCCCATCTCACAAGGCAAACACCAAGGATATAGTGTGACACATTATTAGAAAATTGACATCCTTCTTTCTCCTTCTATATCTAGTTTAATTTTTTTAAAATTTGAGTTATCCTAGTTGTCCTTTATACAACTTAATGAGGGTCCCAATAATGAAACCAATATCAACAAAAAATAAAAAAAAGGGAAATACATGCCAAAGTTATGACCCTAAAGTAATTTTCACATGTTGTATTTATACCCCAAGCTTAGTTATACAAAGGGAGCAAGAAGTTAATTTGGACAAAACATTATCTAGTTAACAGAAAAAACATGAAACATTCAATATACATAATATATGTAGAATTCATGTATATTGGTATTATCAAGATGAAGAATGTACATTCATCTTATTTTTTTTTATATCCCATATATTACATCATATACACGTATTTTATGTTATCTCTTTTATTTTCCATAAATACTTCTTGTTCCTAAATTTCCCTTCTCTATTATATATATCTTTTGTTATACAAATATCTAGTGGATATGACGTTACCTATCTATTCTACTCCTATCCTAGATGATATCTTTCCAACATGAAGATCTACAAGCTCTTTGTTGTGGAGTGCAATAAGTTTTGCATTGATCGTATTTGCACTTACTCCTTTCTTGCTAACATTGCTTCTTTTGCCATCAAATGTTATAATGAACTTGACCCTTGTTAGAATGCATAGGGCTTGCATCTTATCATATCAAACCAAACACCACTACAGATTCATGATCATGGTAATGTTCTTGTATTAATGAAGGATGATTATGGGGTATGGCATACCTGCCATATTTCTTTTATTAAGCACATAAAATAAAATTACCGTCACTTAAGTGGACATTCACAAGTTGATTTCTAATGACAATTTACAAGATTTTAACTTTACATCAAATCATTTTTATTGGTTATTTTTCTCAATACTACCACCAACGATGTAATAAGTTCTAACTCTAACTTAAATCCATGTCAAACTACATTTTTGACATTGTAGCTATGTTAATTGATTTAAGAGTTTTGATAAAACAAAGAAAATTTAAGTACTCAAATAAAAAAAAAGAAATAAGAAAGATAAATTGAAAGAAAAAACACACATATACACAAACATCAACTTCCTAATTAAACTTTGTTGTTATCTCTCTGAAGTATTTTGTAGCAAGAGTCAAAGTCTGAAGAGAATGTGTATGTATGTTGACTTACAATTAGGCTCCCAAATTACGCAACTCAACAACAACATCAAAGTTCATAATTTGTCAAAAGATCAACATCTCTATTGTAATGACCCTTACCAATAGGATCACTAAAAAATCCTCAAAACTGAACTGTGGCAAATCGTCGAACACTTGGCAAGCAACTGAAATGTTTGTCTGAGATGTTGTGTTTCAAAGTGTTTATTGTTTTGGGCATCAAGTTGCAATTGAGATAACAATACCAATATAAAGAAATGACAATGCAAAGCCAATATATCATAAACTTCTCAAATCAGTTGCAATGTAGGACTGTTATGCACTATTACAAATGATCATTGATAAATGACAACCAATGTAGATGCAACTATGTCAACCCAGCTAGTAATGTCTGATGACTATTTTTTCAGATTGTGTATGATTGTGACACTATTCAGAATACAATACTGTGCCTTATGACAATGTGGCAATACCCTTGCTATGCATTCATACTACAACATATATCCATATCTGATTATAGAAGACTGACTGTTACAACTAGGACAAATTGAGCTCTATTATGATCCCCTTTTAACACATGAAACATATGAATCTCAATCCTATCTATGCACTATATTTCGGTACCAACCCAAAAGCAAGTCTGAATATATTGTTACGTGCATACATATACGAGACTGTTACATAGGTAAAATACAATGACACCAAAACTATAACAGAGACAGCTGATGACAATATAACATTATGAGATAACAATGATAACTGAGACTAATCTCTGCATACACCTATGACTGTCACCACAGAATATTTTCATACATGAATTGACAATAAATAGTTGTAATGGAACCTGTTTGATGCTCCTTGCAATCTGCTATGAATGATGATTAAGACGCTGCAAGAACAGACCCGAACTGACCCCAAATTGCTCCTCTACAACCTGCCGTACAAACCCAGGTACAAGCCGTACAGTACGACACCTGTACTAATTTATGTGCAAGGTGAAAGCTGTCGAAAATGTAGGGAATGGGAGCGCCTAGGGTGTAGGAACCCTTCCTCAAATGCATAAAAAATTAACCCCAGTAGATGTGAAGATATGTGCAAATTTCTGGTTCCAAACCCTGATATTGCAATTCTGAAAATGTGTCAGTTTGTCTTCAATCCTTTGCCAAATTGATTCACCAATGCCAATGGTGAATTCCAAACCTTATTCCAACCAATTACAAACCCTTCAGACAATTTCTCAATGAAGTACAATTGAGATGGCTGAATACCAACTCCAAACTTGCAACCCTTCAGTAGATATTTCACTACCTCAGTTATGCCAATTTAGGGGAGTGATTCATTCCCAAAGATTGAATAGTATTTGCAGACCAACAGACTACAAATTGCTTCACAATGAAGAAGTAGAAGAAATCCCAAATCCAAGCATGTTCAAATGAGAGGCCCAACCCTCTATTTATTCACTTTTTGGAGAAGTTGCTAAGAACTTCTAGAAACATCCTTTATAAAATCATATTATAATGCACTTTATAATAAAGTAACTTTATAATATAAAAAAGTGCAATCTCAACTTAAAATTATAACAATGTAGGCCCCAAAAGTCTCATAACTGAATGTAGGCTCCACTACAACTGCATGTAGGCCTCAAACTAGATGTAGGCTCTGTCAGCAATATGCAATCAAATGATCAGCACAATGACTCTCTTTCCAAATCATTTGCCTACAAGAGTCGATAATAGGCAAATCCGGCATGCAAAACGTTGTCAGCCAAAATGGGGACATGACATCTATCTATCCTACCTCCAACACTAGTAAGGTTGGACAACCTTTGATGCTGCTTTCTAAGGCCTATCAATGCATTTTGATATAAGTTCAGATTATGAGCTTCACTAGCCTTTTAGAGAGTGGAAACATATTTTGTTTGTATGATGACAAGCTATAACAACACTATGTAACAAGACTTTGTGTTGTGTACACAACCTCTTTAAGAACGCTGTGTTGTTATTTGAAACTTCTTCTTATTATGTATTGTAATTTTAGTTAATTTTTTCCAATGAAAACAAAACTTCTCAATTAAAAACAGTTAAGCTAATTTCTAAATTTATCAATTGTCTTAAATATGACTCAACTCATTCGTATACTCTTAAGATTTGGTTTATTTGTTACTCATTCATTTATTGTTTGGAGTTGCCAAAATTTAGTCCATCGGACGAAGACAGATACCGGCAGTATATATTTTCAGCTTTTTTTTAACTCGGTGAATCCACGTGGATTCCATGAATAACCGCTAGGAGGCGCCATTACAAACTACCCGTTAAGCTAATATCTATTACTTTTTTTTTGTACTGTTTTTTAATGTGTGCGCCTCTTCTCGTGCCCTTTTTCCTCCCCGGAAAGCAAAGATTTTCAACTGTACAGAAATTAAATCTTTTTTCTCAGGGTGATCGAATCGTTTGGAAGATTATTTGAATCTGGTTACGGTTGGCGAGCAGACCAACAATGGGCAAAGTTGCCACTCCAGCATCCGTCCCAGCTGCTGTACAATGCGAGCCTTCCTCTCCAGGTAAGAGCAAGCTAAACAACAGTATTCAAGTTAAAGATTCTAAGAAGGATGACTTGAAAACGTCACTTAATAATTCTACGCAAAATGGTGCAGCAACTAAATCGCTTAAAAAGAAGAAAAAAAAACCCTCTGCATTTAGGGATTTTCCTCCTGGTTGTGGTCGTTATGCTGAACCCATAACACGAAATCTTAATCCTTCTTCTTCTCCTTCTGCTGCCCTTAAAGAAGGACGACAAGAAACGTCGACGCCCAGGCAACCCGACATGCCTTCCCTTTCTTCTCATTCTCCTCTGCCCACTGTCTCCGATAATCACCAACATCAGAAAACATCATTGCATGTTGAAACCTCTTCCTCTTCACCCACTCCTCCCGCGGACCATGAAGAGCAACATCACTCAACGATAGTTAAAATTCCTGAAAATCCATCATCCCCTGGCCATTTGGAAAGACAACAAATACCAATTGCTACGAAGACTGAAGGTGGGATTCGGGTGCTTACTGAGGCTACTCCAGTTATCTCCCCAGCTACAGCCGAGATGCACATGTGTCGGCCCGATTCTCCTTTAACAGCCCCTGGTAAACTCTCACCAGTATCTGTCTCTGCAGCTCGTGATTTCTCGATGTGCTCTACTTCTCCTGAGATGCTCATGTGTCCGCTTCTGACACAGCCCTTTTCTCCTTCTACAGCCCCCATTAAGTTCCCTAAGCGGTTTGTCAATGCAAATCGAGATTTTCCCTTTGGATGTGGGAGAAATGCACCACCAACCACAAGAGAAGAGTGCCTCCGAGCTGTTGCAGCCCACAAGGCCTCCAAGAAGCCCACCATGCCGCCTATCACCACATCGCCTGTAAAGTTGGAGCAAGCAGAAGCAAATTCTGACTTGGACTCAGAAACTGTAGTGAATCAGCTGGATATAATTTCTAAAGATAGTGAAGTAATGCTAACCCCTACATCAATAGATAGTGAAGCAACTTCGACTGCTCCATCTGAAGAGCTCTCCAATAGCCCAGATGAGGAAAACAACATATCGAACAGGCAAGCCTTGATGGTATCAACTGATTATAATTCTGAAATCTCACAAAAATTTAAGACAAATGGTGAAATTGCCAATAGTGGGATTGTTTTGAGGAGCAGAGCTTCTGGCTCATCAATACAGACCCAGTTGTCACATCCAAACACCTCCAAAGTGAATCGCAAGATTGCCAATTGTGGGACAACAGCGAAAAAGTCTAAGAAGGGAGCTTCTTCTTCCGCAAAACATATACAAACAATTGAGAATGTAAATTTATCTTATTCACAATCTAACTTAGGTGACAATCAACTGGATTTGGTTCCCAAAGATAGCAAAGAAACTCCTGAACATGAAGTTTCTGGCCTCAAAGTAGAGGAAGACTTACCATATGGACAAGGTTTGTTAGAAGCATCACCTGTACCCCTGCAGTCTCAAACAAAGCCAAAAGGTTTACACAAATCCAAAGGAAAAGCAAAGGCAGCTGATGATGGAAGCTCTGCAAATAAATCCAAGAAGAAATCTCAATTCAATTTGAAGCCTAAGGTTCAAAGTGTGAGCTTTGCTCTTACACCCTTTGATAGTGCCGATGGCCAAGCTAAATCTGATGGTGATGGAACAGTTACCCGTGCCAAAGTCAGAGAGACCATGCGGCTTTTTCAAGTGCTTTATAGAAAATTCTTGCAAGAGGAAGAAAACCATACTAAGGAGCCCAGACAGAGCAAGAGAAGGCCAGATATAATGGCCGCCAATGTTCTTAAGGAAAAAAAGAAATATCTTAACAATGGGGAAAAGATTGTGGGTAGTGTTCCTGGTGTTGAAGTCGGAGATGAATTTCACTATAGGATTGAGCTTATGATTGTCGGTCTTCATGGACAGTCTCAGGGTGGTATTGATTATTTGAACTTGAAGCAAGGTAAATCTATTCTTGCCACTAGTATTGTGGCATCGGGTGGTTATGAAGATAACGATGAAGGCGAAGTGTTGATCTACTCTGGGCAAGGTGGAAACATAGATAAGAAGGGGAAGCAGATGGAGGACCAGAAACTTGAGCGTGGGAACTTGGCACTAAAGAACTGCATAGATGCAGTGTCACCTGTTAGAGTAATAAGAGGTTTTAAGGATTCAAGGAATTCTGGTGGAGGTCGAGGTAGCAAGGATGGCACTATGAGCAAGACAGGCACCACATACACATACGATGGCCTTTATCTTGTAGAAAGATATTGGCAGGAAACAGGATCCACTGGTTTTTCAGTGTTCAAATTTCAGTTGAGAAGAATGCCCGGCCAACCTGAGCTAGCGTGGAATATTGTTAAATCTGTTGGGCGATCAAAAAAGGGGGCACCTCGTGAAGGCCTTTGCCTTCAAGATATATCCCAAGGCAAAGAAACAAGGCCAATTTGTGTTGTGAATACAGTAGATGATGAGGCTGGGCCAGCACCTTTTGAATATTCTGCTAAAATTATATATCCATCAGGGTTTAATCCTCCTACTCCAAGAGGCTGTGATTGTGTTGATGAATGCTCTGACTCCGAAAAGTGTCTCTGTGCTGTCAAGAATGGAGGTGAACTGCCTTACAACTACAATGGTTGTATTGTTGAAGCAAAGCCCTTAGTTTACGAGTGTGGTCCGTCTTGTAAATGTCCACCGACTTGTCACAACAGAGTGAGCCAACATGGTGTAAGAATTAATCTTGAGATCTTTAAGACTGATAAGAGAGGTTGGGGAGTACGGTCACTGTCTTCAATAACTTCAGGCAGTTTCATATGTGAATACACTGGTGAACTTCTTTCTGACATGGAAGCTGAACAGCGGACTGGAAATGATGAGTACCTATTTGATATTGGAAGGAATAATGACCAATCCCTTTGGGATGGTCTCTCTGGTTTAGTCACTGAGCTCCCATCTAATTCTATAAGTGAAACTGTGGAGGATGCAGGTTACACTATTGATGCAGCTAAGTATGGAAGTGTTGGACGATTTATCAATCATAGTTGCTCTCCAAATCTATATGCACAAAATGTTCTTTCTGACCATGATGATAAGAATATCCCACACGTTATGCTTTTTGCTGCTGAGAATATTCCTCCCCTGCAAGAGCTTTGTTATCACTATAACTATAAGCCTGACAGTGTTCGAGATTCTGATGGAAACGTAAAGAAGAAAAGCTGTTATTGTGGCTCCGATGAGTGCACTGGGAGATTATACTGAACATATGTCAAACTGCTGTGGTGCCATATAGTCTTGCCATTTTTCCAAGGTATCATTCTTACCTGCCACTTTTCAATTGTTGCTGGTTCTGACTGGATGACAAAGAATTTGTGTTTGCCAAAATCTCTCCTCTTTATAGAATGTAGATTCACTTTGATAATTATACTTTCTCTTACTACATACATTCTTGTTTGATTATTTTCCTAAATAGAAAGAATCTATTTCACTTGACAAATTGGCATGTTTATTGGCTGTGATGTAAAATAATCAATAAACCTATTGTCCTACTATTATTTTTTGATTGGTAAATCGCAGTTAAGGGGTCTGAACCCATTGAGTTAAAATAACAATGGTTACACAGTTTGCTTATCCAGCATATAAACCAACTATCAACAGTGAACCCTACCGATCTATTAACAGTCATCTATAGAATAAAATGGTGACTAAAAAACAGCTGGGACACCATAACACCATAGTAGCTACCAAATACTATTTTGTGCCAAGTTTAGAATGGGAGTGAAGATGCATGCTGAACATAACCCAGTCCCTCTTCCTTTTCCTTTGTACCACCGTCCAGCTATCCTTTGGTATGGCATGGCAATCACTTTTGTGCTTTGAATAGTATGTGGCAATATGTCACATATTGAAACATCTACAACATCAACAAGGCAGGTCCTCATAATCTAACAACTGGGTCCAATCCCCATCAACGGTTTTCAAATAGATATTAGCTGGAAGAACTTTGGCAATATCCAACTCCACCAAAATATGAGCAAAGACAGTATGGACATAGCTTGAAGAACCCTTGTCCAGCCCCAGAATTTTGCCAATGAATTGCCTGTTGCTTCAAAACAAGATTCAAACTAGAATTGTAATTGAAGGCTGGGAAATCTTGTTGACTTGGTGGTCAGCACCTCCTTGGGGACTCGTGACATGGCTTAACTGCCTCCCATGGGTCTGGTTAAATCTGGCGTTTGTATCGGGCGTTGACAGTTTGGGCTTTTGGCGCTACGGCAAATGATTCCAACAATTGGTATTAGAGCCTTGGGTCACAGGTTCAAGTCTCCCTTCAGTGGGTGCTGAAGGCTCAGTCGGTGCTGAGGGGGAGATTGTTGACTTGGTGGTCAGCACCTCCTTGAGGACTCGTGACATGGCTTAACTGCCTCTCCTGGGTCGGGTTAAGTCCGGCGTTTGTATCGGGCGTTGACAGTTCGATCTTTTGGCGCAACGGCAAATGATTCCAACAAATCTTACCCATATTGAAGTAGCATCAAAAGATTCAGTAGGCAGATTGAATGAAGGGTGCCACTATTTCAGCATAAGCAGATGGTGTTAATAACTCCACTGGTAATCACAATTATTGTGTAAAGTCAAATACAACAACAAAGAAACCCCGTGCACAAGGATAGATCTGTATATTGCCTTCTAAGATGGGTCACCATGTATTGAGATCCAGTTGTGCAATTATAAACTTGTACTTTCCATATTATTGGCTCTCTTATTGACACAAGATGCATTTGTCAAGTTCCTGCCATTGTTGTAATGATTTATATTAGTTTAAAGATTTAATAGCAGAGGAATTTAGATTAGTTATTGAGAAATTCTTGAAGATAAAAGATATAGTCATAGACTAAAAGCTTTACCAACTTATGAAAACCATAGAAGTTTGAAATTTTATACAAATAATTATCTAAATAGCAGATTACATAGATTAGATTACTCAAAAAATTGTCTAAATAGCATATTATATGCAAAATAAACATTGCTAAAATTATTAAAATACGAAACATGTGGTAGCCATTTGCCAAGTATATAGATTAGAATTTCAAATATAAATAAGAAATATAAAATAATTTTAATATCAATGTATTAATTAAATAAATATATATACTTAAATATTTTATTTCCATTCATGATAATATAAATAAACAAATAAGAAATATAAAAAGACATTAAGGTAAAATATATGAATAGAAATATATCTTTTTATTATAAGATTTGGAATCTCAATCTATACACTTTTAATAGAATATAGAGTAAAGTCTAGTCTATTAAAAGTGGTCATGACATGTCCACTATTTCGTATGTCAACATTAATGACATGCAATAGTGGACTTATCATTCAAAAATTTAATATAGTTTGACATTTTATCTATTGCATTGAAATGTGTCATTTAAAAAAAAAGAAAAAAGTGAATTTTATACTAATTGTTTTCAACGCGAACCAATAGAAACAAAGAGCAATGATATTTTTACAGTTGTTTAAAATATAAAATAAATATAGATAATTCTATATGATGCTTGGCTAAGCTGGGGGAATGCATAAGTATTCCTGCCTCGACAGGATATAATAAACATGTATGCTATGGAGTATGGATTTCTTTTAGTTTACTTCTAATCCTTAAAGCTAGTATTCAATTTTCTTTATTCACATGTATATTTACCAACTTAAATTGTAATTTGTTTATCTTTAGATTCAATAGATCAATGATAGTTGAAAAACTAAGTTGCTGGTACGGCTATGTGTATGAGATCTGGGTACGAGCAAGTTTTTTTTGCCCTTGGGTATGTGAGCTTGGGTATATGTAATTTATGCAAAAAATTGAAAGAAATATACAGAATTGTAAAATTAAATACATTTGATAGTATGATACTTCATCATTGATCAATGCTAAATGCCAAAATGGTAGTGGTAAAGATAAATATTAAATGCCAATTGATACATAAATATTTAATATTTATCTTTGTCAATTGGGATTAAATAGTGATAATTTTAGTTGTCTAAGTTCTTGATTCTAGTCTCTACTCCTAGACACCCTCATTTAATCAAATATATTATATGACAAGAGATCCCACCAACAAGTGGGGGTTTGGGAGTGGAGCCTAATGGGTTTGAGGGGCTACAATGATAAGTTGCACAAGGTGTTAGATTTGAAAAAAAACCCATCAATTTTTTTTGAGAAAATGAGAAAAGAGAGAGTGAAGAGAGCAAAATGATCTCTGCATTGGGTGAGATGATGCTTTTAGGGGCACTTTAGGGTTTTTGGATGCAAAAAAAAGATCAAGAAGTGTTGTTTAGTTACTTTTTGGCATTCAGCATCTTTTGGTACACTTGGGTACGCTTGGGAATGTACCCAAGACGTGCCCTTGGGCAAACCCGTACCTAGATATACCCAGTGTGTAGGACACCTTAAGGGCCCGTTTGGGGGCTGGAATTAGACTAGAATTGGCATTATCTAATTCCGGATAATGTCAATTCCATGTTTGTGTCCATCATAAAAATTGGAATTGGAATTTCGAAATTCCAATTTTGCCTCAAAATGGGCATTTGCATCTTCCACTCAAATAGGTGTGGAATTGGAATTTCGAATTCCAATTCCAATTTTTATAAAACCAAATTTAATATTTCGTGGGATCCGTGACTATAAGGATGTATATTATGTTGCTATAAGGATGTATATACATACATGTGTGTATATACATGTGTATATATACACATGTGTGTATATATAGTATATACACAAATGTGTGTATATGTATATACACACACGTGTGTATTTGTGTATATATATACACGTGTGTATATGTGTATACATGTGTGTATACACACATGTATGTGTATATATATACACACATGTGTGTGTATATGCACACATACATGTGTGTATATATACACATGTGTGTGTATATATAAACACGTGTGTGTATATGTGTGTATACACACATGTACACACATTTGTGTATGTGTGTATATATAGTAATGTGTGTATATGTGTATACATGTGTGTATGTACACATATGTATACACATATACACACGTGTGTATATATACACACATGTGTGTATGTGTATATATACACGTGTGTATGTGTATATATACACATTTGTGCATGTGTATATACACACACATGTATGTGTGTATATATACAGACATATACACACCATATTCAAAGAAATTAAAATAAAGAATTAAAATTCCTTATGCATCTTCTCAGTCATCTTCCGGGTGAACCAAACGGGTCAGCCCATATTCCGGAAATCATTTTCAGGATTTGTATCTTCCAGAATTGACTATATCTAGCATTTGGTATTCCAGCACCCAAATGGACCCTAAGGGCGTACCCAATAACATAGTTGAAAACCTCAGACTTGGGGATAATTTGTTTGACCCAAGATTTTCAATGGCTCACGTCTCGGCAATAACTTGGCAAATTTTCCAAACATTAGAAAACATGTAATTTGTTAAAAAAATCTTCAAAAACACACATAGTACTGAACTTAGGGAACATATTATTAATTTTCTTTATATATATATATATATCAAAACAAGAGTTCAATAGTTCTCCTCAAGAACACTTCATAAATATGGCGAGAGCTCACCATTAGGTCTGAGGCGGCCCGCTAGAGCTCACCATTGGAGCAGATTTGGTTCATGGGTGCCCATGGGAGAAACAATGCACTGTGTTTTGACTGGTAGGAAGGAAACAACAAGTTGGATGGTAGTCATTTCTTGTTGGGCAGACCTGGCTGTGCACGACAACTCCAAGAGGGGTAGACTCCTGTTTCAGAAATATTGCCGCTATTTCCTTCAGATTGGTGCGCGGATGCCTGGCATCATGAACATCATGTCACAGTGGGTCTGGGTGGCCTGATGCACCTTCTTCCTTCAGCGGCTGATCTGGTTTCTGTGGTGGTGGAAATAGTTCGGAAGCCACACAATCTGGGGATTGGAAAGGCTATAAGGAGAGGAGAAGGAAGTACTTATTGGGCGGTGTGCAGAGGATGCAGGGAGGGTGAGCAATAGTGAGGCTTTGGGCAAAAAATGGGTTGAACCATTTGTAGGCAGGACAACGGTTAGTCTGGATGATTACATTGGAAAAGAGGTGGCTGATAATAAAAAGTTTTTCACTGAGATGGGCCTTATAGGGAGATTTAAAAAAATGTATATTGTTTGCTTCAAAATGTAAATGTGATTGCTTCAAAGTGGAAGTATGATAGCTACAATATAAAATAATCTGATTATACTATGCTAACACCAGTATTCTTTAAATGCTAGCATAGAGTGGTAAATAGAGCAAGGAGGAGACAACAAAATAAAGCAAGATCACCGCTGTGAAAAACCTTCAAGGGAAGACTTTTACATTTTGTAATGCTGTTCTTCACAATGAAACTCACATTTTTGTATCTCTACCTCCATGGTAGGCAGGATTTTTGAAAGATGTATTAAAAAATGCAAATGTGATTTCTTCAAAATGAAAGTATGATAGCTGTGATATAAAATGATCTGATTGCACTATGCTAACACCAAGACTCTTTAAATGTTAGCGTACAGTGGTAAACATAGTAAGCAAGAGACAAAAAAATAAAACAAGATCATCTGGAAGCTGTAAAAAATCTCCAAGGGAAGTGCTGTTGTTTTTGTAATGCTGTTCTTCACAATCCCACTTTAAGAAAACATCATGCAAAAGGACAGTATGTCTGCTGTGTATATAGAATGAGAGAGAGCTTCCTCAAAAATTGCAAAGCTGAATGCATATGAGAGCATCAAAAATCAACTTCCTTATTTGAAGCTGTAGAGAGAGCATAAAGCTTATTGAGATTGAAAAAATAAGGTGGGTGCATTGTGGGAGTCCTCTCTTAAATAATTGCATGATGCCAAAGATGCAAGTTATTTTAAGGAGAGAGAAAAAGATGAGAGGCTCAACATGTAAGCATCAATAAGGATGTTGCATTATGTAACGCAAAACATTGTGCTCATGGAATAACATCACACTATATAGGGTTGTCACATAAAGAACTAAAACATCACTTGCACAAACATACACTATGGGATCCATAGAGTTGGGGTTAGTATGAATGTATAATAATCATGTATATCACAAGGAAGAGGATTTTAAAGTCTTCATTCTCCAAATGTAGTGGAACCATGAGCACACTAAATGTTTAAATGTTTTGCATTCCAAAAATCATAAATGCAAAATATAACAAAGACAAGAATGATGATACAAACAAAAGAATTGACAACATTTTATGTATCCCATATCCAAGAACTTACAAGGGTATCATGGATCCTCTAGGGTAGATTAACAAACATAAACTAGAAATCATGGGGGAACACAAAACAATCATGTAAACATATAAATTTTATAGATGTGAAGGCTCTTAAGATCATCCACAAACAGATCATTGGTTTGCCAATCTTGGTCATAAGGGGAGGGGTTGAATTTGTTAGGGAAGTACAGTGTTGAAAATTGCATACATCTTTTGCAATTTTACCTACACTTTTGTAGCCACTTTAGTGTCCATTTCCCTAGCATTTGAGTAGGTCCATTTTAGCCCTTGCATCAGCATTTTCCCTCTCAGGATTCTCAGACTCCTTTTCAACAGCTATCTTTCAATGACACTTTTGCATTAACTGCATGTTGCCTTTATCATCTATTGTTTTTGAGCATGATTTGTTTAGACATTAATGCAACGTGTGGACGTCCACACGCTGCACATGTGTCCCCTGACATCCTAACGTTCAAATGCTGTTTTTGAGCATTGTGGAACTTGTCACCTACCTTGGTCGGTGGAAATGGCTTGGAATCTTCTAGCTGGGCTCAGAAGCTCCTTTCCCTCCTTTTATCTCTTTTAAATTCATCTTTTTCATTCCATTTAGGATCTCTTGGTTATCTCTTGGTTCTAGCTTACAATATCTTGGCTTTTACATCTTTCTATCTCTCACTCTTGCTTGCTACGTGAGTCTCTTATTTGCTATAGCACTCTCGAATTTCCACAATAGCCTACGAGTCTCTCTTGGCTTTCTCAAGCCTATCTGGCAATACCATTCTATCTGTCTTGATCCTTTGAGCATCTTGGGATTTACCACATCCCCTATCTATAAGTCATTTACCATTTATTTATTTGTTTGTCTTTTAATCTATCTATTTGTTTGGCTGTTGTGGAGGTGGAAACACCAAAATAAGGACTTGACTAAGGCAAGTCTCCAAACATTCCCAAACATTTTTCATCTCTCTTGTGTGTGTGTGTGTGCATGTTTATTAGGAGCTTTCAAATGCACAAGGGTTTGCTTATGTGCTATTTATTTTATTTTTATTCATCTTTGTCATTTAATACCATTTATTATATGTTTAGCTGCTGCATTTTGCAGATTGCAGGTTATTTGGAGAAAAGAGTCAGTTTTTTGCCATTCTGAGTCTTTTTTGTTTCAGTTAATAGAGGACTACAACACTGCGCATACGTTTGCGCGCTGTATTGGTGTCCTTGGCTGAGATGCTTAGATTTGGATTGAGATACCCCTGCCATTTGCACTTTCCATTTTTGTGATCAAAATCTTCTAGTGGGAGGGATCTTGAATGTGTGTTGTTAAATTGGCTCTGTAAGGAACATAGTTTCCTTTATGTAGGGTCAGATTTAGTCAACTACAAGAAGTATGGCTACAGTAGTACTAGTTGTCTAATCACCAAGAAGAGCTAAAGAATTAGTTTTAAGTGCAACATGATCTTGGATGTCTAGCTGCTCTTCGTGAGGGTAGTTTGGTGAATCACTATTAGAATATGTGACAATATAGTTGTCATTGCTAATCTCCTGGATGGGAGCAATAGCAGGAACAATAGAAGTGGGGACAACTTAAATAAGAAGAATTAATGCAGAATGGCCTGGAGGAGGCGGAGAAGGTGGATTCAACTTTTGCTTTCTATAGGTTGGGGTTGGTAAATATTTGAATTTTCTTTTGTGCAGTTGGTTGGGTATGCTTACATCAATGTTGGTGTGAGAGATTATGCCTAAGAAGACTTAGTGGTGAGTGCATTGAAATGCAGGAAGTACAACAAGAGCAACATAGATACAACCTTTGTGTTAGGCATATCTAGTGTATTAGAAAAGGGAGGAGTATTATGAAGGTTTGAAATGAGGGGAGGTTCGATTGAAGGAGTCGGGAATACTTTTAGGGTGAGGTTCATTAGGATCCAATAGTGGAACAAAAGGTTCTATAGGAGCATCCTTGGGAGGTAGAGGAGGAGGCATGACAAGATTTGGAGGTGGTCGCATAGAGGAGGATGCTTACTGTTGGGCATCTCCATGGTAACTTGTTATTGAGCCAATGCACATCAACTGTACTTATGTTCATGTGCAAGTTGGCTCTGTCAATGATAGGGTTTGGGTACAACTATAAGAGAGGGAACATTGTCCCTCTGCTTAGTTATAGTGCTATCTTCTCTTCTGAAATAGGAGGAAGAATGGTCTCGGTAGGCAAAGGTTGAGGAACTTGGGATGCATGTGATTTAAATTGCACCATGATTGCCTTTCTTCTTTCTATTACAAGGGTATTTGCAGGAATTGCGGGTATTATTGGAAGACAAATTGTAGGAAGTGCATGAGAGAATTTTCATTTTGTTGATTGCTTTCCTTTTCCTACCGAAGGGGTAGATTTGATAACAACAAGGGTCATTTGAGGATGGAAAACCTATGAAGAAGATCTCAACAACATGGGTGCCTTTGCTTTGTTGTGTTGACATGAGGAAAAAAGGCATCATTGAAGGTTGGGCCTTAGGGGGAATGAGAGGTCTACTCAATGGAGGATTCTTATCTGTAACCACTAAGGGGTTGTATGGGGATAGAGGGCAGTTGTTGCAATTGGGTTGCCAAAGGGGAAGTGATTACAAGGGAATTAGAGGAAGGAACTAAAGAGGAAGACCCTAAATGACTTGCTTTATGTTTAGTAGAAGATTTAAATAGTAAATCTCTGCAAGGTTGCAAGAGTCCAAGAGGAATGGGTGAGAAGTAATTAAAAGAGAAGCCACCACGAGAGATGAGTGGTTTATATTTAGTGTGTTGGATAGTGTGCAACACACCTTCATGGGGAAACTCTAAGCACTTATGAACAATTGAAGCAATTGCGTTCATGAAAGTTAGCCATGGAATGCCTAACTTCGCTCTGATCAAGTTAAATCCAAGAATACAACAAATATGGTTTCTAGACACTTGGGTCCAACCTTGACCATCAAAGTTGTCGAACCCATAGTTGGAAGAGATAGATCATCATGTGCATGAACAGTTTTCAATGAATCATTGCACTTATCTTTATGAAAACAATTGATAAAGAGGATTTCTTTTCTATGACATTAACCTTTCTAGTAGGGACAACGAGAACAACATTAATGTTTTTCTTGTTGAAATGAATAGTTATATAGAGAGGGCCATCCTCTTTACCAATAGGTAGATCATTAGGAGATAGTGATATGGTGGGCATGGTAATGTGGTGCGTTTGAGATGATTGGGGGTGAGCATCTAGTATGTTTATCATATTATTGAATGAAATAGGAGATTTAGAGTTAGAAGTAGAAGGATCAATTGAGATAAAATTCGTTGAATGCAATGAGAAAAAGATTTGTGTAAATTTGCAACTTTTTCTTTGTCTTCATCATCAACTTATTTGCATTGTCTTTCTGTCATGTATTTGTATAGATATTGTGTCAATTTGTTCTTGAACCTAGTGGTGAAGATGCATGCATTCATTCAATGTCGTGTCTAGAAGCGTGATAGAATTGCCAAAAATCTTTTGGGTCATAGGAAGCCTGGAGATGTTGGTCTGTTGGAAGAGGTTTGATTGAAGTGTAATTAAGTTATCTTTGCATCACACTATACAAAGATTCAGATAGTTTTGTGAGCTGTGTGCTTCTGAGGTACTATGATAGAGACATAAGAAGCTTGTGATGTGAAGTTTCATGAGGTCTACAAACCTCCAAAATGCTGACAAGATGGAACAAAGTAATGTGTTGGAGGTTAGCAAATTGTTTGAACCTCCAAAACTTTGATGGAGGGCTCCAAGAGCTTCCAAATGGTTGAGAAATATCTGGATAGTCATCAATTTTTGGTAGCTTCCAAAAGTGCATAGGAACTAGAAAAGTGTATATGTTGATAAATGATGTGTGTCACCTAGAGATTGTAAATGCTAGATCTGATGTTTGAGAAATGGTATTTTTGTTGCTGTGCACATATGAACTAGTCAAATGTTGAATAATGCATTTCTCCTATACATGCAACACAAATCCGAGTGGCACAATCTTCCTCATGCTTAGCCAATACCATAATGGAACTCTTAGATTGTGTTGTCTTTGACTTGCTTAGGGAAATAGTAAGTTTCTTCATCAGGGGAATGAATAGAGGAAGGGTTTTTCATGACTTCTTATAGCTCTCGTTTGCCTGCATGAGATTGATCTCATGCAGGTGCCTGGGTTGTTTTTGCTGTCAAAGGAGCTAGTGATGAAAGAAAAATGGTAAAACCTTTTGCCCTAAGTCGATGTGAAAGTAAAAGGTTGTTCCACCTTTTACAAGAGGTTTTGTCTTATGGGTTTTTGTCTTAACTGACATATTCAAAAGGAAATTGTGTCCATTCCTTTCTTCCAATCATTATGAGGAGCTCAAAGATAATATGAGAATTGCCATTTTTAGTTGCAAATTAGGGGTCTAGATAGTGCCATGTGTCAGCAACTGCATCAATATTCTCCTTGTTTCCCCTTTATCTACCAATTTGTTGGACATTTGCAAGGGTTGGTCTTTGTTTATGCTTTTAGGCGAGCTCTGAAGTGCTGAGGCTAATCTGGTGAATGCTGTAGACTTGTATTGTGTTGGATGTTTGATTAATGTAGAGCAGTCTTATTTGTGTCACATTTTTTGTGGTGGTTTTATGATTTTTTTCACTAAATCAATATAAGCTATTACTTATGTTATCATTTTTCATGTTGTCTCCAGTTTTGTTTGAGTGCTTCAGGGGATTCAAGGAATTCTCAGGTTCATATTTGCTGTTCTTTATATAAGGTCTTAGTTATTGTGCATCGAAGGGCTGTAGTTACTTTTTTCTACTTGTGCAGAAAGCTGTGAAGTGTTGAGGCTAACAGTCTTTTTTGTGTCAAATTTTTGTGATAGTTTTATAATTCTTTTCTCTAGAGTCTAAATCGATATGTGAAATTGCTTCTGTTATCATTTTACATGCTGTCTTCACTTCTGTTTGAGCGCTTCAGGGGATTCAAGGAATTCTTAGGTTCATATTTGTTGTTAAGAAATCACAACTAAATCTGCTCTCCTATAGCACATCAAAGATTTTTGAAATTTGAGACCTCCCATCAATAAAGAAAATTAGAATGTTATTTATTCAATTTCATCACAATCTTATCCAAAAACCTTGGCTCACATATCTTTCAAGGAAGGAGATGAAGGAAAAGTAGTTCCAAGGTATCTAACCTCCTCATTTGGACGAACCCACTTCCATGCATCCTTAGTCATCCATGTTGGTGTAATTAAGGTATTTTACCTTGGTTAATTCTCACCTAGGTCCTAATCACACTTCACTTAATCTTATTGAGGGAATTGCATAGGAGTAGTTGGAGCATTTCCTCTCTTGGTGGACTTATTATATTATTATTTTATCATATCCACTTATAGTGGATGGACTTTTCCACTTTGGAGGGTGATACACCTTTAGTGGACATGTGACTCCACCTTTTGTGGTGTTATCACACTATCACCTATCCACCTTTCATGGGGTGATATATTTTCTTGTTGATTAACAGATAATGAGACAATGACACTTGTCTCATTCACTCCTTTTTTACTCACCTTGACTATATAACCAGGTGTCTCCTATGTACATCCATTCTAGTTGAGTCAATCCATTGTATCCATAGTGTATTGCATTCTTGGTGAGAATACAATTTATTCGTATCATATTATTTCTCTCTTGTTATTGTGCTTTCTGTTTGGCTTCTAGATCTTGGGTGGCTACCTTCATAGCCAAATCTTACAATCCAATCATGCAGATGATTTTCCTAACAAAAAATGAACTTGTGAACTGTCATTTTAGAACCAAAAGCTAAACAATAACAATGCAGTCTAGTTTTCACGCTCTTAGAGCTTTTACAATCAAGCTCAAAAAGCAAATATTGTTTTCAAGTTGGCATTCTAATAAAATGTCATTATTAGGCAAATTCAACCCTTTAAATGTAGGTCCCAATTAATCATTCCCAAGCACATCATGCAAAGCTTCAACAGCAATATCAAATAACAACGGAGCCAAATGACACCCTTGCCATGTAGATATATGAAGATCAAAAGGAGATAATGCTCCGTTGACACTTACCTGAGTAGAAGCATCTTTAAAATGTACAACAACAAACCTTAAATCATCTGCACTGAATTCCATGGATTTCATTGCATCCAAGATAAGGCTACAGTAATTTCTATTATGAGCTTTTTCAAAGTTAATCAAAACCATACAAATATTCTGCCCTGCATCCTGAGCCAGTTCATTCCTTCTTAAATTGTTATAGGAAACACGGAGTACGACGATTTTGTTGAATTCTCTGATTCTGTATTTGGAGAATTTTTTGTAAAGCTCACCTTCTTAGTCCAGATGCTTTAGGTCCCAAAATGCTTAGCAGTCCTGGCGAATGAGAATGACTAACAATTACTAACACTGCCCTTCATGGGGATTACAACATTGCCCTCTTAACTTGGGGTCTTACAAATGTTGCCCTCAAAAAATGGTGTCTTACAATTCCAAGCTTGCAACTCTAATGAGAAAGCAAACATTGAACTCGAAACACCAATTACACAATGTAATTAAAGGGAGATGCATCAATACCAGCAGCAAAAAGCTACACAACATGTAAGCTACTCAAAATGCATATATTAACAGCATTCATATGGAGTTCTGCTCAGCATGAATGCTCTTCCCCCTTCAATAACATGATTGCTTTGCAACTTGTTCCCCACCATGGCAGAACCTTCTACTTGAGGGCATACACAAAGAAAACATGCATGGTACAACTTGCTACAGCTGTGATGTGCATACCAAAATAATCCTGGGCATGCTACAATCTCTGATGTTACTGAATGAGGTAAATGCTTCCATGCTACCCATATTCATGCTACCACAAAGAAGATGCTACTCTTCGTATATTTTAGTGACAATTTGCACAGAAAATGTGAAAAAAAATGTGCTGTCACCACTTTAATTTATTCGTCTGCTCATACATTGACTCCCCCCAATTGGCCGTATGGCTCCTCCATTCTCCATGCCTTCTCACACAAATGGAGTTAGTTCCCTTTTCATGGAACAAGTGGAACATGTGCAATAAATTTGATGACTTTGAATGCTAGCTAACTTTGCAAGTATATCCAAACAGAGCCTTATTTTTTACCAATACCTATTGAATTGGGGATGATGAATCTTCTCTAGGTCGTTTTCTCATGATGCCTTCTTTGCTCAATGGCTTTGCTGCTTCTTTTGGTACACTTTTCATAGTAGGTGATGAACAATTTTTTTTTCATTGCTTGTAGTTGCCTCTTCCCTCTTGGATTGCCCTTTGCAATTCTTTGGATGGAATTGTGGATGTATGAATATTTGGCATGCCAATGCACTCTACTCTTACTATGAATGCAAAAGTTCTTATTCAAGCCTTGTAAGACAGATATTTGGTAAAATATTGGATGATTCAATTAAAAAGATGGTCGAATTGTTCTTATAGAGATTACAATCGAGATGTTTCTAGAATGAAACATACAAATAATAGAAAGAATCTATTATATAGGATATTTACAAAATCTAGAAGTGACCATTAAAATATAAATAAATTAACTTAGAAGATATTATTTTAATACCCTCCCTTAATGGTCAACTTGTCAATGACACAAAGCTGCCCCTTGAATTTGACAAACTTCTTTGGAAGTAGGGACTTGGTGAGAATATCAGCAGTCTGGTCAGCGGTAGTAACAAATTGCAAATCTTCAACTAATTGATGGGTAAAATGACAGTGAATGTCAATATGCTTAGTGCGCTCATGGAAGATTGGATTTTTGGCAAGTTTGAGGACCCCTTGATTGTCGCAAAAGAGGGGTAAAGAGCATACCTGAGAAAGCCAAACTGCCTCACAACTTGCTTTGATTGTTCCCCGACATTTTGCTTTCGTTGAGGAAAGAGATACGGTCTGTTGCTTCTTACTAGTCCAAGTCTTGTGCCCAAATTGAAAACATACTTGGAAGTAGACTTTTTGTCATCAACAAAGCCTCCCCAGTCTGAGTCTATGTAATTGATGGGTCGGGCATCTTTGGTTCGTCCATAAAGGATACCAAAATCAGGAGTGCCCCTGACATAGCACAGGATGCGTTTTGTGGCAGCCCAATGATCTGAAGTGGGAGCTGTCAAGGAGCAAGATATGTAACTCTCTGCTAAGCTGAGATCAAGTCTAGTGGCGGTGAGATATATCAAACTGCCCAGTAGTTGTTTGAATGCGGATTCATTCTTAGCAGGAGAACTAGATTTGGCTGATAACTTGAGACCAAACTCCATAGGTGTAGATGCAAGTTTGCAATCCTGCATTTTGAATTTGTCCAATAGTGCCCGAGCATACTTAGACTGAGAGATGAAGATGCCATGTGACTGCTGCCAAACCTCAACACTTAGGCAGTAGTGAAGAAGTCCAAGGTCGGTCATGTCAAAAGACTGATAGAGATTTTGTTTGATTCCTTGAATCAATGATTCAGAGTTACTAGTGAATCAAATCATAAACATATATAACTAGAATGATGATATCGCTGCCAATAGTTGACATAAAAATTTGAGTCAGAAGGACTCCTCTGGAAACCCTGATCTGTGAGGTACTTATCAATTTTCATGTACTATGCCCGAGGAGCCTGTTCGAGGCCATAGAGTGCTTTCACCAATTTGAGTACCTGGTGTTCTTTATCGACAACCTTGAATCCAAGAGGTTGCATCATGTATACTTCTTCCTGTAAGTCACCATTCAGGAACACACTCTTGACGTCCATTTGATGGACCTTCTAGTTACATTGAGCCACTTTGGTAAGGACTAATCTGATGGTGCTAATCTTTGTAGTGGGAGCAAAGGTCTCTTCATGGTCAATTCCTTCCCACTGAGAGAAGTCTTTGGCAACAAGACAAGCCTTGTACTTATCTAAAGTACCATCAACTTTGTATTTGTCTTTGTAGACCCATTTGTAGCTAATGTGTTTCTTTTTTGAAGGATGATTTGATAGTTGCTAATTGTTATTTTTCAACAGGCTATGATGCTCAATCTGTATAGCTTCTTCCCACTCAGGTATCCCTTTCGTCTACGTGTATGTTTGAGGTTCATACCATAGATACAGGACTTTGCGAGTCCCGAGCCGAGTCAGGCTTGTAGAGTCTTTTTGACTTTGCAAGCTGACCTGACTAAGTCCTGCAGGACTTAGTGGACTCGGCACTCGTGCTCTGGACTCTGCTGCGTCCAACACTCGTAAAAAGCAAAAAATAATTTTTAAAATAATTTTTAATCATTTTTTTGTGTTATATGGCTTCTCTAAGACCTAAAAAGGTCATTCCATCATTTGCAAACACTTAGAAGAGAGAAAAAAGGCTTGAGAGAAGAATATATGGGTTTTAGAAAATAGATTAGCAAATCGATTGACTCTCATATATTGATTGCTGATTGTTTGTGCTAGTTTTTAGCTTGTATTCACACATTGAGAGGAGCTAAAAGAAGCATTTGGAGACCTCTATAAATTTGAGTTGCATTTCTTCATTTAGTGAGTTACATTTTTGTGTTGTTTTATGAATTTTTTACATTCAAATTTCATATTTCCATTTTGTTTACATTTGTTTGTCTTTAGAATCTTAGATTTGTTACATTTTATGTTGATGAAAAAACTTGAAAAGTAAGAAGCCCTAGTCTTTGAGTTGCATTATGTAGATGCTTATTTTTTTATTTATGATATATTGCGCCAGCAACATAATGTCTCAGCTTGGGGGTAGTTCATCTAGGCCTTCAATTAACCTAGATGCAAACCCTATTCGTGTAGCAAGGGTTAAGGCTTGGAAACATGCCATCCCGGGCTAAAAAAAAGGAGTAGTTGCATGTTGGCATTGTCATGTTAAATATAATGGGGGAGGTATTAATAGATTGAAATATCACCTTGCACATATATCAGGACATGATGCTAAACCATGCCAAAAAGCAACCTCGGAGGTTGTACTTGAAATGCAAGCTCATTTAGAGGCCCATGAAGAGAAAAAAGAATTAAGAAAGAAGCAATATGAAGAAATGGCAAACTCAGGTGGAGAGAGCTCTTCAAGTCTTTGTTCTCCATTACCTCCATCTAGTAGTGGTACTGCAAGTGCAAATGTGACCATTGGCCCTCGGTTTTGTAAGAAGAAATCCACACTAGATTCCATTTTTGTTCCACGCACAACTCTGGGTGCCCAGCCATCGCTTGAGAGCATGGGTTGGAATAAGGAGAAGCATGAGGCTGCGAAAATGAACCTTGGAGATTTGTTTTTCTATAACAATATTCCATTTAGTACAAGGTACTTATTATTATTCTAATTTCTTTGTCTTATTTTTCTTGCTTTTAAGACTCGAGAATATGCCACATTCATTATATTAATTTTTAAAGTTGAAAGTAAAACTTAATAGTATATTTATTGTGTTTATTTAATTTGTTTTAATTCTCCTTATTGGCAAATTGCAATAGATGCTGTTACTGTTTGTGGTTCGGGGTTCAAAGCCCCTAATGATGAGGAGCTAAAAGGTCCTATTTCAACCCGAAAGGTGGCTGATGTAAAAGTTGCAATTGAGGAGCAGCGTGAGGTATAGAGGAGGAAGGTTTTCACAATCATGACTGATGGTTGGACCGACAAAAGAAATATAACACTATTTAATTTTCTTGTCTCCTCATCAGGTAATTGTAGAACTTGTACTTAGTGCTACTACTTACTAGTAGTAAACTATTGATTTAGTGATTAATTTTTTAAATTATTATTGTACTAAATTGCCTTTTTTTCCTCGGGTGCCATAGTGTTTTTGAAATCAATTGATGCTTCAGGGAAAACCAAAAATGTTGAGTATCTTTGTGAGTAATTGAGGAAGTATTGAACTACTTAATTTTCTTGTCTCCTCATCAGGTAATTGTAGAACTTGTACTTAGTGCTACTACTTACTAGTAGTAAACTATTGATTTAGTGATTAATTTTTTAAATTATGATTGTACTAAATTGACTTTTTTTCCTCGGGTGCCACAGTGTTTTTGAAATCAATTGATGCTTCAAGGAAAACAAAAAATGTTGAGTATCTTTGTGAGTAATTGAGGAAGTGTTGAAGGAGGTGGGTGAGGAGAATGTGGTGCAAATAGTAATGGATGATGCAACAAATTATGTTGTTGCAGGTAAACTTCTTATGGAGAGGCACCGCCACTTCTTTTGGACCCCTTGTGCTGCTCATTGCATTGACCTCATGTTGGAGGATCTTGGCAAACTTACTTGGATCAAAATATGTGTTGAGCAAGGAAGGAATATTTTTAAATTCATATATAATCATACTTGGGTCCTCAACCTTACGAGGAAGTTCACAAATAAAAAAGAGTTGTCTCGTCTAGGGGTCACCCGATTTGCAACAAATTTTCTCACATTGCAATCTTTTCTTAAGTCCAAGGGTACTTTGAAACGCATGTTTGTAAATGACGAGTGGACTGCATCATCATATGCAAAGACCAATGCAGGGAGTGAGACGGCTGATCGGATTTTTGATGAGAGTGGCTTTTGGCAACTGGCCAAGGAGATTGTGGAGGTAATTTTCCTTTTTGTCCTCATTTCCATTTTATTTCATCATTTTTGTTCACACTTGTTTATGTTCATTGTTCATTTTTTGAAGTAAAACTTAAAGCTTAATGTTTCTAACTTTCTACTTTCACAATGATTGCAGTTCATAGAGCCTCTTGTTGTTCTCCTACAAATTGCTGATGGAGAGAAGCCCGCAATGGGATATATTTATGAAGGCATGGATAGGGTGAAAGAGGCCATTAGAAATTTTTATGTAGGGAATCGGGATAAATATGGTCCCATATAGGCTGTCATTGATTGATGATGGCACAATCTACTTCACAGGGCTATACATGCAGCTGTCCACTTCCTTAATCCAACATTCCAATTCAGCCCAGGTTTTAAGGTCGATGATGAGGTGTGGAGTGGGCTCTATGATGCTACAGGGAGAATGTCACTGGATGAATCAATTGGAACACATGTAGTTCGTGAGATAGAAATGTATAGGACTTCACAAGGAGATTTATTCTCACGAGACTTATGCAAGAAAAATTAGACACTACTGATGCTAGGTAAAAATCTATGATTCTAAAATCTAAATTTTAATTTCTAATTCTATTACCATTTTACATTGATAAAGTCAAAGTTATAGAATTGATTTTTAAAATCTCTTGTTTCAGATGCATGGTGGGAGATGTCTGGTAATACGATGCCAAATTAATAGAGGATTGCAGTTCGTATCTTGAGCCAGCCATGTAGTGCTTTAGGGTGCGAATGCAATTGGAGTATGTTCGAGCATATACACACGAAGAAGCGCAATAGGTTGGCAGTGAAAAGGATGAATGATCTTGTGTTTGTGCATTATAACCTTTGCCTTCGTCATAGACAGATCTTGGGCATCGACACATCTCCTATCATTTAAGAGGAGGTTGATCCACTAGCAGAGTGGAACACTAAGATTGATGATCTTGTCTTCGGTGATGAAGACTTGGAATGGGTTGATCTGGGGGATCGAGAGGCAGAGGCAGTAGCAATGGCACATGAGGAGGCTAGAGTGCAAGGAGACCCAGTGGAGGACCCTGAGGCTGAGAGTGAGGGATCTAAGGATTATGAGGAGGATGAGGATGATGAGGATGCCACTGAGGTTGAGCCTCGAGTGGATTATACATATATGGTTCTTCCATAGTTCATAGCATAAATAGTAATCACTATGAAGATATAGAGAGACTCAATAATGATCTCCTGACAACTCTTGTTCTCTTGAATATGCACCCTTAATTCACTACAAACACTGAAAATGAGATGATGTATGAAGACCAAGATGAAAGAATGTACTTGTTCGAATTGATAAAGAAATATAGAAAGGGGATATGACACGATGGGTTTCCCGTTCAATTCATAGGAAATCGAGGTCGACTCTATTGTGTGGAGTATCAAAGAATGACCGCCTTCTTGTGATATGCAGATGTAAGTGAATTCTGGTTCTTTATAATTGCTGTGACCAATCTAGGAAAGGCATACTAGAAATGTTTAGTTGATTCAGCAATACTAGTAAAAGCGATAGAATGGAGACAAAGTACCGAAAGTCCAATGTAATGAACAACCATTCCCTAATATATGCATTCAGTGATGATCCTTTATAAGCAGCGATAAGTGCTTATTATTACTACCTATCTGTCGATTAAAGGGATTGCTATCCACGTAATTAGCATGGAGCCTTACATGGGGATTCATGTCTGCAAAATAAATTCTTCCTTGGTTCGTATAAGTCCTTGCGGACATATTAAACGGTCGGCTATCTAGGTTTTAATGTTAGACTTAATTGTCTATTTGGTAATTAAATTATTATTTGGTATATATATAGTATATATATTTGACATACATATTTCACAGTTAGATCTTAATTACTTATATATATATGTAATTGTATAATGATAATATTTATATTAATTATTTATTTATTATTATGTCTATAATTTATTTAATTTAATCAATATAATTATAATTATAGTTATAATTATAATTATATATTTAAGTTATTTAATTCTTATTATTATTAAAGTTTGTTCTGGGAAGGGAACATTACCCAGGGACAAAAGATGGTTGCAGAATCTTCCATGACCTATCTTAGGCATACACGCAGGAAGACATAGGGCCTTAGTCTTCTAGGCTCTACCTTTTATTTTGATATATGTTTGGAACTTTTGATTCCATGAGTTTTATATTCTATGAATGTTGTAGACTTTTGACAGTGACACTATTTATATTTCAGATTTCTAATGTGTTATTTAGTAACTAGTTTAACAGTTAACTTATTTCCTTCTGAAATTCGCATTTATACTTATGTGATCAATGTAAACTTGTGTATGTGTGCAAAGTAGCTTCTATTTATCTCAATTATTGTCTTTGATGTTAATTGACTGAATGATGCATGAAAAAGGTTTTAAATCCTTAAAGATCTTTGAATTTCTTGGGTTTTTCAATTTGCCGAGTCCTTGCCGAGTTTGGGTGCCAAGTCCGAGCCCGAATCCAGCTTGTCGAGTTTGAGGCGAGTTCGAGTCTTGTAACTATGGTTCATACACATTGTGAATGTTGGCCATAAGAGCAAAATTTACTTAGTCAGAAGGTTTTCTCTTCTTTTGAGTAGTTCTACCCTCGATGAGTTCATCAACATGAAGATCGCCAATCGTCTTAGCCCACCATTTAGGCCGGAGAATAGAAGTGCTAACATTTGAAGCAGGAAGTGCAAGAGGATCATCATCATCAAATAGAAGATCGAATGAATCTTTAGCAAAATTAGGTGGTGTGGCTGCATGTCTAGGTGAGCCTGCAGGAGAAAGAACTGGTGGAGAGGTAGGAACAGGAGTTGCTGGAGCCTTCACAACTGACGCCCTCCCATCAGGTGGACCTAATGAGAGATGAATATCCAAGTCTTTAGCTTGGAGAGACTGATCCTCTGGCTTCATAACTGGAGGAGAGAGTTGAAATGACCCTCATTCCTCATCAAAGACTACATCACGACTGAAGATGAGACAATTAGTCTCAATGTCAACTAGGCGGTAGGCTTTGTGATTATCATTGTAACTAGTTAGCATGAGTTTCTGGCTCTTGGCATCTAACTTGGTGCATTTAGCGTCAGGGATTCAAACAAATGCAATGGAGCCAAAAAATTTGAGATGATTGATTTTGGGTTGACGGCCTGACCAGTCTTCTTCCGGAGTCGTCTTCTTGACAACCATTGTCGGAGAGCGGTTGAGAAGATAAATGATAGTGTGGACAACTTCAGCCCAAAGTTTCTTTGGAACTTGCTTGTCTTCAAGCATGGACCGAGCCATTTCAGTGATCGTGTGGTTTCGGCGCTCAACGACACCGTTTTGCTGAGGGGTGTAGGGTGTTGTTAATTGGTGCTTTATGCCATGTTGATCACAGAGATGGGAGAAGGCAGAGGAACAAAATATTCCCCATTGTTAGTTCTAAGAGTAATAATATGTTGACTATAGTCTCTTTTTACAAATGTTTTGAACTTTTGAAAACAACAAACACCTCTGATTTTTGATGAAGGAAATACACCCACATTTTACGACTGAAATCATCAACAAAAAGTAAAAAATGCCTGGACCCAGTAACAGAGGGAGTAGCTATAGGTCCACAAACATCAACATGGATCAGTTGTAATACCTTCGAAGCTCTCTAGGAGTCGCCATCTAAAAAAGGAGTGCGATGTTGCTTCCCAGTCTGACATGCTCCGCAAACTCCAAGATTTTGGGTTTGAATCTCCGACGGTCCAATGACAAGATCTTCTTGAACAAGCTGAGAAAGATGGTGCACATTCAAGTGGCCATACCATTGATGCCAGAGTGTACTAATAGAGGAGCGATGGGTTGCCATAGCAAGCTCTTGAGAATCCCTAGAGTCAATAAGTCTAAAAAGACCATGATCTTCAACACCAACGACAATTGTGGACTGAGTTTCCCGATCAATGATATTGTACTGATGTGAACTGAAGGTCACATCAAGCCGAGGAGAATGTCTCAGAATTTGACTGATGGAGAGAAGATTGAGTTCCATGTCTGGAACATAGTACACATCAAGGAAAATCAGTTTCCTTCCTCTAGACTGAATCTGGATATTGCCTTTGCCGGCAACGGTGTATTCTTTTCCTCCAAAAATAACTGAATCTGAGAATGGTTGGAAGTTTGTGAACCAATCCCGACAATGAATGAAGTGGGGGAGGCAACTGAATCAATATACTAGGCAAAGGATTTGACATGATTTGCAGGTCTTTTAGCCATGGTGTAAAAGGAAGATTCACTTGGCTCAGTATGCTCCGCAACATGCGTTTGAGGTTGTGAACTAGATTGCTTGGCTTGAGCAGCGAAGTGTTTCCGACACTCCAACTTCATATGACCAAACTTATGGCAGTAGTTGCAATGAACATTTTTCTTCTTCGGGCCTTTTGATGACCGAGCAGAAGGATTTTGTTGAGAAGACTGAGACAACTAATAGTTGCCTGTGGATTTAGTTGAGAAGGCTTGAGTGTTAGAAGATGAGCTGGGGCCACTGCCAAATTGTTGTTTCCAGCGATCTTGCTGTAGAAGCATTATATAGAGATTGGAAAATGAAATATTAGAATGAGTTGAAGCAATGTTGAGAGTTTCAACAAAGTGCTCATATCAAGATGGAAGACTTTTCAGGGTGATTACCACCATGTCTTCTTCCATTTTGCATCCAATGGCTTCCAACTGATCACAAATATCTTTGAGTTTATTGAGATGATCTTGTAGAGACACATGTTCATCCATCATGATCGAGAAGAGCATGTTCTTTAGAAAGAATGCACGACTTTTATCCAAGGTTTCATGCAAAACCTTTCAGATTGCTCCAAATTTTTGCAGTTGTTTTATCGGAAGGAACTTGCAGGAGCTTATCATCAGCATCAGAAAGTTTGATGAGCATGACAACTTCTTGATTATGCTCATCATACTTATCTTGTTCTTTGCCTGTTTCCTCGGGACGTTTAGTCGTGCCCATCACAATTTTGTCAAGACACCTGTACTCAAAAATTGTCATCATGCGCTGCTTCTAGGTTTTGTAGTTCTTGCCAATGAATTTTGACTGCTTTCCAACAAAATGTTGTTCAAAGATGCCATTGCATGTTTTTTTGAGGCACAAAAAACGAGAAGACTAGATGGCTAAATGCACAATTTTGAATGTGCAGATAACAAAGGTAGGTACAAGCATGAATATGTCAATGTGAAATTGTTGGCACAAAGTTTGAGGCACAAAAACCAATACACCCAAAAAACTTTGAAGACAACCTAGTGGAGGTCTCGAAAAACCTACCAAGAATCTGTAAACAAAATAAAATTTCGGCTGGCACAAAATTTGAGGCACAAAAAAGGCACCCAAAAATATTTGAAGGCAACCCAATTGAGATCTTGAAAAACCCACCAAGAATTTGAAGGCGGAATTTGAAACAGACCAAAAAGACTGAGGTTTGGAGAGAAACCCTAGGCGGCTAAAAGAGGAGGGCAAAAATGGCAGAACAACTGTTTTTGGCAAAAAATGACCACAAAGAAGCTTCGGAAACAAAGCCCTATACCCCATGAATTGAAGAAGGAAGTTGTTTTGTCGTTGCGTACAGTGTGAGACATGAAAAATGTAGACTTCAAACTTCAAGCACTAGAAAAAACAAGGTAGAAACTGCAGTTGCACGAGCCTAAAAACGGGTGGAGAGAACAAAGACGCGACTGTAGAATGCAGTCACGAGAGCTTAAAATGTGAGCAAATAAAAAAATGTGAGCTGCTGGAGGTAGGAAACCGTCATTGAAGATGGGCGTTGCTGTTTGTAGAAAGAAAACTGCAAAAAAATGGAAGTCGCAGCTCAAAGAATAGAAAACATCTGACGTTTTTCCTTGTGTTTTTTTTCTTCACGAAAAATAAAAAAAGAGCCACAAAAATCTTGCAGAAAAGCCCTAACGCACGAGTGGAAGAGCCCATAATTTGAAGATCAACACAAAAAATTAATTTTGAAAAATTTAAAAACTAATAATTTCAAAGAGAAATTATAAATTTTTTGAAAAAAATTATTAACTTAGCTCTTGATACCATGTAAGACAGATATTTGGTAAAATATTGGATGATTCAATTACAAAGAATGAATTGTTCTTATAGAGATTGCAATCGAGATATTTCTAAAAAGAAACATACAAATAATAGAAAGAATCTATTATATAGGATATATACAAAATCTAGAAGTGACCATTAAAATAGAAATAAATTAACTTAGAAGATATTATTTTAATATGCCTTTGGAAAAATCATCCTTCCTCTTAAAGGTTGTAGGCTGTACATTGGTGTCGTTCTTTTAACCTACCCAAACATTGGTTATCCAAAGCAGAAAATGAGCATGGATATGCAAACCAACATTCTTGAGCTAAATGGTCTCTTTTTAGACAAATGAGTTGTACAATATAAAACTTGCCTCTTTCTTACCTTGTTGAATGCCTATTTGAATTCTTTTAGTTCCTCCATGGTCTGCCTTGGGCTGGGTGGTTTATGCTAGTTTCATGAGGTGGTGATGTTCTACTTCTTCCTTCGGAAATCTCTCCTCTCGTGGGAGCTGATTTGCTATCCTCTGTAATACCCCGGCTTAAGGTATTTCAAAATAAAAACTTGCATCCATCAATTTACGCTAGCCTGGAAAAATTGTTCACTGCTGATCATAAAATGGAAGATGCGAGGCGGTGGCAGGCAGGCCATTTGTACATGACAGTTGACTCACGAAAGCAGCCAATCCTTTAATAATGTGGCACAATTATTCTTAATGCCTATGATTTCCCTCAAACAAAGACTAAGTGATAATTAACTACAAGTCACAAGTTATATGATGGGTCATAACCGTTTGAGATATAAGGGTATATGAAGAGGATAAATCAAAGGGAAATAATCATCAATTTATAAAGAAATAATATATATATTCCCTTGCGAATTATTCAGCCATTGAGGACAAAAACCCTCAAAGATTGGAGGTTTAAGGTTGAAAACCCTTAATTTCTCTTACCAAGTTAGTGGACGAAAACCCTTAAATTTAGATAGAAATTTAGAAAACATTTCAAGACATTAAATGTTTAAAGTCAAATTAATATTAATAATTAATTTTGCAAGTATTAATGGGTGTGGAATATTTTTTAGAGTCAAATATAAGGAATTTTTAGAATGGGACATTACAATTGATACCTAAGCGGCAGTCTTGCCAGCCTGTGGATCTAATTTCAGTTTATGCAGTGGAGCCAAAGAGACCAAAGCGCTTTGGGGAGAGAAAAGAGAAAACTCGAGGCAACCTTACAAGAGGCTAGCCACCAAATTTGTGGTAGAGAAAAGTATAAGATGAGCAATCAAAAGGTAAAATCAGAGATGACCCCTTAAAACTTATATGCAATGACAAGAACGAACAACACAATTGTTCCTTCAAACACTTCGTAGTATGAAATTTGAATAATACAATTAGTTCCCTTAGGCCTACACAAACTAATGGAGGATCATCCAAAACATAGCAATATAATTCCATTTGGATCACTATCCAAAATAATATAGCCCACATTCTTACCTAGAGATGAGCAGTCATGGGAAGAACAACAAACCTTGACAACAAATGACTTTGATGAGTGTAGATGCATATTGAAGACTTGATCTAGACAGATTCCATTTATACAATTTCATAATGCAAGATCAAGAATATTCAAGAGGAGATCATAAGACAACCCAAGAAAGATCTTCAACAAAGGTTAAGGTGGCCCTACCCACTTTTGATGGTTCAGGGAAGGTCACTACACAAACATGAGTCCAAAAACTAGATGCCTATCATTTTGTTAGCTCCATAACAAAAGATGAAGCTGTTAAGATTGCCATCCTTCACTAGGGGACAACACAGGAATATGGTGGCATCATGTGGTAATCACGGAAGGGCATTAGCAAATCATGTCATATGCTGACTTTACACAAAGGCTCATAGACAGACTTCATAGAACAGGCCTGGAGATATATTATAAGGAGTTGCAACAATTAAGGCAGCAGGGTACTGTAGAAGAATATGTAGCAGAATTTCAAAGAATTTCTGCCATGGTGCCAAATATTATAAAGAAGAGACTTAAGTTTTTATTTATTGAGGCGCTTTCAAAGTTACACGACGCTGCGTAAAGGGCCTTCAAATTAGAAGACACCACATCTAAAAACAAGACCCTTTCCAAGAATGTACCATCGTGGTCATATGAGCGACCATTTCACAAATGTTTTTCACAATAAAGGCATTACACTCGTAGGAGAAACCATTTCACAAATATTTTTTGCAATCAAAGGCATTACCTCTCCAATCCCACAAGGTGGAAGAATCCAAGAATGAGCTTTGGAGGAATAAATTATGCTTTTCTTGTAGAGAGCTGTGGGAGCCCAAGCATAAATGCTTAGGCAAAGGACATGTTTGTGACATAGAGGTAGTTTACAAAAGAGGGTTCAAATATAGAAGGGTCTCAGCCTAATGGCGTTTCAGAGGTGGATGAGCATGGGAATTAGGAAATAGAGAAGCCTTTAGGAGGTACTGCCATACTTCCAAGAGAACCTAGGTACTTCCATACTTCCATACTTCCAACTGATGCACCTCCTCGCTCCTAACTACCCTCTCGACAAGACATAACTAGAAGTAATACAATATTACTTCCCGACAAGACATAACTAGAAGCAATACAATATTACTTTATTTGTACTACATTTATCCCCCCCCCAAAAACAATCGTCTTCTAGACGACAACAGTGCTAAAAAAATTAGGCTTCAGAGTTGGGTTGTGAAGACATCCTTGGATTCGAAGCTTGTTCTCGGATGCGTGAAAGATCTCGTTCCGCCATCTTCTGTTTGGCCCGAACTCCTTGGAGAACCCGCAAGGCATCCATCTTCTTTGCTTTCGCTTGTGCTACTTTCTCCTCCAAGTCAACTTGTTCCTTCTGCCATGCGGCCTTTTCTTCTGCCCACTCCTTCATGCCACTAGTCAGATCCCTTTCTTGTTGAAGTTCCAAGTAGGTCCTCCTAAAAGCCCCCTCCATCTTTGCAAGTGTGTGTATGAGCGGTGGCTGCCCTTGTACGTGTGGTATGATGTCTTGGGCTATCCATGTTTCAGCTATTTCTCCCCCCTTGTATCCGCTCTACTGGAATAGGCTCCATTCTATATGGCATGCTCCTTTCATGAATACTGCCAAGGACTCCACTGCTTTGACTATGGCTTCCATATTCTGGCTCTTGGCCTGCTCTATGAGTCTGGTTAACGCTCTTCCACCTGTATTTATTCGTTCTGTGCCCCAACCGTTTTGTGCTCCAACCATTTTATTCTTTTCTGTGAGGTAGGTTGATACCTGTTCTTTTATTTGTACGGAAGGTACAGATTTTCTTCCTGCCCATACGGATGACCGTACGGTCCCTCGTCTCTTTCCACGTATACTGTCTGCTTCCGTACGGATCACACGCCATACGGCCTATAGCCAAGTCTTCTCACGTACGGAGCTACCAGCCTCTGTACGCCTTGCTTCCCACCGTCCTTTGTTCGTACGGCTGCAGGCAGTACACCCTGCTACTTCCGTACGACCCTCCTCTGCATGTCGTACAGGCCCTTGTCCTGCTGCTCCTGCCGTACATGCCCCTTTCGTACGACCCTCTTCTTCCTACCGTACGGGCTTGTCTGCCTTCTTCCATACGGGTTGCTTTGTACGCCTAGCTTCCGTACGTACACTATTCTGTACGGGCTGCCTTCCGTATGTGCCGCAACCCGCCCGTACGACCCCGCGAGCACTTTTGTACAGCCATGTGCTGCCTGTTCGTACACCGTACGGGTTTCTTCTTCCTTGTTCCGGTGTGCTACCTTCCGTATGGCCTGTCTGTACTCCGTACGCAGGGTTTGGTCGGTTGGCTGTGCTCCCACGTGTGTTCTTCCGTACGCCTTCTCTTGGCTTGATCTTGTACGGACGTACTTTCTTCTCCCGCGTGTTGTGAAGTGTGAAATGGCACTGAATTCTTTTATAAGGCGTGTAGATGAAATGGCACTGAGTTCTTTTATAAGGCATGTAGATATTAGGGTTTGCCTTTGTTTCGTCTCCTTTTGAATTTTTCATTGCCTTTTATCTTATTTCTTTTATTATGTGTAAGAGGCCTATGGGATGTGTCTCTTTTTGTAATTTGGCCTTCTTGTATTCCTTGTACCCCTTCTGGTAACTTTCTTCTCGTTCCTGAATTTGCAACATGTTGAATTCTGGCTGGAATACCTCATAGTCCCCCATCTACCAGTGGAATAGGCCGTTAAGGGAACTAGTTTCATCTTCGGAGTATTCACCCAGTTCGAGCACTCCCTCTTCATTTGGTTCCGCTCCTTCCAGGTCTTCTCCTTCTGAGTTGGATGCTAGATCCTGACTTACACACTGATTCCTCAAATATATTATGTATTTTTTCCCATCTACCTCTATGGATAGAGTATTCTTTTTGCAGTTGTGCGTGGCCTTTGCTGTGATTAGCCAACCTTTGCCCAACAAGGCATCGTAGCCTTTCTTTTCCAAGGTAATCACCACAAAATCTAGGAGGAACTCTTGTGTACCAATTATTACCTTTTGTCCCACCAAGGTTCCTATCGGCTTGATTCCATGTTGGTCTGCTTCAACTAACTGGAATGTGGGTGGCCAGAGTGTGGGTTTCCCTAGCGCCTTCCAAGTCTCCTCTGGTAAGACGTTCACACCAGACCCCCCATCCACAATAGTGTTAGATAGTTTACATCCCATTATCTCCATTTCCACTATTGCAGGTGTCCTGCCTGTCCCAATAGTGAATAGGATATCCCTTTTCTCCACTGGTTCCTCTTCTGGTTTCTTTGTTTTCTCTCTCCTCCTGAGATTTTCCACTTGATTCCTTATTCCTTGTGATATTGCTACCTGAAGCTGAGGTACCGTCTCCAACAGATCCATAATTTTTATGGGGATGGTAGTTTCCAGAACTTGTTTCATGATGTTCGGTACTAGCCCCTTGTTTGGGGTTTTAGCCGTACTTTCTCTCCTTTCCTCTGTATTATGCCTAATGTCTTTTGTGGCTTCTTGAAATCTTTCTCTTTCTGTAGCCATGTCAGGGTATTCAAGTTTCCTTGCTTGCATTCTTGTGATGGTCAATACTTCCCTCTCGAAGTCTGCAATGTCTAGCCTATTTACCCCCTTTTGCTTAGGGCAATTGGCATCCTCATGGTTGCCCGGTCCACACCATTAACACAACATTCCTTCATTCCCTCACCCGTTCTGGCAATCTCGTGCGAAGTGTCCCCATTGGTTACATCGCCTACATTGGATCATGGGTCTTCCTTTAGAATTGTACTGGATTGCTCTCCGGGGTGTGTTGTTATTACTGCTGTTATTGCTCCCTTGTCTATTGTTTCGGTACCCTCCTGGTGATGCTTCTGTATAAGTGTTACGTGGAGGAGTGACGGGTGGTGTGGATTGTTCTCCTTGTGTGAAAAATACTTGAGCATTCCGTGCCTTCAAGTTGTAAGGGAAGTCTTTGATTGTGTGGCCTAATACCTGGCAGATGTCACAGAAGGCTTTGCGCGGGCAAGTCCCTTTTGTATGTCCCTCCTCACAATTTGTGCACCAGAGTTCCCTACCCTCTTTCTTTTCTTCCTTACTTCCCGTCACTTCCTTCATTAGCCGCATCATGTCTTTTCTCAAGGCTTGGATGGTCTTGGACTCATCCCCATTGTCTTTTGAGCTCTCACTTCCGCTTCCCTATCGCTTGTCTTTGGAAGTTTTATTCTCGCTTTCTATGTCCATTGCTCGGGTACATGCTTCTTTGAAGGAGAATGGTGGCACTATCTTCATTTTTTTCGTTTTAGGGATGGGGCTAATCCTTCAATGAACCATCTTTTTTTTAATCCGTCCGCAGGTTTGTTATCCAACTTCCCTATCAATTCTCTGAGTTTCCTTGTATAACTTCTAACTGACTCATTTTTCCCTTGTTTGGTGTTATAGATTTCTATGACTATTTCGTCATCATCTCGTAAGAGTCTGAATTCCTCCTCGAATGCAGTACGGAGGTCCTTCCAGGTGGCTCTCTGACCCGCCTCCAAGTCTGTATACCAATCAATAGCAATCCCTCTTAGGGTGGCCGGGAAGGCTTGTAACCATTAATTTGCATCATTTTCTCCATTGGCTTGCCATATGGTGATGCACGTTTTATAGTGCCGTGCAGGGTCCTCCGACCCATCTCTAGTGAATCTGGGAAGTTTTTTCTTAACTCCTGCCATTCTCTTTCCTCCTGCCGGGATGCTCCCTCCTGTCGGGATGCTCCCTCCTGCCGGAATGCTCCCTCCTACCGGAATGCTCCCTCCTGTTAGGATGCTCCCTCCTGCCGGGACACTTTCTCCTGCTGAACTAGTATTCTCTATTTCCCCTTGCGATTCTTCTTGCCCACCTCGTGGTTGTTCTCGACGTGTCGGAGTTTCAGGATTCTTCCCCCCTTCCTTACTGAAGTTTTTGAAATGGCTAATTTGGCTAGACCTTCTATTGTGTGTTCAATAAGCTTTTCCTCAGTTTGGCTTGTACTTTGGGATGGATTGGCCAAGCCTCTCAAATAGCAACGTCTCTCTTCCTCTTGGTGTAACCCCAGGATCCGCCTCGCGGCTTCCCCTTCAGTTTCTTCTTCCGGTCGTCGTTTGGGATACTTATTCGGAAGCAGGGGCATGAATTATTTTAGCTTCGTTATCTTCCTTGGTTTGTCACGCTCCCCCACTTCCCGTGTACTTCTTTCGGCCGATTGGTGGAGTACTTGTTGTCTCCTCTTCTCCCTTTCAGTCTCCTCTCTTTCTTCCTCCACGCGTACTAGATTTCTTGCCAATAGTTGAGGGATTTGTTCAAGTAGATCGTACACTGCTGGTGGCACTGAAAGCTCGTCCCGTACTGTGCTCTCTGGAACCGCTCTCTCTTGTGCTTCCCTTTGCACGTATTGGTCAACTGAGACTTCCCAGGCCAACACCAGATCTTGTGTCACTTGATCTTCCCTTGTTATTTCCTCCTCTTCTTCGTCACTATTTGTTATCAGTACACGTGGTAGGAAGGGCCTTCCCATTACTACATCCTGCCCAAGCCGAGACCTCCAGGTTCGAACTTAGGCAACGATGCCAAAATGTAGAATAGTTATACAGATAGAGAATACAAGGCAGAACTTATTATCAATGATACCAACAGTACATTAAACATCAATGCTAATGCAACATAATACCATACCATGAAATTAAGATACCAGAATACCAGGATGGCGAGGAAATGCTATATTCTTTATTGATACCAAAGACCAACAGTTTTACATCAAAGACAAAAGTGCTTTATAAGATAGTCGGTTGGTTGGGAAAACCAACGGACGCACCTCCTCGCTCCTAACTACCCTCCCGACAAGACATAACTAGAAGTAATACAATATTACTTCCCGACAAGACATAACTAGAAGCGATACAATATTACTTTATTTGTACTACAGATATCACCCCTTCCAGCTGCGAGGACTTCAGGGAAATAAGGTAACAATAGTATTTGACAATGGAGCAACCCATAATCTCATTGGTGAGAAGCTAGTGACTAGGCTACAATTGAGACAACTGACTTTTAAGGTTTCAATGTGGTTGTGACCAATAGATTTACTCTTCCACAATAATTGGACATACCTTGGGTGGGCAAAAGGTTGATGATGACTTTTATTTGGTGGGCATTGGTGAGACATAGTTTTAGGGATACAACGGTTACACTCAGGGAATTCACACAAAACTATCAAACTATGGAAATGATATTCAAATTGAGGGGTGAGGAGGTGGTTCTTCATCACATATGCAATTTTTAATAACCAAGTGCAATCAAAATGGAAGCTGGATTATGCAATGTGTTGTGACCTGAATGTTGATGAAGACAGCGCCAATCCCTTCAAACCCTTATATCTGAATATCACATATGCAATTTTTAATAACCAAGTGCAATCAAAATGGAACCTGGATTATGCAATGTGTTGTGACCCGAATGTGTTGATGAGTTTTTGCAAAGAGAATGGAGAGAGCTTTTTGTAGGGGATTAGTGGATTGGATAGTACAATTTCTCAATTACTAATAAACCTTCAACCACGAATGAATGGACTACTCGTATAGAAATTCAACCCATTTTGAATAAGCATAGTAAGGTATTCACTATGGAACTGCCACCTGATAGGGGGTTTAAGCATGTTATTGAGTTAGAGAAAGGTTCCAAGGTAATCATCTCTACACCTTACTCTTATCTAAGAATTTATAAGGAATAAATTGGGAAGACAATCAAAGAAACTACTCAATATGGGGCATGTACAACCAAGCTCTAGGCCCTTTTCTTGTTTCGTGGTATTGTTAAAGGATGATTCTATGAGGATGAGTGTCAAATGGACACTCAATAAAAATAATATCAAGAACCACCACCCCTCCCCAAAATTGATGTATTGATTGATGAGCTCCATGGTGCGGTATATTTATCTAAGATTGATTTATGTTCTAGGTATCATCAAACAAGGATGAGAAAGGAGGATGTTCACAAGACAACCTTCAAATGTCATTCTGGGCATTTTGACTTCCCAGTCATGTCATTTGGGTTGACGCATGCTCCGACAACATTTCAATTTTCCATAAATCTAGTAGTTCGAAAAATTTCTTTTGGTTTTCTTTGATGATATATTGTTTTGTAGTAAAACTTTGGAGGATCATTTAAAACATAGATACAACTTTTTGCTAAGGCATCCAAACGCGAGTTATGTGAGTTGGGGATGATTGAGATTTTGTATTTGGTGCATAAGATAAATGCCCAAGGCATTAATGTAAAAGAGGAGAAAACCAAGGCGCTAGTAGATTGGCCTCAACCTTAGATATGGTCACATCTTAGAGGATTTGTGGGACCTTGTAGTCATTGCTATTACGATAATAGATAGTTTCTAATTTTATCTCTCTTTCGTCTATTTCTAATGGTCACTCTTTTTGTAATGTTTCCGTAAACTCCTTCTGTTCATTATGGAAACTTTCTCTTTCACTCTACAAGAATGTTTCTATTTCCTCTCTCCTGTTCGTTATAGAAACATTCTCTTGTATCTTGTATCTATAGATCATTCATGATCATTGTTTAATAACACATTCATTATTTTACCATAATATGGTATTAGAGAAAATTCTTGGCCAAGTTGGAATTTTTTTGATTGCAAATTCCTTGTGGGTTTTTCGAGAGCTCAATTGGGTTGTTGTCCATTTTTCTGCGTGCCTCGATTTTCATGCCAGTGGATTCAAAATCTGACAGCAAATTCTTGGTGGTTTTTGCAGATCTAAACTGGGCCAGTCTTACTTTTTCCTGGGTGCATCATTTTTCGTGCCTCAATTTTTGAGCCAATAGATTTAGAATGTGACAATAGATTCTATCTGGGGTTTTTGAGTTCTTCACTAGGTGTCTCTTCAAAATTTCTGGGTCTTCCGTTAATATGCCTTGAAGTTCGTGCCCTTTTTTTGATTTTTCACATTTTTTCTTTGAAAAACATGCTATGGTATCTCTTACTAGTCTTATGTTGGAAGGCAATTAGTGTTTCAATGGAAAGAACTACAACACTTGGAAGCAACGCATGTTGACAATCTTCGAGTATTGTCGCCTTGAGGCACTTGTTCAGGGTACCGAGACTCTTCCTACCACAGCGGATGCGACTCAAGACGAGTTTGATGAACGTAATCGTGAAGCGATTATGCTCATTAAGCTTTTTGTTATTGATGATTAGTTGCCTCAAATCTCGTCTGGCAAGAGAGCTGCAAAGATTTGGACAATATTGAAGGATATCCATGAGACATCAGATAAAAACCATAGCCTTCTTTCTAAAGAATCAGCTATTCTCCATTATTATGGATGAGAATATGTCCTTACAAGAACATCTTTTGAAGATTAAGGACATCAAGGATTAGCTTGAGGCCATTGGCCGTACAATGGAGGAAGAGGACATGGTGGTCATTACTCTAAAAAGCCTACCACTGTCTTGTGAGCACTTTATTGAGACACTCAACAATACTGCAACTAATGTTGACCTGAAGTTCTCAAATCTGTGCACCAAACTTTTGCAACAGGATCGTTGTAAGCAACAGTTTGGTAGCACTGCTCCTTCGTCCTCCTCTGAACAAGCGTTTTTAGCCCAATCCTTTCACAAGGACAAAGGCCCATCTCATTCATCAGCTCCGCCTTAGGATAGCTCCAAGAAGAAGAACATTCCATGCAACTACTGCCACAAATTTGGTCATATGCTTCAAGACTGCAGGGCTCACATTGCTTCTGATCAGCGGAAGCAGGGTGGAATCCAGCCACAGGCCAACGTTGCAGAACATGCAGACTTCTCTGATCAATTCGAGACTGCTTTTTACGCTTTCTGAGGACATGCAAATTTCTGTTGTTTTGAAGATAGATTGACCATTAAGGGAGGGTATTACGATAATAGACAGTTTCTAATTTTATTTCTCTTTTATCTATTTCTAATGGTCACTCTTTTGTTATGTTTCCATAAACTCCTTCTATTCGTTATGGAAACTTTCTCTTTCACTCTACAAGATTGTTTCTATTTCCTCTCTCCTGTTTGTTATAGAAACATTCTCTTGTATCTTGTATATATAGATCATTCATGATCATTGTTTAATAACACATTCATTATTTTACCATAATAATTGTCTTAGGTTTCTCATAGGCGGTAGCCCCACTAATTGACTTAATTAGGAAAGGAGCATTTTCATAGAGTGAGGAGGCACGAAGAGCTTTTGACAAGATCAAAGAGGTAATGAGTTCATGACCTGTATTAGCCATTCCCAATTTCTCAATTCCATTTGAATTAGAATGTGATGCTTTAGGAGAAGGCATTGGAGTAGTATAGTGCAAATAAACACTTTTTTATGGCAAAGAGATGCTCGCCATCATGCATGCATTACAAAGTTTTGGCTGTACTTGGTTTGTGGAAAAGTTGTGGTAAATATAGACTGAAACAGTCTAAGGTTCTTCGTAAATCAAAAAGGTTTGAATGATAGGCAGCAGTAATGGACGAGCAAGTTACAAGCTTATGATCTTGATATTGAGTATGTGAAGGGAAAGAATAATGCAGCTGATGCCTTGACTTGAGGGCCTCATTAATGCTCTATGAAATATATTTCTGCTGATTGAGAAACTTAAATATTAGTAGAGTATTGCCAAAGATACCTTGGCTAGTGGCATATTGGAAGGAAAGTTGCAAGATGACAAGTACAAGGTAGTTGAGAGCTCATTCCCTATAAAGACCAAATATATCTAGTCCGATTATCAATGATGAAAGAAAAGTTTTTGAGATTATATAATAATACCCTTTTGGTTGGTGATCAAGGATATTATAAAACATATAAACAAGTGAGAGAATGATTTTCTTAGAAGGGCCTCAAGGAGGATGTCTTAAATCATGTCAAAGAATGTATGGTTTGTTAGCAAAACAAGGTAGAACAAATATTTCCAGTTGGTTTATTACAATCCGTATCAATTCTAAAACAAAAACATGAAATTATTTTGATGAATTTCATCACAGGTTTGCCGAAAGTCAAAGGAAGGATTGTACCTTTGTAGTCGTTGATAGACTTACCAAGTATGATTATTTCAATGCCAAATCTTTCAAATATAAAGACCTAGAAATGGCTGATCTTTTCTTTAGGGAGGTGTTTAGACTACATGGACTGCTTAAAAATATTGTAGTGACAGAGACAATGATTTTCTTAGTTTATTTTGGCAAGAACTTTTTCAATTGACCTTTAACAAAATTAATCCCAAATGCTAGCTACCACCCATAAATAGATGGGAAAATGAAATTTTTGAATAAATGGCTTGAAGGGTATTCAAGGAATTATATTATAGGACAACAGACACGGGTTAAATGGCTTCATCTTGAAGAATACTTTTACAATTCCACTCACCATATGTCAATATTAAGACTCCCTTCCATGCATTATATGGTTACGAGACATTATCATTTTTGGATTTGATTCTCACAAATAGCCTGGGGTTGGAGACTTGGTACATCAGGGTATAAATATTTTTCACAAAAAACTTACAATAGGCGCAATATCAGCAAAGATATGTGTTGATCGCTATATGTTGGAAAGAACCTTAGAAGAACTTGGAGACCAGGTTTTCCTAAGGCTATAAACTTATAAGCAATCTTCCCTCAAAGGAAGTGGTATGGATAAACTCAAGCCATGATTCTATAGACCTTATAAAATTACACAAAGAATAGCAGAGATATCTTATAAGTTGGAGTTACTAGTAAACAATAGAATTCACAATGTCATTATGCCATGCCCAAAGTTACCTCCACTTAATGATGAGGTTACATTGATCTTGGAACCCACAGCGATAGTTGACATGAGGAAAGGAAGTTAAGAAGTAAGATATAATGACCCCTTCTTTGACCTAGGTGTTTGGGAAGGATCCTTAAGCCTTTTTCATTCTTGTAGGCTAATTCAGGGCTTGGTGAGGGAATATTTATAGTTGTTACTTTTGAAAAGAACCCCTTTTTTCCTCCCACCCACTCTGTTGCCTTGGTGGGATATGGGAGAAGCCTAGGATCCACGTTTGCTTCAACCGATGAAACTAATGAGTCACTGGCATCATTCACTGAAACAAGGCCAATGGCTTAAACTGATAATGAAATGGGCATTGCTGCTGTTGTAAGCAAGACTCAGTCAAATGCAAGTGCTTTGCTCATATAGGATTAAATGGTGCTGCTTTCACTGTTGCTGGTTCTGAATTAACAGGTTCAAATGCTGCTTCAATAGGTTCAACTGGTACTTCAAGTGGCGCTTTCACTCGATCAACTTATTCTTTGATTGGGTCAATCGGAACTAGTGAGGAGACCGGAAGGGGTACTGCAACATCAACAATTGCTCCTAGTACGGGCACACCCCCGACCCCCTTTCGGCATTAATAGCTCTTAATCCATAGGCAAAACCTCTCTTTAAGTTGTCTTACATTATTATATTTTGGGCAACTTTAGTTTAATTAATTATTTTATTTAAAAGATGAGCATGTTTGTTTAAGTAACTTTTTAGGGACAGTGAATTAAATATTTAAAAGGTTACTTTATGCAATTTAAAAATAGTTCTTGAAATTTTGCAGTTGGGATATAAAAGGAGTTGTAAAAGGGAAAAATAACATCTTTGTTCATTTAAAATGCTCTTATAGTGCAGTATGGACATCTTTGTTGACTTCAACCCTAGGCTGAAAACCCTAAGGGTAATTGACTTTGGAGATGAAAGATTTCTTCTAGTCAATTGAGGTGGATTCAAACAGGATTTGCATTGGTGCTGAAAATATTTGCAAAGTCAGGGATTGAATTGAAGCATTTTATCTTTCAGATACAGGAGATTCATAGGTATAAATTTATAGCAGTTTGCAGGCAAAGATAAATTTGTGAGAAGGATTACTTGCTATTCGAACTAGTGATTATGTTTCATATTTTATGCTTGTTTAGGTTGGCCACCACTTTTCCTAAGGTCAGGTGAGATAAATACTAGTCGCTCTCTGTGAGTTCCTGGACTCGAAATTTATAAAATTATTTATGACTAACCTAGCTGCTAACTTGTGTATTTGTGTTTGCCACCACCTCAAGATTGTTTCTCAGAACTGCTATGGGATTGTTTCATTGAAAAAGGAAGTGGCAAGAACATAAACAAGAGTGCGGGAATATCTCAGACCTATCATGACATGATAAGGATGCTGTTTTTGGGCCCCTAACTTCTGCTTAACTTTTGTGAAGTCAATAGAGAGGTCATTGAAGGTTATAAGGGCAGAAAAGAGGTCGATTCCATCGCAATTGGCACTGCTGTCCCTTACTTGAATGTTTAGACCTATAAAAAAGTATTGTTGGATGTTGTTAGAGTGCCTAAAGGGGACGTAGTAGTAGTGCCAAGATGTTCATTTATTTGGTTATTATCTCTCTTGACTAAAATTTGCGAAGTATTTGATAAATGTATTGTATTGAATGTAATTAATGAATCTTGAGGCAAGCTCCTATATAGGAAATTGATGCTATTTAATTATTGCAAAAAGGTCTTTTATCACTGAAGACAACTTGCATCATTTATGAAGTTTAAAATTATAATGGTTCAATCATTCATTCTTTACCTACTGTTTGATGAAATGCTTGAATTATAAATTTGGTTAACTGGAAAGGTTTACCTGTGGAGGATGTCACGTGGGAAGGATCAAACATATTTGATCATCCCAATTTAAAATTGCTTGTGGACAAGCAATCCCAGGAAGGGTGGGGACTGTAATACCCCCATTTAAGGTATTTTAAAACTAAAAATTGCTTCCATCGATTTTTGCTAGCTTGGAAAATTGTTCATTGCTCATCATAAAATGTAAGATGCTAGATAGCTGCAGGCACACCATTTTAACATTACAAAGAATATGAAAGGTTATAAGTTTATAACCAATGGAGATATGAGGGTATAATCTTACATAAAAAAGACAAATCAAAGGGAAGTGATCATCAGTTTGTGTAGAAGGATTATATATTTATCCTTTTGAATTATTCAGTCACTGAGAATGAAACCCTTGAAAGATCAAAGATTTAAGGACGAAAATTCTTAGTTTCTCTTGCCAAGTTACTGGATGAAACTTTAGATAAAAGTATAGAAAACATTACAAGACATTTATGCAAGTGAGGAAGCTGCAAACTGGAAGAAAGATTACAGTAGAATATAAGTTTAATATTTTAAAATTTGTATTGAAGCTTTAAATCCAAAGTTTATAATTATCAAAATTATAAGTTAAAAGTTAGTTAATAGTTAAAATTTAACTATGCAAGTATTATCTTGTACATGGAATGATGGTTAAGAGGGGTGGACTGTGATATTCCCTGTCTATAATAAGAATTTGATAAATAAATAAATAATTAAGTAGTTAATTAAAAAGAGTATATTAATTATATATATTGATCATATTAATCAATGTTATTATTAAATAAATAATTAAGTAATTAATTAACAAATATATCAATTATATATATTTTGATCATCAAATAAATAGTTATTAATAAATGAATAATTAAATAAATATATTAATTATTAAATAAACAAATAAACAATATTCATAAATGAATAATTAAATAAATATATTAATTATTAAATAAACAATAATGTGCCTCATGAACGAGCAAACTCAACCAGATGCGTATGAATCACTTAGCCCATCGTATGAGTCAATATCCTTAACCAATCGATACCATTAAGAAGGAATTGACCAATCGATGATTAGAAGCGTTCAATCACTCATAACAGTCACCAAAAGTCATGGGTCGTGCCTCAAATCTGGCAACCCTTCATTCACAATGGGTGATATAAGGAGGCATCAACAATCAAACAAGAAGGAATCGATTTGGGAATAATAAGGAGAAATCAGAAATAATTATTATGTTCGTTTCTCATCAAGAAAGATATCGACATAACTCAATTCTTCAGCCATAGTCATTTTAGATTGCAAGTCTGAAATCAATCTGCAGTCACTGTAATAAGGTACGTTAGTGTATATATATATATATATATCAAAGAAACATGACTCGGACTCGCCCATGACTCGGCAGGGATGACTTGATCCGTGACTCGCCGATGACTCAGCAATGACTCGGCAAAAAAAAAAAACCGGAGATTTTTTAAAATTCAAAACTTGTTTTAGGCACCCATTATTGAATAAAGCTTAAAAACACTATAACATCATCAAATAGAATCTAATTTGATCACATAAATAAACATACATCCATCACATAAGTACAAACGTAAATTGTAGGCAGCTGAAGGAAATAGAAAACATAGATATGCAGAATTATAAAATATAAAATATAAATGTTGTCAAATGTATATAAAATCCATGACATCAAATGTTCCCAAACATATGTGTAAAGTTGTAAAGTGTAAACAACAAAAACAAGTCTATGGCTCAAGCCTCAGGCTCTACTACTCTAGGTCAGTCTCATCCTCAAAGTAGTCTGTCTGCCTCCTACAAATGCGTCTGAGGTAGGTCTTGGATGACTGACAAGCCATAGTCTCTGCCTATGATGTGCCACTCTGATCAACATCAGCTCCACGGGCATCTGATCGTGCTCTATCCTCTCCCTCTGCCATAGCCACAGCCTCAACCTCTCTGTTTGCTTGGTCAACCTACTCATGGTCCTCCTCAGTGAAGATAGGATCGGTAGACTCAGTGAGCCACTTGGACTCTGGATCGATCTTTGCTAGAGTGATCGGAGAGGTGTTGTAATGACCCTTACTAATAGGATCACTAAAATCTCTGATTTTGTGCTTATGGAATTTCATCAAACACTTGGCATGCAATCTGAATTTATATTGCTGTAAGTAAAGACTGAATATGGAAATTGTTGAGCAACAAATCTACTCAACTCAATAATGCAAATCAGTGCCAATATATATATATTCATTCAATGAAGATATTGACTCCCTCACAACAGATTGCAACTTTCAGATTTTACAAATTATTTGGCTCCTTAGAATCTAAAATATGCTTGTGAGACACAAGGAATATTGTCAAACACTTCGTGTGCAACCTTCCAGCTTGCTGGTCTAATAATATCAGTCTGATATGTACTTTTAGATGACTATAGATAGCTTCCAATGCTTGAGAATCAACACATCAAAACATAAATTATCATCTAGATGCTTAAATGACACTTTGGACCCTTAACCAATGCATAGAGATGGATTTTCAATGTTACATATGCACTTACAGCCAAGTGACATTTTGACAAACATTTGTCATGCAACTCAAGAACATCACGTAATTAGAATGCAGCCTTATCTCTCTATGCAACTGAAGCATTAAACTGATTTCAAGAATATTTATCAAATGGCCTAGTCTCTTGACTTTCAACTACAAGTTTCAGAATTTTCTGAGTACAAAGACAGCCATGATTTCATACATAAACAGCATTAAAACTTATTGAAATAAGTGCCAAATGAACTTGAAATGAAGCGCCTAGGAGTGTGAATGAAGAAGCAATCAATATCACTCCACTTTGAGCCTTCCTTTTGCCAAATTGAATTTTTTTTCAAATTCGCCCCTGTTCTGATATGAATGCCAATAATAAATAAATGCAGCAATAAAAGGTCTCCAAATTCGTATAGAAATGATTGCCAAGACAATAGCAATTGATTCCTCAAATACCCATAACCAAAGGATGCCTCCAAGTGAAGTTGTGAACAAAAATGTGGGTCCAAGATGAAAATCGCAGTATGCTGGAAATGCCACAGAACTACTGAAATGGTCTTCAAATAATGCCAATGCAATCCTCTTGATTAATGGATGAAAACAAGTCTTTTGACAACCCAAATTCCAAATCCTCAATAAAGTCTGAGAACTTTAAAATATATCAAGACTCAGTCCAAATCTGAATACTCAATAATGCCCAACATGAAATGGTTGAATACCACTTCCAATGTGCAACCCTTCAGAAGATATTTCACCTCCTCAGTTATGCAAACCCTTAGGAGTTTCCGTTCTTAAAGATCAGTTGAAAATTTGCAGACCTAGATGGTGCCACAAATGCTCCAAGATGAAAATGTAGTAGAATCCTCAAATCAAGCATGTCCAAATGAAAGCCCAAGCCCTCTATTTATTCTTTTCTTTGAGAAGTTGCTAGAACTTCTAGAAACATCCAATTATAATGTACTTTATAATAAAATAACATTATAATAATAAAGTACATTTCTCAACTCAAAATTATAACAACGTAGGCTCATAACTGAATGTAGGCCCAACTACAACTGAATGTAGGCTCAAGACTGAACGTAGGCTCTACTACAACTGGATGTAGGCTCAAACTGGATGTAGGCTCCACTACAACTGCATGTAGGCCCAAACTGGATGTAGGCTCTACCGAATGTAGGCTTTGTCAGCAATATGCAATCAAATGATCAACATAATGACCCTCTCTCCAAACCATTTGCCTACGAGAGTCGATGATAGGCAAATCCGTCATGCCAAACGATGTCAGCCAAAATGGGGACATGACAGGTGTCAGTGTCCAAAATCTGTCTAGTCCTAAGACGGAGGTTGTAATGAATGAAGACAAAATTGTTCAACTTCTCCACAGACAGTCTATTACGCCTCTTCGAGTGGATGTGCTCGAACATGGACCAATTGCGCTCACAACCAGAAGCGCTGCATGACTGAGTCAAAATGTGGATGACAAGTTTTTGAAGGTTTGGGGTTGTAGGCCCAAACATATGCCACCATCTATCTGAAATAAGGAAAAAAAAAATCAATGTCATTTCCAAGTTCCAACTTTAAGGATAGATTATAAAATCAAAATGCATAAGCCATAAACTTAAGAGTTAAGTTTAAGTTTAACATATATTTCTACCTGGCTGCAATGTTGTCCTAATCTCTTTGCACATCGTGCTTCCAAAAATCGGTCCTCGTGGATTACTATATGCATCTATCTCTTGCATTGTAGATGTGGTACAGGTAGATATCTTTTTCATCATTGTATATAGGCCACTAAGAACCTCCTCATCTGCCTTGAAGTTATCAAGAAAACGATATGATGGATTGAGGAAATAAGCTGCTACATGGATGGGCCTATGAAGCTGGTTTTGCCATCTCCTATCAATGATCTCCCAAAGGGGGCCATACTTATCCTCAACTGCTTTATACCTGGATCTAATGGCCTCCTTGGCCCTATCCATGCCCTCATATAATTAGCCCATAGAGGGCTTCTCCCCATCAACAACTCGTAGGATAACTTCCTCAATAGCCGCACATAAGTATGTGGCATTCTTCACATGTGAGGAAGCATCAATAGACTTCAAGAACATGGTGGTTCCTGAATATAAAGAAAAATAATTATCAATTATCATGGATCAATAAAAAATTCAAAATCAAAATTAAATTATTCAATGCATTTGGGGAAGTAGAATTCAATGAACAATCACCTGCGCTGGAAACAAGAAAATTTAGGAGTGTCCTATTCCTCCTGTCCGTCCAACCATCTGTCATGATGGTGAAACCATTTTGTCTCCAAGACTTCTTGTGGTCCTCTAGCTCAAGTTGCATATCATTAACCATGTCTAACAAGAGGGGGCCACTTAACTCAGTCTCAGTAAGGGCTTTAAAGCCCGCCTCACAAATGGTTACAGAATCTATCATACCTTGCCAATAAGGAGACCTGTCACAAATATATTACGATTAATCATTAGAGTCTTAGACAAAGCATAGTTCAACTTCAAACTATAAAATTTAAAATTTAATTTTAAACTTGAAAAAACTTAGAAAACAAATAAAAGAGAAATACCTGGCAGCAATAAATGGAATGTTGCAGAATTACCAAAACTTGCAAATTTGTTTTTGGGCAGCATCATGGACCTCCTTGTTCCAACCCATGCTCTCAAGCGAGGGCTGTGCACTAGGAGTAGTGCGTGGCTCAAAATAACTGTCCAACCTTGATGATTTTTGGACTCTAGGGCCAAGGGTAATTTTGCCACTTGAAGGAGCAGCAGTAGAAGCACTAGCAGTAGCACTAGGATAAAAGGAGGCCTAGAAGAACCCTGTCCAACACAGCCTATAGATGTGGATGCGGATGCGGATGCGGGTGTGGATGAATGGGAGCCAATAACATTTATCTCTTCCAGTTGCCTCTTTCTAGTTTCCTTTTCTTCAACATATTTTTCTAACTGGACATAACAAAAACGAATTGCCTCAGGAGTTGCCTTAGTACATTCCTCAGCATCATTGCTAGGTATGCCGACAATATGGTATTTAAGCCTATTGATGCCACCATGAAATTTTTTTTTACAAAAGGTGCATTTTGTTTGGTTTTTTTGTCTACCGGGAAACTCTTCGGAATATTTCCAACATGGACACTTTGGAGGCATTGGGAAGAATTAATGTTTTCAAAACTTGGAATGTGGCTGCAATAAAATTAAAAAAACTTCAAAAACAAATCTAAAAACAATGGAAAACCATAAACATGCAAGCAAAAATCAACAAAATTTAAAAATGTAACACTTACCTCTTTCAAATGAGTTGAGAGCAGCTGTTATGAGCTCCTTGATGCTCTCAATGCTTCCCCAATCCGATTTTGTGGACTCCTTGTTGCTTTTCTTCCCGGCTGGTTGCAACCCTTTGGCTTCTTTTTTTTCTTCCTCTCTCTCTCTTTTTCTCTCTTCTCCTACAAAGCAACTACAATGCCTTTTAGGGCAAATAACAAAAGACTTGTGCATAAAAAAGTCAAAAAAATTTAAAATTTTTTTATGTTTTTTAAAGGCAAGCTCGGGCCTGCCGCGGCGCGGGTCATGAGCCTTGGACTTAGCAAGTCATGAGCCTCGGACTCGGCGAGTCATGGCATGACCCGTTGACTGGGCGAGTCATGCGGGTCATGACCCATGACCCGTGGGTTGACTCGGCCGGGTCATGAAAACCCGGGAGCCACTGCTCGGCCCACGAGTCATTAAAACTCGCATGACTCGCGGCGAGTTATGTTATTCTGATATATATATATATATATATATATAATCTTTTGAACCTGTCACTACCCCAGTACTAAGAACAAGAAGGCTGAACCAAACAAAGAGGGATGGTCTAAATCCCAAAAGGATAGTTCCCAAGCCAAGGTAGGGATCAGCATCCCTTTTAAATCCTTGAAGGCATAGTCCCAAGACAAGGGCTTGGATTTGTAAACTTTGAGTGAACCTATGAGTTGGTCTCTATGTGCTTTGGGTTGCATTCAAGTCTTCTCTATTCTCATACCAAAGTAATGACAAGATCAGACTTAATAGTTAAGAACTATTTTAGTCTAAGTAATCCAATTATTTAATATGTGTAATGAATGAACAATCTCCTCTACTTGTATCATGTAATAATATAGAAATGGAATCAATGTATCTTTGTCAATTCAACTTAGGACAAAAGAATACTTGAATCGGGTTAATTTTAATAATAACTGAGTATAGTCCTAACAAGGGATGTTACATCATGGAGTCTCATTTTTGCTCGTTTGAGGTGTTCCCTGGCTAGTTTTGCCTCTTTAGCAACCTGCCCAACCAATTGAGGCTTCAAATCACCCTTAGTTTTAACAAAAGGAATGGCATCATTACCTTGTATGGGCTGTTCTTCTGGCTTGGATCTGTAAACTTTGAGGGAACCTATCAATTGGTCTCTAAGTGCTTTGGGTCGCATTCAAGTCTTTTCTCTTCTCATACCAAAGTAATGACAAGATCAGACTTAACAGTTAAGAACTATAACAGTATAAGTAATCTAATTACTTAATATGTGTAATGAATGAACAATCTCCTCTACTTGTACCATATAATAATATAGAAATGGAATCAATGTATCTTTATCAATTCAACTTAGGACAAAAGAATACTTAAATTGGGTTAATTTTAATAATAACTGAGTATAGTCCTAGCAGGGGATGTTACATCACGGAGTCTCATTTTTGCTCGTTTGAGGTGTTCCCTGGCTTGTTTTGCCTCTTTAGCTACCTGCTTAACCAATTGAGGCTTCAAATCACCCTTAGCTTTAACAAAAGGAATGGCATCATTACCTTGTATGGGCTGTTCTTCTGAATTGGTGGCTCGAACTCTTTGCCCTTGTACTCAACCCCGCTGTTTTGCAGCATTATTTAACCTCCTATATGGCACTGAAATATCTTAAACCAGCTTATTAGGTCTTCTCATAAGCTCTATAGATTGACCACACCTTGGCGATTCATTCCAAATCATCTTCCAACATAACCCATTTTGGCTAACATTTGCAAACCAAATCCCTTTGGCATGACTTTCAGAAACTACCAAAAGATTATTGATAGGTAGAAAAAGAATATGGTGGAGTGTCAATTGTGCATACCTGCATTTGGGTCTGTGCATTTCTTGTATAGGACTCTTCTTTGTGCATCTATCTTCTTTCCTTTTCACTCCATCATAGACCTCGACAACTTCTCAAGAACCTAAGGACTTGCTCTACAACTTGCAACAATCACTAGGAACTCAGAAACATGCGTAAAATGCTATTCTATATCCTCTTATTTCTTAATTGATGCTCAATTTGAGCTTACGTTGCATATTTATAGAGTTGGTAAGTCTTAGGAAACCGCAACAAGTTTCAAGAAAAAATGAAAACTGGAACATGAGATGTTTTTTAAGGTTGGGTAAAATTGCTGCTTTTAGTTGGGGCAGTTTTGAAGCTGTCCAACACTTCCAAAATCACCTCTTCATTTTCAAAACTTTTGTGGTCTCAAAACCATGACTTACACTCATGAAAGTATCCTTGTTGGCAGATTTCGCACTTCAATGTTTTGATAGCCATAGCTTTTGCGTACAAAACTTGAGATGAGTTGCCTTTTGAAATATCATATTTTTTTTTTGAGAAATATAGATAAGCATTCAGGTTTTAGTGCCCATTAAAAACCTGATCTTGCACCTATAACACAAGTCCTTACTTAGTCATGTATGAGCTAAAAGTCTTTTTCAGATCATACTTCCCCAATACAAAGGTATTTGGTCTCCAAAAACTTGGAACTCGATGAATAAGGGTGGAAGAATTCTCATTTGACAACATGTATGCCATCCGAACTTGCACCACAATACAAAAGCCAAACAAAATTTGATTTGGTGTGTATTTGTCTCCTAGTGTTTAAATGGTGTAATTAAAAGTTTCTTGAACATGAGTAACTATTTGTAAGCCTCAATTTTAAAATAACCAAAATTTGAACTTTTATATTGATCCCATCTTTTTCCAAAATGTGTTGAGATTGGAGTTTCGTCAAACCTTAAATGATTCCATTTTTCTTGGGTTTTTCTTATTATCACATTTTGGTCATCTCGACAAAATTTCATGGCAAAGGCATTGGTGGTTCAAAAGCTATCAATATTTTTCTCCTGCAAGTTCTTGGGGTTTCTAATTACAAAATATGAAAGCACAAACACGTCGATCCTGGTACGATTTAACACAACTAAGGCATGGGAGTAGTGTAACCATTATTTCTTAAAGAGAGGTTTCATGGGATGCAAAAATCAGTATCTGTCACCATGGTGAAAGATAAACGACTCAATTGGTTCATAAAAGATGAAAGTTGTGTGATTTTTAAAGCCTTTAAAAGACCATCTGACTTGTATGGAGCATCTTCATTCTTCATTCATCTTTGAACCTATGATTTGAAGAAGAGTTCTCAGAGATGTGAATTATTTCCATCATTTTATGTACAAGCTACATCTTTATGGAATTTTGAAGTGATAAATAGATTCATGTATCCATGGCAAAGAAAAATCAAATATTGACAAGATTTGTTTAAATTTAAGAACTTTAAAATGGTTAGCGATGTACTTTAAGGTACCGATACTAGTCTTTAATGAAGTTTTCCAAAGTTCCTAAAATCACCGATGAAATTAGGGGCAAGTAGAGGGATTATCAAAACAACAAAATTGGGAGGCTTCATATTGTTCAATCAGTAAAACATTGCCCAAGTTGGTAAGATGACTGATGGGCTAAGTCTTTCCACATAGTAACCGGTTGAATGGGAAAGATATAAACTTTCAAAACTTCCTAAAATCACTAATGAAGAAGTTGGAATCACTTCAGGCTGATAAGAAGGAAGAAAAATTATTAATTTAGTCTTTTTAATGAATTTTCAAAGTGACAAAGATTACCGAATTGGTGAGTTTGTCAAGTTGTGAAAGTAACCCAAAACACCGATGCAAAGTTGATAACTCTCTCCAAATTGCCAATCACGAGGACAAAGGAAAGAAGCATAACTACTTTTATAATTTTATTAAGTCAATCGGTAGTTTTGCACACTTCAATAAGTTCATCAAAAGGTCGAAGAAGCTTGACATTTCAAAGGTGGGAGGTAGTTATAGTAACTATCCTAGAAGTTGATGGAAATAAAGAAGAATGTGTTAGTTATTATAACTACCACAATTACAAACTGCAACTGGCAGGGATAAAGCCGATTCCACAAGATTTGCCACCATCCTTCCCTACCTACGCCAAGTGGGAGCCTCGACATAGGTCATGGACGTGCATAAATAGAGCATATTATTGCAGCTCTGTAACATTTTATGGACATTCATCAAAGCATATATGTGGGCATATAATAATGTATTGTAACAAATGTATAGAGCTATGTTCCACCACCTTTGCCAACATTCTACAAGTGTCGAACACAAACATCAAGATTGAATTATTTTAATAGAACGTCACAAAGAGCTGGCACTTCAAGGAAATGAATGAGCCGTTTGAGGTGCTCTTGAGTACATGCTAATGTTGTGAGCTTTCTATGCATGTAATTATAAATCAAGCACATGGAGTGTCTTCCGTATTGGATCAAGGAGAGGTCAGCTTGATGAATTCAATGATTGCAATTTTCACAACAAAATAGAATTGTTGAAAGGTTTTAAAGACTCTGAACCAAGTAACCGTTCTCACCATCTTCTGTGCTCGCACCGTGATAAGGGTTTTGAAATAGTTTTAGATTGACCATTGCACAAGGAAAGATAGATAGTTTGGTTTGGAAATTCTCAAGTTGACATGCATATAAAATATGGAATCAAAGACAATTGCCATGAATTGTATTCTCTGAAAACTTCCAAACAAATGCAGCCAATGGTTATGAGGTTGATTCAAGATCCTCTGTCGCCATCCCACCCATGTGTGCTAAATGAGATCTTTAGAATAGGGTATGGACATCCATCAAAGCATGAAGAATGGAGGACTTTTTGTCAAAATTCGTGATTGTATACATTCTCATTGAATGCAATGATCAGAAGAGTTCCAGAAAACGGATTTATCGAAAGACTTCAGACTTTTGAGTAAATAAATGAGTAAAGTTGGCTTCTATAGTCTTGGCCGCATTATCTTTGCTCCTCCCACGTGGCCTGTGTAAAATGAAAGCTTTATAGAAGATTGCTAATATCCATCAAAGCATGTTGAATGGTAGGAGATTTTTCTTAGAATTATAGTTGGAAATGCTTTCGTAGGCATTGATGAAAATTGTCGAAGTTCGAACCAAGCATAGGAATTGTTCTATTGAAAGTCTCGAAGAAATATGGTCTCTTGAAAACCAAACCAAACTATTTGATAAAATTCCTTAAAAGAGATGACATCTCAAGAAATGAACAAAATTAGCACAGAATGTGAACATTCATCTATTACACAAAAGATAAAGGTAGTTTCAGATACTGTGGTTGCAAAAGAAATTTGGTCAGTGGAATGTCGTGACTGCAAGGATATGCAAGTGATTTATTGGAAATTCTTTAGAAACTCTCGAGTAAATGTAGATGACATGTAGAAATTTGCATCCCACAACATCTTCCAATATCATGGCTGCTTGCTACAAAATGGGAGCTTTGGAAAAATAAAATAATGGTTTTTAGATTTAATAATTACAAATCCAATATATTTGAATGCACAATGTGGACCACAGGTGAATTGTTTGGTAGAATGCCTCAAAGACTCTTCATCTCAAGGAATGTAACAAAATGATTGCGGGATGGGCATAAAGTGGATTTTCCATGGAAGATTTCAAGATCTTTTAATAAAGAAAGCACTAGACATATCCAAACATTGTACCCATGGTCGACCTCCATGCCCATGACAGCTCTCTCGAGGATGCGAGAAACCTTATTATTATGGTACTATTCGGCCCACAATGGTTGTGTTGGTGTATTTTCTTAGTGTGTGTCAATCATACATGGGCACAAGCCAATTATTTTCTCCCATTTGGACATTCATGCAGAATGTGGAAACATATAGAAATGTGTGAATCAGTTGAATGGTGACCTCATGAAGATGTCATCTCATGGAATGCAGTGACTTCATTATTGCAGAAATTGGAGTCACAGACAGACAAATGCAATTGGAATATGTTTTCTTGTAGGTTAAGTTGCTTGTGAACAAATGGCTCATGGATTGAGAAAGGGACATAGAGATCACTTCGACAACACCGATGTTCTGGTTTTATTTTAATGTCATGAGCTTCAAATAGCCTCTTTGTAAAAGTGACTTATGTCACTTGTATTAAAAGTTAGACTTTGGGTCTTATTTTTGTAAAAGTTAGGTAAATCGTAACTTGTGTTCCAAAAGTTGGTTATTCTAAAAAGTTGTCTCAAGTAACTACCAAGAAGTTACCCTAAGTGGTTATCTGAGGTAGTTACCTCAAGTAGTTCCATGAGGTAGTTAGGTGGTTATGCTAAGTTGTTACAAGGTAGTTACTTTGTGAGCCTATAAATACAATGCCATTTGTAATGTAAAAAAAAGGGAGGGACTTTTGGCTGAGGGGAAACTATGGAGAATTTTCAAATGAGACTTTTGGGTCTACTCTATGTACAAAAGTGTTCTTGAACTTGTATTTGTTCAAGGAAATAATGAAGAATGCATTTAGTCATATGTCTTGAAGGTGTTCATCAGTTATTATTACTTACTTTTCGTATGTTAAGTTGGTAATCTCTTATGCAATGGTGGAATCCAATAGTCTTCCTAATCTATGTAGTTGATTTGGTGAAATGCATTCATTTCTTGGTATCTTGGTGTGAATGTACTGGAATAGCTTATCTTTTTGTATGTCAAGGTCTATTATCCATATTTTGTCATTGCATTTATGTGGTGAAAACCCCTTTGTAATAATTATGCATTATGAATCTCAGCTAGTATTCGTATGTTTATAGTTGGGGTTTATGTTATCTATTTCCTTTAGATTTGCTTTCGGTCTTTTTTTTGTACTTTCAGGTGAAAAAGTACACAGAAAATACGAATACCCTTATCATACGAGGGAGCTGCTCCTCTCAAATGCAGAGGAAGATTGTGCTTTGGTCATGATGAGATTTCAATCTCTCCAACTATTGGCACAATTGTCACCACTCTTTGGGCGAACAAGGTCATTTTGAAGAAAGCGTTCACAGTGACAAATCTGTTTAGCAACACTATTCAAACATTATTTTTCTCCACAAGTGCAGCATGTTAGCACTTATCATTCCATAAAGATTTAGGATCTTAAAAGATTTGCTTTTTTTTTAAAGAGTAAATGCTTTGACCCAGAGCTATGAATTGATGAGGCCACAAATGGGGGACCTCATCCGATAAGGAAATACATGACATCAAATGTTCCAAACATATATCAAAACCAAAAAAGAAGTCTATGGATCGAAGGAGCCCACATCCCTCCTACAAAGTTGTCTAAGGTAGGTCTTGAATGATTTAGCAGCTAGAGTCTTTGTTTGTGGCTCCATGCCAAGCTCACCAACATCAGTTGTGTTCGGGTTTACTGGTGCTTTATCCTCCTTTGCCATGGCTACAGTCTCAACCTCTCTATTTGCTTGGTCCATCCAATCAAGGTCCTCCTCACTAAAGACATGATTCGTAGCCTAAGTGATCCACACATTTGTGGATCAACCTCCTCTAGCGTGATTGGGGTGGAGTCATGGTCCAAAACCTGTCTCTGTCTAAAAGATGAAGGTTGTAATGAACAAGACTAGATCATTCAACCTCTCTACATGCAGTCTATTGCGCCTCTTGGAGTGTACGTGCTCAAATAGACTCCAATTGCACTCACAACCCAAAAGCACTACAAGGATGGCTCAAAATGCCAATGGGTATCCTCTAAAGATTTGGTGTTTTAAGACCAAACATTTGCCACCATCTATTTGAGATAAGAAAAAGAAAAAAAATCAGTCTCATTTCTTGGCTGCAAGGAATGGAATGGTGTAATAGTTCCAAAATTGACCAATTGCACGTCTAGCTGCATTATGTACCTCCTTGTTCCAACCCGTGCTCTCAAGTGACGGTTGGGAACTAGGAGTAGTGTATGGCTCAAAATATGAATCCATCCTAGATTACGAACTCTAGGAACAATGCTAATACTGCCATTAGCACTGGCAAAAGCACTACCAAAAGCAGAAGCAAAAGCACTAGGATTGAATGGAGGCATGGAAGGAGCCTCTTCAACACAACTAGTACTTGTCAACTCCTCTCTTTGCCTCTTCTTCATTTCCTCTTGTGCTTCAAATGTTTCTAATTGCACTTGGCACTCATAGATAGCCTCAACATTTGCTAATGTACATGGATCAGCATCAAAGCTGCGAATGTGGGCAATATGGTATTTCAATCTATCAATGCCACCTTGAAAAATTGTTTTGGAATATTTACATTTAACCTCTCCATTTTTTTGCTTGGGAAAAAGTTCAGTACGTTTCCAAGCTTCATCCTTTCTACCTATGGTTATTCTAGTAGTAGAACTAGACATTGTGAAAAAAATGATTTTCAAAAGTTCAAGGTTGCTGTGATTAGACATAATTTAATGTCCCATACTAGGAGGCTGCCAATTCCCAATAATTAAGATACATCACTATGCATATAAATCAGATTAAATTAAGAAAGAATGAATGTTCCATAATACATTTGATAGTTAACATACTTAAGCCCTGATTCCTTACTTCTCTCCTAAACATCTGTTAACTGAAGCCCTGATTCTTTACTTCTCTCCTAAACATCAACCTTAAGGAAGGGTGGGGAATTACTTGTCATAGGGCACTTGGAAACCATCCACAAGCAGGCTCGCTCAAGGCATTGGGAATGCATGTTCATACCCATATCGGGAGTTTCCCTCAAGGCATTGGAAATTCTCCTCATCCATCTTCGAACTTACCTACCTTGCGAGGATTTACTCTTCCTCTCCCTACACAACACCAACCTATCCTCTTAAGGGGCTATAGCGAGTGATTAAAGAATAGGCTATGAATATACTAACTTCAAATGGATTATGAATTTTATATATATATAATTCTTATTCCACTATTATAAACTGTGTTGATGTATGTAACATCGGTCAGATAAATAAAACTGACTATATGATTATTATAAGGAATAATGTATTAATATATATCATAATTGATATTATTTTATATATTAATATGCATATATATATATATATATATAAAGTTAATCTATATTTATTCTTATAATAACTATATAGTAAAATTAATAAATTAGATTACTGAATAGACATGTCCCATGAAGGGACATGCCTCTTCTTGTCTTTGCCATGTATATATACAAGAGATCGATGCATTTGGAAGACACATACCATATACAATCTAGGCAGTGCTGTTACATTTGCAGCAATCATAAAGTATATACAATATTGAATGCAAGTCTTCTCACATTTGATCTGCAAGTAATTCAGAAGAATTTCCATCAGCATTTGTTTTGTAATGCTAGATAAAAGACTTTGACATATACCTGTAAATCTGATCTAAATTAACAAACTGCTATTTATGCTACAGCATACACACTAGACTTTATATTGGCCCCTTTATTCCTAACAACATTCATATATAATATTCTGTAAATCAGTATGGATTCACGAGTCACAGCATGCCATTTGCTCTTATATGATGCTTACCATCAATTAAATATATATTTTTTTCCTTCCGATCTCTTTTTTGTGATCAGAACCGAATATATTTAATAAACTATGATTCCTTTCTGATCTGAGGAATACTAAATATATCTCTAATCCTTCATCCTTCCATCCCCTTGAATGATTTCGGAATACCTTTTTATATATTGTAGTGGAGTGATAAGGCACATGATAAGAGACATGTCACAAGTCCTTTCATATTCACCATCCTTCCTAATTGCACCATTTTATAACAACTTTTAACTTTTGTAGTCATAATCTCTAATCGATATCATTGTGTCTTAAGCATAGTTACAAGAGTTAGACTTGCCTTGGACTCAACAAGCTTATTTTTGACTCCGACTCAGACTCGGCGTCTGAACTTGGCAAATTTGAAAAACCCAAGAATTTCAAAGATTTTTAAGGATTTAAATTTTTTTTAATGCATCATTTAGTCAATTAACATCAAAGACACAATACTTGAGATAAATAGAAGATACTTTGCACACATCCACAAGTTTCCATTGATCACATAAGTATAAATGCGAATTTCTAAAGGAAACAAGTTAAATTAAATAACACATTAGAGTGTAGCCTCAGAAATTTTAAATTAACAAAAACCTCAGAAACTTTCAATTAACAATATTCTTTCATTGTGTTCATCCTTATTGTTTCCATCAACCTCAAGACAGGGTATATATACAATTATGATCTCAATCGGTTAAATGGTTTCCAAATCAACTGTATGGACGGTTTCTGGTTAACCACATATGAATTGGTTACTTCAACTTATGGAACCGATTCACTCAAACAATTCAATGACAATAAGGAAATGTGCAAACATATCAATGATAAAAAGAAATATTCTGCCAAGTTTCCAAAATATCTATAACAATTTAAAAAACAAATGTTCTCTTTTGGAGAAAGTCGCATATTTAAAATGGCGTCTTTTATCAAGCACATTCAACAAAGTATTTTTAAGGAAGTGCAACATATGTCAAAGTTGATTTGAAATTCGGTGAAGATCATAGCCATTTCCAAATTTAATATGAATCATAGCTGATACAAAGAAGATATATTTTTGCTGGTCACTACCAAGTCTGATAACGATGGCAAACTGAATTAAGAATCTTGTATATTCGACACTGCAAAATCTTTCAGCTCCAAAATTTCCAAACTTCCTGTCATAGGAGATACTACAAACAATAGAAGAATCTTTATATGGCTTTAGTGCTGAAACAATAAAAAAATGGTTTTAAAAAAAAAAAGTTTTGCCTTTGCTGGCCGCGGCAGAGTCCTGGCCACAGGACTTGCAGAGTCAAGCGGGTCCATGGACTCGACGAGTCTTGGTAGGACTCTGCTGAGTCAGAGTCCAAAGCCAAAAAAACTTTGGAGCCCTAACTCGGCTCGGGACTTGCAGAGTCCTGTATCACTGGTCTTAAGATCGGTCTCCTCTTTAACCTTGTTCCTCTTTATGACTATCAACAAGTCTTCTCTCATGATTCCTGATGATATTACCACTTCATTTATTATTGACGTTGTCTAACCATTATTCATCACTGCTCTAATCCAAATTGTATCAATTCATCCATGTACGCAATCTTTGGTGTGCTATATCATTTTGATCATACTCTTGACCAATTATTCATAATTCATTATATTATCAGTTATTTGGGATTGATAAAGAATATTGATGACTAACACTCTAGTTTAACGGTATTCTTAGTGCTATGTATGGTGGAGATATAGATATTGGTAATCGCATAGGGTCTTCCATGGTTACGCGACACTTATGAGACACAGTGCTCAATGCCTTCCGATCACTCTATCAGAAGTGTCTATATAGATTTTATTAATATTATTACTTGTCACTTGCTGAGTTGACACTGGACTCAAAGTTATCTTCCTACTTGTTTTATCTTTCTTCCATATAGAGGGTTGACTCCAACACTATCATTCATTAGTTTGTTGGTTCTTTTATGAAATGATCTTTGCTGCATTTCTGCAATTTTGTCTCTCTTTAGAGACTTAACAAAATTGATGTGAAAAGGATGAGAATATCCCAATTAGGGTTTCAAACGGGGGACATGACACACAATTACAAAATAATTAACATTTGTGCATTGTCATTTATAAACTAATACAAAAAAAAGTACGGTTGTCCAAAAAATAATGTAGGGTAACTTCAAAAAAAAAAAAATGTAGGGTTTGTTGACTATTCGTTCTTTGAAGTTTGAAAGGAAAAGAATTGAAATGTCTTCAAATAAAAACAACAAAGTTTTTGGTTAGAAAAACCAAAAAAAGCCAAAAAAAATTCAATTTTACCTCTTAGAACAAACTTGAAATGAAATGCAACCTCTTTCCAATCATTGGTATGGAGCTCTTGATGCACCGAATGTGAGTATTAAGCTGCCCCAGTGCAATTTGCTGACGAATTTCTGAACTTCCTACGCGCTGGTTGTCCTTCAATGCAGTTGTATTTTTCCTCACAACTCACTCTTCTCATCATATTTTGCCAATATAATGAAATGAACTCACTTATAGGGTGTAGAGGCAATATAGATTAAAAAAAACTAAACAATCACTTTTATGTGATTTTATGCTGTTGTGCGCTAGTTGAGTGTAGGCATCAGGACTTGCCAGGTCTAGGCCAAGTCCGTGAGTCACATTTTTTGGTAAATCTCGCCCAAGACCCTAACATGCCCGACTCCAGGCCCTTCGGACTTAGCTAGGGTCACTCGGTTTGGAACTCACCAAGTCCAAGCAAGTCAGTGAACTCTGCTATAATTCCTTCCCACTCAAAATTTAATCCCCCAACACTATAATTTCTCACCTGAGAATATTTATGATGTGTGGGAACTTGTAATTCAAGGTTGAGACCCAGTATGGGTAATGTGCCAATAAGAAGAGGAACTCTATGTCATACCACTAACACGAACATAATGATCTTTGACTTGAAGAGGGACCATGAACGAATTCAAATTTGGATCTAGACACCTCAACAGTTTTTCATTGTGGGCATCTTTCCAAATGGGTGGTCATAATTCTTCTAGTTGTTCGACCCAAAGTTTATTTTTGGACATTGTTCCCCAACATTCTTACTCTTTTATGTTGAACGATTTTTTGTACAGTCGAGATTGCTAGCTTCTATTCATAGTCCTACTAAGAATTCTACATGATAAATCTTTTCATGTCCATTCCTCCTCATTACTAGCATATCCTTGATCTGCTTCTTCTAGATACGCGAACATCGGTCCATAGAAAGAACATTGTTCTCTAAACCACTCATGGATTGAAGGTCAATTAAGTGCTATTGCTATCAATGGGATAGGGCATTTCATGTCCTCGAATATATATTTATGTATGTATATATATCTATATGTGTGGACATATATACATATATATAGATGTGTACATGCATATGTATAAACGTACACATATATACATTTATAATATATATGTACACATCTATATACATGTACATATGTACCTATTTATGTATATGTACACGCGTATATATGTACATGTGTGTGTGTGTGCATATATACATGTACATATATAATATACACAAACATGTATATATGTATAGATATATACATATACATGTGTATACATGCATACATTTAGCTACTTCTATGCCAATGCATGTGTACAAATCTATATATGCACGTGTACATATATACATGTACATGTGTTTGTGTGTGTTCACACCTATACACGTACATATACATATGTAATACACATACATACACATACATACATACATATGTACGAATGTACATATACATGTATGTGTGTATATGTATACATATGTACACACATATATATGTACATTCGTACATATATATATGTATATATGTTATAAATGTATGTTTGCGTGCATGTGTCTTTGTGTGTGTGTGTATGTACAAATATAATATACTTAAAAATGTAAAAGAAACTACAATTTATCTCATGTAAAGTTAAACACAATGAATTAATTGAACCAACAATCATTATGATTCTATCAAATAACATGATGGTCAATTAAGTGCTATTGCTATCAATGGGATAGGGCATTTCATGTCGTCGAATATATTTATGTACGTATATATATCTATATATGTGTGGACATATATACATATATATAGATGTGTGTATGCATATGTATAAATGTACACATATATACATTTATAATATATATGTACACATCTATATACACGTACATATGTACCTATTTATGTATATGTACACATGTGTATATATGTACATGTGTGTGTATATATACATTTACATATATAATATACACAAACATGTATATATGTATTGATATATACATATACATGTGTATATATGTATACATTTAGCTACTTCTATGCATATGTATGTGTACAAATCTATATATGCACATGTGTACTGTTGGCATAAAGCTTATTTATCATCATTGGCAAACATCAAACACACCGGTACTCAAGTTTAGAGCAACAGTGGTGAACCGGTAGACTTACTAGGTAAACAATGTACCTTAACCGGTCCCACTTATACCGGTCCGGTCTTGTCCAACCGGTCTAGCAAGACACCACAGGAGGCAGATGACTCAACAGGTTGCACACCGGTTTGCGTTCAGAATTGCAAATTTACTGGTCAGTGCTTTATAATCTGATCTGAATTTTGTGGAGTGTTTTTCAAAAGAACTGGAGTTAGCTTTTTTTTCTGCGAGCGTTTCGAGGTAACTCAAGATCTATTTGCAAGCATCTGATCAAAGAGTTCTGCATGCGAGATTTTTGGAAGAGTTACAACTTGGCGGCACCGTTTGGTGTAATTATAATAAGATAATTTCTTATAAATACAGGTCATCATGCATGAGAAGAGTAGTTGAAAAATCAAGAGTGTAGAGAGAGCAGAGTCTTCTGAGAAGGGATACAATCACCAAGAGTGAAAGAGAGAAGGATTCATCAACCAAGCAAAGCAAGGAATGAACAGGTATGATCTGATCGACAGATAAAGTGTCAAAGAAGATCATTGCTTCTATTGTAAGAAGCACATTTAAATCCCTTAATCAAGGTGAACCCTAACAGGTTCTGTTGTATAAATCCCTTCACCGGGTGACATCTTTGTTGATGTTTTTAAGTCCTTTGACAAGGTGACTCCTTACAGGGTCAAGATCTTAACCAATCTCTTTTAAATCCCTTTACTAGGTAGCATTCTAACCAATGCTTTGCAAGCCTTTAACCGGTTAGCTTTATTACTACAGTAGTGGAGTTTTGTGGGTTTTGTCCCACTGTGGTTTTTTCCTTCTAACCGAGGGTTTCCACATATACATCTTGTGTTGGCCTATGCATGTGATTTTTGTTTATGATTGTTTAAGCATTCTTTATATTTTTAGTATTAACAGGAATAATAAATGGAAAAAGATTACAAGAAATTGAATTTACTGATTCACCCCCCCTCTTAATAACTGGTTAGGATTAACAATTGGTATCAGAGCCTAGTTCTTAGGAAAAGGAAGCGTAACCGCTTGAGAAAAGATCATGGAGGGTTATAGGTATCAAAAGCAGTTGGAAGAAGCAAATGAAACTATTGCTTCTCTTGAAAACAGATTGAGAAGATCTCTTGCCAAGAGAAAAGAACTGGCTTTGCAACTAAGTGAAAGTCATGAAACAATTGAAGAACTATCTGGACAAAGTAGTTCTGATGAAGCCGAAGAAGCGGTCTTTGAACTCATGGAGGAACATGAATTTGACTGATCAAATCTCTAATTTGAAAAGAGAACAAGGTCATACTCTGAGGATGACTGAACTCATTGAAGCAAGAAGGAAAGTTGAAGATGAGAAAAATAGTGCCAAAGAGGCACTACAGACTGCTGAGAGAGCAAGAAGCCTTGCTGAAGATGCTCTAAGAGAGAGTGATGCTCTCATACTGCAACTGCATGCAAACATGTAGGGTCTAACTCAAGAGAATGCAATCATGCATGAACACTTGCATGATAAAGATGAGGCATGCAAAGAAATGGCTGCTGAAGTTGAAAAACTTAAAAAACAATAGAAAACTCTTAGAGAGGAACGAGAAACTCAGAAAGTACAATAAGAGTTCTGAGAAGCTAGATGAGCAACTGAAAGCTCAAAGAAAGCACAAGGATCCCATAGGACTTGGGTACATCGGTCAAAGCAACAAGGAAACTGGCGAGTCCTCTGGAGTCAAGGAAAGCAAGGACAAGAAGAAACTAACTAGAGACAAAGGTAAAAGAATCTTTAAACCCTCTTGCAAACATTGTGGCAAACTGGGTCATAAATCAAATGATTGCAAGAATGCACCGGTGAAACCTTTCACCACTAACAGTTACTGCAGTAACTGTTATAAGTATGGTCACAAGACCTTTGAATGTAGGTCATGATCAAACAGTGTGTCCAGTGGAAGCAGGGGAAACTTCAAAGGTTATTGCTATGCATGCAATAAATTCGGACACAAGGCTAAAGAATGCAGGTCTACAACCATGGCATTCAAATCTCCATCGAGACCGATATTCCATAACAAGAATGCTAACCGGAGCACATCCGTGTGTGCTACCTGTGGACCATCAAGGCATAAGAACTTTGAATGCCACTCACCCATGGACAAAGAAAGAAGGGTAAATCCATGGAGAGGAACCGGTATGACTTGTTACAACTGTAACAAGATTGGGCATCTGGCCAAAGACTGCAGGAATTGACCAATGAACAAAGGGAAAGGCCAGCTAAATCGGTCAAGAGGAATGTGACTCCCAATCAAAAGGGAAAAACCACTAAATAGACCAACTGGGAAGTAAAGAAGACTTGGTCCAAAAAGGGGACAAAGAGCTTTGAAGGAGAGCAATTAGAGACAAAGTAATCATCCATCAATGGTGATATATCTTCAGCAAATTAAGCCAAAAGGGCTTAAGGGGGAACAGGTAGAAATGCTACTATCCCCAAAGTAACTGGTGAGATTTATTCTCACTCAGTCAAGGATTGAAACAGGGAAGGGCACACCAGTCTATCACCAATGTACCGGTCAAATAGAGAAGCTGATGTATCATGGTCGATGTTTCAACCGAGGTTGGTGTGATAAACAGGTAAAGTGTTGGTGAACCGGATGATAAAGGTAAGGTTAGGTAAGGGTAATTAATACAGTAACCGTTAACAAATGTTACCGTTTGCTAATTACCGTTACGACCTAAGTGTATAAATAGGAAAGACGATTACTCATTTCACTTTACATTGTGTTTTGTGATTATCGTTTTATAAGCTTGAGTAATCTTTCTTGCTGTGATTCGCGATCTTTGCTTTGTGTATTCCACGAATTTGTCAAGAGCGTTCTGTGTGTTTCTGGTCTAGAGAAATGGCATCATCATCATCTGTTGTGAGCCTAATCGACATCAAATAATGCGATCGCCCAGAGTATCATATCATGCCAGTGCAAAATAGAATGAAGGATATGGCTCGTGCCCTATTGTCAATTCCTGATGGGGTGCTATTGACTGAAGATGTAACCGCATTCATCCACAACAAGAGAGGAATTGGGTGAAACAATCATACAGAGCGAATACTTAGGGCTCTGTGAAGATGGAAAACTCCAGGCGAAATACGCGCAACTGGAGGTAGCTGGATTGAACAATGGGGATTGACCAACAATGTTTCGTCCTGACTAGATTCTGTTGGTACTAAGTTGAGTACACGATCCAAGAATGTGGTTAGTGAAAGGCGCCGTTACTCCAATAACGAAGGAAGATTTAAATAGAGTAACTAGGTTCAACGTCACCAGGGAAGCTCTTACCCTGAGAACAATTGCTAATGTCGAAGTCACTCGACTCACCAAGTTGAAATATGACAGTTGTATGATGACTGTGACTGACATTAAAGACGGAGGAGTCCGGTTTGCTGCTGATGTTATTGGTTACAAGGTTTACCAGTCTAGCAATCTCAACAACATACCAGGTGGAGCAATTCATGCTGCCCACAGGATTATGCACGACAATGCTCAGTATGATTTGTGCGCTATGCTGAGGTGCCAAATCTTCGAGAACTTGAAGAAGCTCAATATGGTGAAGAAGAAATTTATGAAATATGAGACACTGATGGTATGTCTCTTTTCTTCTACCAGAATTTCTTTCCAGGAGTGGGTAAGGTACCTTGTTAACAGACATACCGGTTATTGTCCAAATAGGTGAAATGGTTAACAGTTTGGGAAATCGGTTTAACAAAGTAATGACTGATTACTTTGAAGCTTATCAACTCAGAATGCATTAGAGAGAGAGAATTCCTTCAGCTATTGTAGATGAGTACAAGGATGAAGTTTGCTTCCTTGTAAGCACTGTCATTGTATCATTCAGGCTGTTGAGCCAAGAATTGAGTTTGCACTAGAACTTGGTTATGAGATTTCATCCAAAACTGCCAAAGCTTACGCTGAGGCACTTCAAGAGAGTAACCTAGATCTCTTAGCCAACTAGTTCGATACTTATGAGGAGATAAGTTCAAATCTGAAGAGAAATGCACCTTCAAAGGCACCAAAGAAGGTATATGTCAAATGGTCTCCTACACCAAGGAAGAGGAAGGTAACCATGCAAGAACCAAAAGTTCAAAAGAAGAAGACGCAGTCGGTTACAACCGAACAGTCACAAGGTGAGGACTCAGAGGAAACTGAGACAGAAAAGACCACCAGCTATCTAAGAAAGAGGAAGACCGGGAAACCGATATAGGAGGTTCCAAAAGGTGTAAAACAAACCATTGAAGAATTGGTTGAAGGAATAATGACAACAGGTAGAAGGAGAACTGTTGATCGGAGATACACCTTGGCAAATGATGAAGATAGGAGGAAAATAGAAGATGCTGTAGTATACAACTTACACAAGTTAAAGAGGACACCAACTGAGATTCATGGCTCAGTACTTGCAGTGTTACAAGAGATTCTTGAAGGAAGATGAAAATCTTCAATATCAAAGGAGAAAGAACTGAGGATTATATAAACAAAGCAGAATTGTATAAACAAAGCTTTAACATCAGGCAGAGGATTGGTCAAGTATTGATAGGAGAAGTAGATGCGGTTCATGATGAAGGGGTTGCAATCTGGACAACCGTTTTGGAGCAGCAACATCAAGCTGAAGCCGAATGTTAGAAGACCTCGGTGCAACCTGAAAAGGACACCGGTAGAGGGAAAGACATTTTGGGCGTTGAGGCACCAGACCAATCCAAGCCAGCTACTGAACCGGTCATTGTTGACATCATTGAAGACACCGGTGGTGATCTTACTCCACCAACTATCCTTGCATCTCCAGAAAAAGATAAAGCTAAAACCCTTATCGTTGATGACATAGTTGATGAGATATTAGAGTTTGGAAAATTTAGCAATGCTGCTAAATGGTTCAGTGCCTTAGGCACTGATGATAAAGATAAAATAGAAATTGCTCTGTTAGAGAGCTTTCTTGATTTCAACCGAGGACCAAAGGACTACAGGCCCCACCTCCCAGATGAACTAAAAAAAAGGCTACTGACAAAATGGAGAGCCGGTTTAGCAAAGAACAATAAAATCTTAAGGGAAGTTCTAGAAAAGGTTGATAGGATGATACTCTATAGGGAGTATATGTGTTGATGTGTTTTGCCACCAATGTCAAAGGGGAAGATTGTTGGCAAAAAGCTTAGTTGTCATCATTGGCAAACATCAAACACATCAATACTCAAGTTTAGAGCAACAGTGGTGAACCGATAAACTTACTAGGTAAACAGTGTACCTTAATTGGTCACACTTATACCGATCCGGTCTTGTCCAACCGTTCTAGCAAGACACCACAAGAGGCAAATGACTCAACAAGTTGCACACCGGTTTACATTTAGAATTGCAAATTACCGGTTAGTGCTTTATAATCCGATCCGGATTTTGTGAAGTGTTTTTCAGAAGAACTGGAGTTAGCTTTTCTTTTTGTGAGCATTTCGAGGTAAACTCAAGATTTGTTTGCAAGCTTTTTGATCAAAGAGTTCTGCATGTGAGATTTTTGGTAGAGTTACAACTTGGCGGCACCGTTTAGTGTAATTATATTAAGATAATTTCTTATAAATACAGGTCATCATGCATGAGAAGAGTAGTTGTTGAAAAATCAAGAGCGCAGAGAGAACAGAGAAGAAGAGCAAAGTCTTTTGAGAAAGGACACAGTCATCGAGAGTGAAAGAGAGAAGGATTCAACAGCCAAGCAGAGCAAGGAGTGAACAGGTATGATTTGATCGACAGATAAAGTGTCAAAGAAGATCGTTGCTTTTATTGTAAGAAGCACATTTAAATCCCTTAATCAGGGTGAACCCTAACAGGTTCTGTTGTATAAATCCCTTCACCGGGTGACATTTTTGTTGATGTTTTTAAGTCCTTTGACAAGGTGACTCCTCACAGGGTCAAGATCTTAACCAATCTCTTTCAAATCCCTTTACTGGGTAGCATTCTAACTAGTGCTTTGTAAGCCTTTAACCGGACAGCTTTATTATTACAGTAGTGGAGTTTCGTGGGTTTTGTCCCACCGTGGTTTTTTCCTTCTAAACGAGGGTTTTCACGTATACATCTTGTGTTGGCCTGTGCATGTGATTTTTGTTTATGATTGTTTAAGCATTCTTTATATTTTCAGTATTAACATTAATAATAAACAGAAAAAGATTACAAGAAATTGAATTTACTGTTCACCCCCCCTATCAGTAACTGGTTAGGATTAACATGTACATATATAATATACACAAACATGTATATATGTATAGATATATACATATACATGTACATATGTACACATGCATACACATACATACATACATATGTATGAACGTACATATACATGTATGTATATATGTATATGTATACATATGTACACACATATATATGTACATTTGTACATATATATATATATATATATGTGTATATGTTATAAATGTATGTTTGTGTGCATGTGTCTTTGTGTGTGTGTGTGTGTATGTACAAATATAATATACTTAAAAATGTATAAGAAACTGCAATTTATCTCATGTAAAGTTAAATTCAATGGATTAATTGAACCAACAATCATTATGATTCTATCAAATAACATGATGGTCATAAGGCACTATATATTTCACCACTAATTTCTCAACTATCTTAGAGATTAGTGTGTTTGGCTTGATAAAGTGAATGAAATTGTATGTAGACCAATTTCTCTCAGCAACAACTAAGCAATTGTTATAAGAGTTGAATGGCTAGTGTGGTTATCATTAATATAGGCCCATGTAATGCTGCCATAGTATTGGGTCATCTTGCACCATAGTTTCCCTATTCAACATTGCCTTTTGTGCATGGCCACTAATTGTGACAAATATGATCCACTCATGATACATTATATTGACATCCTTTGCACCTTAGATCTTTAAAATGATCTCTAAGAATCTTCACTTCATCTCAACCTCTCCCTTATGGGCAACTCTTTTAGGCCTTTGCACATACCACATTGGGTTCAATGCATATTCAACCATATGCAAGAGAGTGTTGAACTTATCCACTTCCACTAAATGATATGTTTGATGTGCTTACTTTAGAATTTGTAAAGAGGTTGATGTTCATTTGATCATGCATGCTATCAATACATTTGTACCCCTTCCCAAGGCTTGGAGCGTTAGGGTTCCCCGTAAGGTCACTATGGAAACTAGAGATATGATAGATACATTGTATTTGGCATCAACCGAAAAAGTGTTTCTTTTCACCACTTCCTTCACCATCTTCCCCTACTTTCACATGTACTCAGACCATTTATTCCATTTATATGTCACAACCATTAGTTACAAGGTCTCTTGTATCTTGAGCATTTCCTTGAAGAGAATGAAGAGGCATATCTATTAAAATAATATTATAATATTGATATAATGGTCATCTTAGTTGGTATTTAGAAACTTCCTTTTATGTCTTTACTCTTTAGTTAGTTTTAGGAAGTTTCCTTTCTGTATTTCGTGTTTCTATTCGTGTTTCTATCATCTTGTATTCTCTATTTAAGTAGCTTTTGTCTACTTTGTTAAATTCGATCTATGAATTAACATTTCATGGTATCAAAGCGGATTTAAGTATTTTGATGAATTTTCTTAAAAAAATTCATGGGTAGATATCTACCTAGAATTCTTTTCGAGAAATATTTTGAATTATTTTTTAATGAAAAAACATGATTTATTTGCTGTTGCAAATTGCATAAGGGTTTTTTTTTCTGAATTGAAAATCTTGACCAAGAGTTTTTGCAACCTGGTTCTTCTTTTGCTTGTTTTTACAGCACAAAGTTTGGTGTTTTGCTGTGTGAATGACTTCTGCTTTGCGAAATTCAAGGGTTTCTTTAGACCTCGGGTTTGAAGATTGATGATTTTGTATATCTTCAATGGATCTATTTTTTCTGTACGATGACAAGATGTTCTGCCGCGTGAGATTTTTTGGACGGGTTTTTGAGTTTACAACAAACCTGCAATCTATTTCTCAACGTGATCGGTCAATGTTTTTCTCGCACGATGATTGTTGGGTTTGCTGAAGGTTCTTCTACCATGCAAAGTCTGCTGTTCTAGAGATTCTTTTTGCAATTTTTTTTGGCATAAATCATGGGGCTTTTCTATTTTCAGCGCAATGTGTTTTTTGTTTTACTGTGTGATAAGGGCTTTGGCTGCAGTGGGAAGATTTCTATGTTTTTTGGTACTTTGGAAAAATTGTGGGTTCTTTACTTGCTGGAGGGTTTTCTGATTTTTCTTCCACAAAAAATGGTGGGTTTTTGTATGGTTTTTTCCAAAACAAATTATGGTGGGTTTTCTCCAGATTTTTGAGTTCATGGGGTTTTACTGTTTTTCCACAAAATGAATGATTTTGCTGATTTTTTCACAAAATGTTGTGTGATTTCAACTTCGCATCAAGGGTTTGTTGATTTTTCCACAAAATCGTGGTGCTATCTTACAACAGATTTTTTTTGATGATCTTTGGATAAAATTGTGGTTTCTTGTAGCTTGTTTTGGGTCTCACTTAGGGTTTTTAAGGCAAATGGTGTTTTGCAAAACTTTTTGACAATTATTTTTTTACAAAATCGTGGGTGTTCACTTTTGACGATTTTTTGGCAAAATTGTTGTTTTTCAGAACTGTGAATTTTATTGAAGCTGGTCTTTGTCTCTGGATAAAGGGAGGTCTAACTTTGTTACTTGACATCATGTTGGAAGGATTATGCTAAACTTGGTCATATCCAGAAAAGGTCTGTAGCACCACAGAGGGTTTCAACAACAAGCTCAAGTTGTAGAGCATTCTGAAGAGAAGGGGGCATCCTTCTATGTATTCATGGCCAAATGAATTGCAGATTATGTCAAGTCTTTTGTAGGGTACTTAGAATGATGACCATTAAGGGAGGGTATTAAAATAATATTGTAATATTGATATAATGGTCATCTTGGTATTTGGAACTTTCTTTTATGCCTTTCATCTTTAGTTAGTTTTAGGAAGTTTCCTTTTTTGTCTTTTGTGTTTCTATTCTCGATCGTTTCCGTTATGGAAAGAAAGTCTTATATTCTCTATTATGGAGCCTTCGTCTCCTTTGTTAAATTCATTGTATCAATTATCATTTCAATATCCTGTCTCAGCAAGTTTGAGAAATTCCTTCATTGAGGTTGTCCGAAATTGTGCATACAATGTGTTATGATTGTAGATAAACATCTACACATCTCTTGCATCAAGTACAACCTATTTCATGTCGTCATTTTTTCCCATGTCTCTTTGTGCATTGTTCATGGCATGCACACAAGAAGGGATCCAATTAAATATTTATGTGCACAAGTCACTTTTACCAATGCCAATGGAACCGTTCATCCCTAATGAGTGTATTGCAAGCAATGGTGAGAATAAAATATCAAAAAATATTTTCCTAGTACACCCTACGTGCCTAGGGACACTTTCCAAGAATGTTGGAACCATGCAATATGACATAGGATTTACAAGGTGGATGGCGCCTTAATCCTATTAACTTCAATACCCTCTATTGTTAGCTCCTATTGCATTTACAACTTATCATGCTTGTTCAGACCTATATGGAATCTAGTCACTAGAAGTTGAATAGGAAGAATTATCAAGGTATTGCTGGCCATTACTAACCGTTTCCAAACACGAGTAAATAACTACTTTGTGCAATTACAAAATTGCTGGTTCAAGATGGAACTCTGTCTCAATGGTTTTGCAATCCTTTTGGGTAACTGATAAGGGAGGGTATTAAAATAATATTGTAATATTGATATAATGGTCATCTTGGTATTTGGAACTTTCTTTTATGCCTTTCATCTTTAGTTAGTTTTAGGAACTTTCCTTTTTTTGTCTTTCGTGTTTCTATTCTTGATCGTTTCCGTTATGGAAAGAAAGTCTTATATTCTCTATTATGGAGCCTTTGTCTCCTTTGTTAAATTCATTCTATCAATTATCATTTCAAGATCCTGTCTCAGCAAGTTTGAGAAATTCCTTCATTGAGGTTGTCCGAAATTGTGCATACAATGTGTTATGATTGTAGATAAACATCTACACATCTCTTGCATCAAGTACAACCTATTTCATGTCGTCATTTTTTCCCATGTCTCTTTGTGCATTGTTCATGGCATGCACACAAGAAGGGATCCAATTAAATATTTATGTGCACAAGTCACCTTTACCAATGCCAGTGAAACCGTTCATCCCTTATGAGTGTATTGCAAGCAATGGTGAGAATAAAATATCAAAAAATATTTTCGTAGTACACCCTACATGCCTAGGGACACTTTCCATGAATGCTGGAACCATGCAATATGACATAGGATTTACAAGGTGGATGGCACCTTAATCCTATTAACTTCAATACCCTCTATTGTTAGCTCCTATTGCATTTACAACGACTTATCATGCTTGTTCAGACCTATATGGAATCTAGTCACTAGAAGTTGAATAAGAAGAATTATCAAGGTATTGCTGGCCATTACTAACCGTTTCCGAACACGAGTAAATAACTACTTTGTGCAATTACAAAATTGCTGGTTCAAGATGGAACTCTGTCTCAATGGTTTTGCAATCCTTTTGGGTAACTGATGCCTGGAAAAATCAATGGTTTGATGCTCTAAAAATCTTATTTTCCTTGATTTTTCTTTCTTTTGATGCATGCACCTCGCACGGGGTGTTTTCTGAACCGTGTTACATTTCATCTATAAAGTTACCTAATCTTTTTACAGATCAACAACAATGGTAGCCTAAACATTGGCAGCATGTACTCAAAACACTCTTTGCACTCAACTCTTCAATAGCACTTGTCTTTATCAATCAATGCTTTAGAAGACCCCTAAGGAGGATATTTATAGATGAACACAAAATAGAATTGAATGGAGAAGCCAAATTGTCACTAGAACCTAAAATGCTGGGATTCAAAATATTTTAATTCCTTGAAGTCTTGTAGACTCTGCTATGTTATCATGTTTTAGACAATTTCAATCCCACTTGACCTTGGATGAACATGTTGTGCTCGTTTGACCACTGTTGAATGTCTCGTATTGATTATCTAAAGGCTGCTTGTGGTATTTGAGTGGGTGAGTCACTCCTAATCCCTCTGCATCTGGAGTATGCTATGTTTCTTTTGTAAACTCTATTTTTGGTGAAATATATTACCTAATTGTGTACTTAGGAGTGGTTTTGCTTACGTATATGGTTCCATTTGGATCATGTAGTCATCTTAATTTGCTGTCTTGGAGTAGAAGCAAGTTGCAAAGAAAGGTGAGCTTAGGAGAGAATCATAGAAGTTCAGTCAAGTCCCAAAATGTTCTTGGAGGCCTTACCAAGTCAGGTTGGTTTGCGAAAATTGGATGAAGATAGTAGCATGAGAGAGGGCAACCCCACTCATAGACTTTTTCCACATTGGATTTTTATAGAGCAATCTCTTTGTTCTCTCTCTTCTTGATTGTTTCAGTATTCACTTTCAATTTATGCGCGTAACTACCTGCAACAAACTGAGCACTTTAAGCTTCACAATTCTAAGATGATCTGCTGTATTTTGAAGAAAATCACTTAGTAAATATCATGCATAATTCACTAAGATAAATTCATTAGATTCATGCTAGTGAGTTAACTATGTAGGATCTTAATTGCAGATCAAAGACAGGTCATCCTTGAAACATATCATTATTTGACCACAGTTTCTTATGAAGACAATTCAGGTTAAACAGAAAGGAACAACATGACGATTGTTGTGAAACATTTCTTCCTCTCATTGTAGAACTATGCTAAATATCCCATATTTGCATCAGATGAAGGCACCTGAACTTTTGATATGTCATTTAGTGTTTCTTTATTTGGTTTAGGTTCTAGTAATTATCAGGCATGCATGGTCACTGTAAATGCTTAGAGAACCTTGAAACTATCATCCTAGAATATCATAAGGTCTTTTACTCATTGCTAGAATAAAACACCCAAATTGCCAATATAGTAAGATGAACTATGACCCCCGATCACTAGTACTTGTATGGATCCTTGATTTCTTCTAGACAATGGATACCATGAAATGATCGCTTCACTTTCAAGAAGTGGTCAATAATGATAAGAAAACAAGCAAAGCTATGGTACTTAAAAGGCAGCATATTTTTCTATATATCTCTTGGGACATAGAATGATTGACAAGGATTAGTTTTATTTTTTAGTATTCTCGGAGAGACCTTAAGTATGGCAGTTCCTTTGCAATCTCTCTTTGTTCCTTTGCCTATATTTTTGTGATCTCTCTTTATTCCAAAATAAATGCCTTCTATATTCCATACTGGACAGGATCTCATTGCTTGCTTGTTGTCATTCTTCAATGCTGTCCTGTGGGCCAGTCAAGAACTTGTCATTTTAGGCTTCTACAGAGCTCTTCTTCTCATTTTGTTAATTTATTGAAAGTGGATTCTTATTTGAGGCATTTTTTTTGATAGCAACCTTTCATTCCGTTTGAGACTAAGTGAGTTCAGCACAATGGTATTCAGCTGCGGTCCAAGGGAAACTTTATCTTCACAGCGGAGGTGGTATGATAAATTTACATTGATCAATCATTATAGCCTCTCAGACATTAAAATGTTTAATCAATGAAGAATATATTAAGGGAGTGTACTCGTGGATAAATCATCAAGCATCATAAACATATGATGGAGATATTGAGCCAAATATTTGACAACCTAGGGAGTCATTGAGCTATCATCTCGAAATTGAAATTCTTGTTTCCTGGATGATACAGTAATTCTTTATGTTTCTCCTCCCAAATATTTAGATTCTATTTGGTCAATGAAGGAAAAGTATATCTCTAGTTCAAGGCGTGGCGTTGGAACCAAAAAAGGTGGCAACTTTTGAGGCCAAGGCATGAGACTTATATGATTTTAGTCTCTATTGGAGATTGTCATATTTCCTTGTATTATTGAGGAAACATGAAATATGTTCTTGGGAATGATGTTGGATGTTGATGGAAAATCTCTGTGTGATCCGCATAGAAGTTAGTGAGTACTTTGATAAAATAAATGTTTATTTACTAAAAAAATAAATATTCGGTAAGGTTCATTGTTATAGATTTGGTTCTATTTTTATGTCATGTACTCGGTAAGGTTCATTTAATCAATGAAGAAATTCTCTTAAGCATTTCATTCAGCATAATCTAGATTTGTTATTGAAAATTTCAAAATCCACGAGCTTTCAAAGCCAAGGCTTCATTAATATTAAATTATTTTGGTTTATTTGGGATTTCTATGTTGAGAATTTGACTAATGTAACTATTTTGACTCTTTTGTCTGTAGGTGAGTACAGTCAAGTTCCACAGCAGACTTACAATCTCTTTACAAACATGTAAGAAACCAATCTTGAGGGCCTACACCAAGCGCTTGCGGCTAATGTTTTAGGTTTCATATGATCGGTGGATGATATATGCATGGATTGTGATATGATTCTTTTCTGTATATGACTGAACTGTTGCTAAGCTTCCCTAATGTACCTCCAAAATAACAAATTGGTATCATCCCCATTATTTGTATATCATCTTTTCAAATGTATAAATTTCTTCTTCAGAGTGATCTTAGATTCTTAAACATGTTATACGTAAACTCCAATATGTAGCTTATGCACATACATGCTGCATGAATAATGTTTGAATCTATCAAACCAGAGTTCTTAGGCATCAGACTTTGTTCATTTAAATTTCAACCGAGTAGAATTCTTAAGATTTTGGCTGTGTTGGTTGAGTAAGGATGACATTAAAAATCAACTGAGTAAAATTTACCAACTGTATAAAATTTGAAAAACGTATTTTCTACAAATTTACACCGAGCATCACATTTTGACCGTACATAAATACTCCGATGGTGGTACAGTAGTGAAACAACATCAAAATGGTTAGTAACACATTTTTTATGTTCTATCCATAACTTGTGGCCTCCTTCCACACATTATTTTTGTATTGCTTCAGTTTCCCTATTGATAGAAATTACCCTCTACGTAATTAGTTCCTTTATTCATGCATGGTTTTAAATTGGAGGTCACTTAAAATATTTGACCAGCATTAAAATGCCAATTGACTGATAAAGTTTAGAGACAAATCTCAATCCTGTAATGGCAGAGCCATTAAAGATCCATGAATTCATCTTGCTTTTGGCTTTATCTTTGCACTCTCTCGTTATTCTTTTACTTCCGTGTATCTCATTTATTGTCGTTAATATCTAATGGGGTTGCTTCATCTGCAAATGTCAACCTTGTAGATTTATTCTGAAAACTAGTCCCAATATATTTAGGCAAAATTTTGGTTGCTTAATCTACTCATGGAGGAGATCAATGATTGCCCACTAGATCAGTGAACCATTTCTGAGTTGGAAACAAGGGGTTTTCTCCAATTTGGCCTAAAGAGGCTAAGGATGATTGGTATTTCTACATTTAAGATCCAAAACTTTGAGAATAGAGAAGACTTCGAAATGCAACCAAAATCACACATAAGATGTAGGTTTGTTACTAGCACACTTGAACATTCAATCTGCTAAATATGGAAGCTCCTTAGGCAGTGTTATACAAACAATGTGCAAATTACAGTCATTATCACGCAACATAACACTAGATTTAAGGTGGGTCTGTTGTACCCAAATATTCAATATACCCTATATGGAAGAACACCCCTAATGTAAGGGTACACCAAACAATATTCCTTGAAGAACAAGTTACCCTTTTATCTCAACTCAAATATTATCTCTCTATGATTTTTTCAATAGAAGCTTGTATTTCTATTCAAACATTTGAAAGTCTTGGTGCAGGGTAAACCCTCAAACCACATTACGAGTTACCTCTAGCACTAAGTTGATCAATGTGCACATTAGAATGTTGTCGATGCTGCGATGAGGGCTGTTTGCGGTGCTAGGTTGGGCTAGGGCCGTTGTGCCCTAGCCTCTTTGTGTTGTTGCTTTCTGCGTATGGGGTGAATGATAGCTGGGGGTGATGTGCTGGTTTCTGCTGTGTGTAGTGTTGGGGAGTGCTCGTGTGTCCAAGGTGGGGTTTCAAGTGTTTGATCGGTGTTTGCAGGGGTGTTTTGGGGTTTGCTTAGGGGCTCTAGTTAGTTTGTGGAGTTTGGGTGTTGGGGTTTTTCCAGTTTGGTGTTTTTTGTTTCCGCCTTTTGTTCAGATGGAGGTGTAAGAAGTTTCCAATAGTCTGGTGATAGCTGGTGTTGTGCCACCCCATGGATCTTCTCCAGGCTTGCATGCAACGAGGTTTGCCTCTTTATGTGGGGGCCAAACTCTAAATTTAATAAAGTGAATGGTTGTCTTCCGAGGACTCAAGATCCTCCAATCCTTGGCATTCATCCTGAATCGGTTATGGAGGATGTTGCTTATTGGAGTAAACATGCTCTGGTATGTAAGTTTTTGGGGATTTGCATTTCTTTGTCGACTTTGGAAGCTTGGCGTCGTTCATGGCAGGAGGGAGACAAGGAGATTATGCTAGTTGTGAACAACTATTTCTTGGTGGTCTTCTCTTGCATGTTTGATTGCAACCAAGTTTTTGAGGGAGGACCTTATTTTTATAATCATGTGGGCTTGTTTGTTAAACCCTGATATGAGGGTTTCAATTCTATAGAGGAATTACCCTCGAGGGTTTTTGTTTGGGTTCACTTGTCGTGGCTTCCTTTAGAGTTTTGGAGGTAAGATATTCTGCCCTTGATTGCAGCTTTTCTTGGGAAGCCAACAACGATTGCTCAACAAACCCTAGATAAAAAGGTAATTTCCTTTGCTTGAATTTGTGTTGAAATTGATTTAAATAATCCATTGTTGGATTTGTTGATATTTGTAGCATTGGTCAGATAAATAATATTGACTATATAATTATTATGAGAAATGATTTATTATATATATTCATATATATCAATGTATATAATAATTGATATTACTATATACATTTATATATATGTATATATAAAGTTAGATTATAATTATTCTCATAATAACTAAATAGTTAAATTGATAAAATAATAATAATAATAATTATGTAAATATTAGATAAATTAATATAGTACTCAAGAGATATTATATATATTAATCATAATTGTCATTATATTAATTACAAAATAATGAATAGACATGTCCCATGAAGGGGCATGTCTCTTCTTGGTTCATTCTCAATATAAATGCAAGAGATTGTTGCATTTGGAAAACACATACAATGAGATAGTGCTATTACATTTGCAATGATCCTAAAACTTTAACATGGTATCAGAGCCAAGTTGCAAATGTAAGAGAGTAGTTTGTTGATAGTGAATGTGTGACTGTCTCAGAAAATACAGTCTCAGTACGAAGACCATATCTCCCAAATTTACTGTTGGATTTTGCTAAATGTCGGATATGTTGGTGATAAACCAATTTACAAGAACCTCATCGGAGCAACTGAAGAGAAAATTCCAAGTTCAAAAGTTATGATCGACTTTGTACGGGTCTATAATTAAAAAAAATTCTGAAAAAGAGCGAGGTTCCTTCTTTAAAAGCCTAACCACTTGAAGGGAGATCTAATAAGATTGAAGAATGAAATACTTAAAATTTATAAAAGATAAGTATTCCTTGTTTTATTAATGCACATATTTTTTAAGTTTGTAGTTCATGCTATTGGTTTGTAAAATATTGCATGCTTCTATCATTGGTATTTTTGGTGGAGATAGTTTAGTGAGCTATTTGTAATCTCTCTAACATACCTTTATTATGGAAGCACAAGAAAATTGCATTCAAGGGAGAAAGAACTTAATGCTAGCAAATGAATTGATGATTGAAACTAGATGCAGAGGGAGTCTAACATTTCAAAAGAAGACAAGAGGTTGATACAAGAACTTGAGTTTCAAAGGGAGAAGATGGTTCATTCAATGTATGACAATCTTGATTGAGAGGGAGTTCACTATTGAAGGTGAAACACTTCTAAGGTAAACTTGATATAATTGATTATTATACTAATGAATCATGAATGTTTTTAATGGGCCTTCCCCCTGTGTAAATCATGAGGAAGTGACGACTTCCAAATGATTATCACTTGTATTTGTAAAAGTTATTGGAAGGTGACGATCTTACAATAACTTGATCTTCTATTGTGATAGGCGTCTTGTGATGGCTGAAACAAATCATAATAGATGATGTAAATGTTCTTATGGTAAGTGCACATTACCTATGAATATCTATTGAGTACTTGGTGGACATCATGTGACTTGATGTCAGTAGGCCATTACTCTGAGCACTTGGTGAATATCATGTGACTTGATATTCTGTAGGCCAATGCTCTTGATATCATGAGATGATATCTTTATAATTTTGTTGAGTACTTGGTGGACATCATGTGACTTAATGTTGGTAGGCCATTACTCTGAGCACTTGGTGAATATCATGCGACTTGATATTCTATAGGCCAATGCTCCCGATATTATGAGATGATATCTTTGTAAACTTTTGAGTACTTGGTGGACATCATGTGACTTGATGTTGGTAGGCCATTACTCTGAGTATTTGGAGAATATTATGCGACTTGATATTTTGTGACAAATATTCCCAAGACAATATTTTTATGAGTTATGGTGAATATCATGAGACTTGATATTCTTGATCAGACCATATCTTTGATATCATATTGAGGTGATATCTAAAATAAACTTTCACAATTAACCTTGTGTTTCTCTCTTGGATTGACCTATTTATCCTCCTTGGCTAAGAGGGAGTGTTGATATTTGTGGCATTGGTCAGATAAATAATATTGACTATATAATTATTATGAGAAATGATTTATTATATATATTCATATATAGATCAATGTCTATAATAATTGATATTACTATATACATTTATATATATGTATATATAAAGTTAGATTATAATTATTCTCATAATAACTAAATAGTTAAATTGATAAAATAATAATAATTATTATTATGTAAATATTAGATAAATTAATATAGTACTCAAGAGATATTATATATATTAATCATAATTGTCATTATATTAATTACAAAATAATGAATAGACATGTCCCATGAAGGGGCATGTCTCTTCTTGGTTCATTCTCAATATAAATGCAAGAGATTGTTGCATTTGGAAAACACATACAATGAGATAGTGCTATTACATTTGCAATGATCCTAAAACCTTAACAGGATTCTTTGGCAATTTGTTTAGGTTCTTCTAAGTGGGGTGCAACAACTGGATTATGAATCTCTCCCTTTTTGATGGTAGATATGTCATGAGTATGGACATCTTCAACGTCAGTGTCCTCAAGTTAATAGAGGGATTGTTGGTTTTGTTGGTGGTCTCGATGGTTCTTTTTCCTCTACTCTAAAGGTGGATAAAGGGCGCAATGGGAAAGCCCCGATGCAAGCAAATGACCTTGATAAGGACAACTTTCTGCTTGTTAGATATCAAGCTAAGGGACACGAATAGAAGAGGCCTTGCAAGGATAAGCAAGTTGATGAGGGTTTTAATTGGTTTGAGGTGTTGGATACTATGGCCTTAGATGAAGGAATTCTTGTTGATGTCCCTTTTGGTGTGACTGGTTTGGATGTGGGTGTTATGCAACATGAGTCTTCTATCTTGAGTAAGGGTGCTGGGCAACAACAAGGTTTGTCCCCTATTGGTATTGACTTAGGGGCTTCAAGTGAGTCTACAAATTTATAGGATGATTTTGTTTTGGTAGACTTGGCTAAAGAGGTGCAAGCATCTGGGAAAGGTAAAGGGTCTTCTCAGGCTTTGGGTTTACATCAAGGCCCTTCAAAAACGTTTCCTTTGTTACTTCCTCAAAAGGAGGTTGCAAAAAGGATTAAGAGAAGTTTAAATTAGCGGAGGAGTTGCTGGTGGATTATGGGTCCGTCAAGCCCATTGAAGCTTGCTTTCCCCACTCTTCTCAATGATTATTCTCTCATGAAATGTTAGGGGGTTGAATAGGATCCCTAGACAAAAGGCTATTCGTGAGTTGGTGGTAGTTCACTCCCCGTCTATGTTTTGTATTCAGGAGACTAATCTCTTAGTTGATTCTATGTTTCTTTGTGCTTCTAATATTTGGCGTTATGGGAAGTGCCATTGTATTGGTTCTCTGGGGAGTTTTGGAGGTCTGGCTCTCTCTTGGGATCTGAGGAAGATTTTTCCTCTTTGGTGGATTTCTAGCCCCTCAACTCTCTATGGTTGCTTCTAGTTTGGAGATTAGGGAGACAATTCCAGTTACTAATGTGTATGCTCCAGTTGATTTTCATGGCAAAGTTAGGCTTGGGTCTCATATTCGTTCTATTAGAGTAGGTGCTTCTTTCCTTCCTTTGGTTTTAGTAGGTGATTTTAATTGTGTTAAGCTTGGAGGAGAAAAGGGGTGGGCTACCTCGTTTGGGTCTTGCCTCTAAGCTCTTTCGAGAAAATATAGACCTCCTGCAATTAATTGATATTGAGCTGGCTAATTGGATTTTCACATGGAATAATAGAAGGGGGGGAGAAGATGCTATCTTAGAAAGATTGGATAGATTCCTTGTCTCCAATTTTTGGGTTGGAGGTAGGCAAATTCTTGCTTTTGAAATTCTCGATCGGAGGGGCTCAGATCATTGGCCTATTAAATTTTCAACTACTTCAATTGCAGTTTCTAATAATCCTCCATTTAAGTTCCAGTTGATGTGGCTTTGGGACCCTTCCCTCTAAGATTCCATGACTCGGTGATGGAGAGATGGTGGCCCGACTTATGGTACACCTATGTATTCCTTTGGTAAGAAATTGCAATATGTTAAATGACAACTTAAGAAATTGAATAGGTCATATTTTGGTAATCTTTATACGAGGAAGAGGTAGGCTCAAGATCGTCTCGCTGTTGTCACTCGTCAAATTTAGGATCTAATATTTTTAGAGGATTCGGGTAGGGAGGAGTCTCAAGATATTAGAGAATTGGAGGAATGGGAACTTAGGGAGGATATATTTTGGAAGTGGAAAGCCAGGGCCAACCGACTTTAGGAAGGAGACAAGAATATTGACTTTTTCCATAATTCTGTGCAGGCCTGTTGAAATAGGAGTTATATATCCACTTTGGTTAATTCATATGGAATTCACTTGACCTCTCTGCATGCTTTGTCTTGAGAAGCTACTCAGTACTATTTCACTCTCTTTTCAGACGATTTGCCTCCTATTGAGGATGAGGAGAACATGATCCTTGCTTGCATTCCGTCTCTTGTTACCAATGTGATGAATGCTTCTCTTATGCACCCAATATCTATGTTTGAGTTGGAGGAGGTTGTTTTTGGGATGCGTAAGGGTAAAGCTCCAGGCCCCAACGAGTTCTCAATAGGTTTTTTTAGGAATTCTGAGATATTATTAATCTAGACATGTTAGAGGTGGTTCGAGAATCTTATGTCAGCAAACAAATGCTTTGGGCATCAAAATCCACTTTTCTTGTTCTTATTCCAAAAAAGGAAGGTGTTTTTCAATTGGATCTCTTTCGACCTATTGCTCTGTGTTATTTGGTCTACAAGATTATTACTAAGTTGATTGCTTAGAGGCTTAAATTGTGGCTGCCCATTTCAATTAGATGATCAAGGGGGTTTTGTAATTGGAAGACAAATTCTAGATGGGGTGGTAGTTACTTTTGAAGCCATTCATTCTATGGCAATTTCCAAGGAGAGATCTATGTTTATTAAACTTGATATGGCTAAAGCATATGATAGAGTTAAGTGACACTTTTTGCGGAAAGTTATCGCGTTTGGCTTTAGCCTAGAGTGGGTCAGCTAGACTATGAGTTGTGTTACATCTTCTTCCTTCTCTGTTATTCTAAATAGGGAGCCTTCTGAGTTATTTGGAGCCTCTAGAGGTCTTCGCCAAGGGATCCTCTTTCTCCCTATTCATTTGTTATTATGGCTAAGCGCCTTGGTAGATTTATAAAGTCTCAGGTTTCCAGAGACCAAATTTATGGTTGGAGTTGGGGTAATGGGTTACCCAAGCTTTCTCATTTCCAGTTTGTGGATGATACTACTCTTATGGGGCTTGCTAGATTGCGTGAAGCTAAGACCTTCAAGTGTACGCTAGATATTTATTTGGCTACTTCAGGTCAAAAAGTTTGACCATAAATCCTCAATCTATTTTTTATTACTCTAGAGCCTATCCAGAGGAGGATTGCTAACATCCTGTGATTTCAAATTGGATCTCTTATTTGGGAATTCCTATTGTTGTTGGTAGACAACCTAGGCTATTAGGCTATTTTGGTAGGATTTGCTAGATAAGTTGCATTGGAAGGCTAAAAATTGGACTCATCTGTGGCTTTCTATTGTCACTCGGGTGACCCTTCTTCAATTGGTGATTTAGATCCTTCCTATCTACAAAAACTTAGTCCAAGCAGCTCCAATGTATTTTCTAAAGAAATTTCATGCCCTTTCACACTAGTTTCTTTGGAGTGGTAATATGTAGAATTCCAAATGGAGCTTAATTAAGTGGGAACTTGTTGTTGGCCTAAGAAGGAAGGGTGTCTTGGTCTTCATTCTACTATCTTGAATGGGCAAGCTCTTGCACCTAAGTTATATTGGCATTGGTTACCAATCAGAATTAGATGTGGGCTTGTATTCTCACACAAGTATTTACCAAGAGTTGACTATTTGGATGTTTCTCTCTATCCTTTGGAGTGCAAGGGTTCTATGGTTTGAAACACTTTGAAGATTGATGCTCAACTGGTGAAGAGGGGACTTTTTTGGATATGCAATAGGGGCTCTGGGGCTCTCTTTTGGATGGATTCTTGGGATGGGAATCCCCCTCTTCTTTCCATGTATCCACATTTGCACGCCCTTTGTGATTGCTTTGTAGCAGCTAGGTGGGACAAGGTTGTGCACTATAAGGTTGTTCAAAACTTTGGTTTGTCTGTTGATTATAGATGGAAGGATTCTTTTGATTGGCCATCGGGTGGTTTAGAGAGGGATAGACATGAGTTGACTCAAATTCTGGCCTCTAGGATGTACAACTCTTTGGGGGGATTAGATGTCCTACCCTGGGGCAGTGAGTCATCTAGTAGATATTTTATTTCGGCAGGGTACTTGGAGCTTAACAAAAAATTGTTTGAAGGTATTGAGGTGCATTGGTGGAAGTAGATCTAGAATAAATTTTCCTGGTCCAAATGTAGTTTTTTCTTGTGGCTTGCAGTTCGCATCCATTGTCATACTTGGGATTATATTTGCAAGGGGGCTTTCAGAGCCCTTCGATTTGTGTTTTGTGTTACAATAATGAGGAATCCATTTCTCATCTATTTTTTCAGTGCTTTGCTAATGAAATATCAAACTTTTTGTGGGACATTTGGGGTCAGACTTGCTTCCATGTCTCTTCTTTGTTTGAGCTCTAGGCTCGTTAGGGCAAGCCCCATGCTAAAACTTCTTTTCTTTAGGTGGCTTGGGCTCTTGGTCCTTTGATCATTTGTCATGTTTGGATGGAATGCAATCAGAGGATTTTTCAGAATGTTAGGATGGACACTATACACTTGTCATGGAAAATTATGCGCTCTCTTCATGAGATGGTTGTGGGTAAGTGTGATTTGACTGGAGGTGTGGATCCTAGTGATGTAGCTATTTGTACTCGTCTTAATTTTACTCCTCAAGGGGATACTTTGATGTTTGAGGGTCAAGGTAGAAGTGGTAGATGCAAACACCCATTACCGCAGGTCAATTGAGAGGGTCGTTGGATACCCCCTCCTCTTGGATTTATAAACATTAATATTGATGGTTCATCTCAAGGGAATTTCGGGCATGCTAGCATTGGTTGTGTTGGGTGTGATAGCTCTGGGGATGTTCAATTTTTTTTCTATCTATTAGGGCCTTCATACTAATAACTTAATGAAGGCTCTTGCCATTTTATATGTTGTTCAACGTTGTTCTGCTCTTGGTTGGCACAAGATTGTTTGTGAGTCTAATTCTCAGGTGGTGGTGAACTTGTTAACTGGACAAGACGATTGAGATCTTAGTTGGCACTTAGATTCAATTATTAGCTATATTCTTTAGTTGTGTAACTCGCTCGATTCAGTTACTGTCACACATATACTCGGGGAGTAGAATGGTGCTACAGATTGTTTGGAAAAATGGACCTCAAATCAAATGCAAGGTTGGAATATGGTGGATAAGGGGTAATTGCCTCTTGATTTGGCTCTTATGTTTGATTAGTTAGTGGATAGTGATAGAATTCCCTAGTGCTCTCTCTTTTAGGCACTTTGTTTGTATCTCTTTTGTGATTGAATAAATTTTTACCCCTCTTTTAGTACCTCTAGCACTAAGTTAGGAGGTGTACAAGTTCATTTATAGGGAAGTTTGAAGAATATTTTGGTCAATGAGATTTTATGTTTCGAGGTTTATGATTTGGAACTGACTAAATTGGTGGAAAAGAGTGTAACTTGGACACGTCTAACACTAGGAATGGACATGTAGATATCTAGACCTTGAGGGGTTTGAAATGTATCACATCGTTGATTTAGAGTGAAGTAATTTTCAGTTGGTTATTGGAAAAATGGATTTGATCGGGTCCAATTTTGTTGAGAAAGGCCATGAATTCTATTGTCTTTGAGTTGGCATTTGAGAGTGTTGGTTAATAGATTTGTCTCCTCTTTTACATTAATTTTGAAATGACTCTATCACCCTATTTTGGAAACAAAGGATTAATCAATAGTTGGGTAAGTGTACCATGGTTACTTCCCTCTAAATTTTGAGAAGGTACAACTGCCTTAGTATGATCTTCAATGAATCAACCAGGGAAAACTTTAAGAAATCCCCTTCCTAGAAAAGGTGTAAAATCTTGGCGAATTCTACATTATTTTGGGTAGAAAAAAATAATATTGTTGGCAAATTTTTTTAATTTGAAAAGAAAAAATATTAGTTTGTATTAGTGATTTTTTTTTCAATTGTATGAAAATTCTATAAAATCCTGATGAATCTTTCATTATTGAAGAAAATTGCGTCCAGAAGTACACATACCTAGTAACCATCATTTTGGCATTATTATTACGTGGATCCTAATTAATTATCAGACTTGAATGTTAAAATTTCCCCTTTTATCATTGCAATTTCCCTCCAAATTATTGAATGGGGGTTTGGGGGCAGCGCCCCTGAAAGCTCAAACGACTTTTAATATTTTAGTAAGGCTTCTTGAGTTAATTTTATATCATTTGACATAGAGCAACCCTATTTTTTATAACTGTTGGATGATCCTAAATCAATGGCATAAATACTATTTTAGGCCAAAGTTTTAAAGGACACCAAGATCTAGAGAAAGTCTCCGGAATAAAGATGTGTCCACAATCAAATTTATTTCAGGCCAAAGTTTGAAAGGATAAAAGGTTCCATGGAAAGTCTCCGGAATAGAGACACGCCAAATCTATGTACTTAATTAGTACGCTAACTTAAATTTTGACCACATATTTGTGAATATGACCATCGAATAAGACAAGCTTTGGAAATTGTAGGCGAAAATATTCAATTTACTATGTGGAAAAATAGATTCTATTGGCGAAGTCATCACTGAAATACAAATAATTCCATATCACTATTGGCAATTGGCCTATGCATGGGGCCCAATTTTTTTAAAGCGCAGGCGACATGGCCACCCTGAAAGTCTAAATTTTTTCACCAAATTTTGGGTCCCCAATGAGTGACATTCGCCACTAAAGTTATCCTTGGAATCAACTAATCTAACACAGACATGCACTTTTAACTAGAAAGTACGTAAGACCACTCAAATGATTCTTAGATGAAGAGTGTAAGAAAGATTTCAAAAGAAAATATCATAAATGCAGAGAAACATAGTTATTTGCTACATACGGTCTCATATTATTTCAACAACTGAATAAAATAAACTTATGATTGATAAATATGCACTTATTTCGAAACAGTAAAAATTAACACATGGAATGAATTAAAATACTCTCATAGGAATATCCATTCAATGAACTCAAACACATAGATTCAAATTCCTTTGATATATTCATTAAACTATAATTACATCACATGCAAAACAAAACTTCTAGTTTCAGAACTTTATCACTTATTTTGAAACAATAAAAATTAACACATGGAATGAATTAAAATACTCTCACAGGAATATCCATTCAATGAACTCAAACACACAGATTCAAATTCCTTCGATATATTTCATTAAACTGTCATTACATCACATGCAAAACAAAACTTCTAGTTTCAGAACTTTGCAGATATCTTATCAAACATAGAAATTCAAAACAGTAAATTACCCTTAGTTTTTTTCGAACCCCTAATTAGTTTCTTCTAAGCTAGATATAGTCTTTTGGCATAACCAAAGAAGTCTCCTTGAAAACCTGACCTCTAGACAAACAATTATATAACTAAAACATTGTTTTTAGGACGCGTGTCCCCAGTATTCAACTTAAAACATGAAAAGATAACTAAATATCTAAATCAGATTCTCGCTCGACAACTCGATCTTCCTTTAGCATGGTGCCACATGTGACTTTCCAATCTTTGTACGCATTTACAAAATCTTGGATGATCGAAACATTAGGGTTCTTCAGATTGAGGAGCTGCATTTTCTAGGCTTCTTTTTCCCATTTTAACTTCACCATCCCATCCAAGTGTTTAGTGAGCTGACCAACACAGAGGTACATCATAGACTCAGTTCGCACCATCTTGGTGAGGTCTACTGGTGTCGAGTTGGTGAGGTTCGCTAGGATTTCCCATAACTCCTTCGCCTCTACCTTCATTTCTTTAGCGTCTACTATAGCTACTCTAAACGTAGAGTTTCGCCAACCAATATTCTTTTTGAGGGAAAAAAGCATGAATTCATCTACCATTTCAAGAGCCTTTTTGCTAAAAACTTTGGTGTCCCATACTTCTCAATCTCCAAGTAATGCCTCCACATCATCGAACACTACTCGAGATTCTCGGATGAGCTTGCTTCCATCTTTTATTATTCTGTTAACCCAATCATCAACAACAATAGTTAGTGCCTTACCCTGTTGAATTTGGTTTAACAACTTTTTGCTTTCGAGAGAAGTGGGATCAAAAGTTTGGGGTGCTTGGGCTAAGGGTAGCAGTTAGAAATTGCTACAGGCGTCGATGTATTCTTCCATGACTTTGATTATTTGCTTTAGTTCCTTCTTGTCCATGTTGTCCTTCCACGAACAGGTTAACATCCGTTTTGTGGATTCTCAAAAGACGTGATTATCCGACTCTCTGTTCATGACTCCTTGATCAACCTTATGGACTTCAAAATCTTCAATTGTTGGATCTTGCCCTTCATCCTTGGGTTTATACATGGAAACCTTAGCAGACCATCACCCAATATTTGAGTCTACGTATACCCTTGCAGTAGTTTTCATCTTTTTTGCTTTAGGCATCTTTTTTATATACTTTCTTACCATATCCTCACTAGTACATTTGAGGCCAAATTTTGACGCCCATTTGTCAAATTTCCAACACCTATTTGTCGACTTTTGGACACATGTGTTCGTCGCCATTTTTGCATTGGAAATGGTGACGGGAGTGCCAACCGTCCATATTCTGACATCAGTACTGACAGTCCCAACCAGTGCTGAGAGGGGAGGGGTGAATCAACACTTGTAAAATTTCTTTCTTTCTTTTAATCTAGTGAAGTAAACTTACAACATAAAAGAAAGCAGTTCTGAGCAAATAAAATAGTAAGTGAACAAACACAAAGTGACACCATATTTATCACATGGAAACCCAGTGAGGGTGAAAACCACGGTGTGAGAAGACCTCACAATATTTGTACTCTTTTGAAGTACGCCTTGTTAAGAGCCTACTCGGTTAAGGTATAAAAATGCACTTGCTAGGTGCGACCCAGTTAAGGGATTTGTTACAGTAAGGTTTGTTAAGACCTGCCCGGTTAAGGGGCTTCAAACACTTTGAAAGATGTCACCCGGTTAAGGGATTTTGATACAAGGGACCTGTTAGAGTCCACCCAAATACTGAGATTTGTCTATTGTAGTTTGCTAGAAAACAATAGAATCAAGATCGTTACAGAGGGCTCTACTTAGCTAGATGTGATCTCTATTTGTGCTCAACTGAGAATCATCACCGGTTAACACATGTGTATTCTCAACTATTGTTGTGCTGCCTGGCACAACCTATTATCTCTCTTTGTCAATTTTCTCTAACCCTTGCTTCTGTAGCATATAGGTTCACTCTTTTTCTCGGCAGAATGAAGGCAACTCTTATTCTTGACAGGCATAAGAATATATAGAGTTATGTTGCTTTGACTGCGCCTAAAATGCATGATCTACTCTTTATTCGGTTGCTATATTATTCGATATCTTCTCCATCATTCATCCTCATGTCGTCATACTTTCCCCCGAGGCTTTCGACCTTGGCTCTTTGAACATTGGGATCTCCTCCATAGATCGTTTGTAGCTTTTTCCACATTTTGCAGGCGGAGTTAAGATGTTCAATCTCAGCATAAACGTAGTCGGGTAAGGTGCTAGCTATCATGTCCATGGTAGTCATGTGCTCAATCTTGATTTTCTCTTCATCAGGTGTCAAGGTGCCAGCGGGCTTATTGTAGTCATTGGTAACATGATTCCAGTATTGGTCACCAATGGTCTTCATATATAGCTTCATTCTCCTGCACCATAAGGTGACGTTTTCTTTTAAAAACTTTGGTCCTTCCTTTCTCATCATCATAGCTTTTTGTCTATGTGGTTAAGCAACAAAGAAGAACAAGATAAGGCTCTGATACCAATTGCTAGTCCCAACTGGTGCTGAGAGGGGAGGGGTGAATCAACACTTGTAAAATTTCTTTCTTTTAATCTAGTGAAGTAAACTTACAACATAAAAGAAAGCAGTTCTGAGCAAATAAAACAGTAAGTGAACAAACATAAAGTGACACTAGATTTATCATGTGGAAACCTGGTGAGGGTGAAAACCACGGTGTGAGGAGACCTCACAATATTTGTACTCTTTTGAAGTACGCCCTATTAAGAGCCTACCCGATTAAGGGATAAAAATGCACTTGCTAGGTGCGACCCGATTAAGGGATTTGTTACAGTAAGGTTTGTTAAGACCTGTCTGGTTAAGGGACTTCAAATACCTTGAAAGATGTCACCTGGTTAAGGGATTTTGATACAAGGGACCTGTTAGAGTCCACCCAAATACTAGGATTTGTCTATTGTAGTTTGCTAGAAAATAATAGAATCAAGATCTTTACAGAGGGCTCTACTTAGCCAGATGTGATCTCTATTTGTGCTCGATTGAGAATCATCACCAGTTAACACAAGTGTATTCTCAACTATTGTTGTGCTACCTGGCACAACCTATTATCTCTCTTTGTCGATTTTCTCTAACCCTTGCTTCTGTAGCATATAGGTTCACTCTTTTTCTTGATAGAATGAAGGAAAATCTTATTCTTGACAAGCATAAGAATATATAGAGTTATGTCGCTTTGATTGCGCCTGAAATGCATGACCTACTCTTGAGATCCTTTGAATACATCACTCAGCAGAGTATTAGTTCGCTGAGAAAACATCTGATACATTCTCTAGCTTTATTCGCTTTATGAAGAAAACAATAGTTGTGTTCCAGGCAACTTTCCTTCATAGGAGATAACTCCTTGATTTAAAGCCACTGAATCCGGCTTTAAATCCTTCAGGCATGCCTCAAAAGCCATTGATTCTGGCTTTAATTCCTTTAACTGTGCCACAAGCCAATCATCAAGACAACTCAAGGTCACCCGGATTTACTGCTATAAATCTTGATAGGTTGGAACAGATAGTTGAGTGGTGACTATGAATTCCTCAGTTCATACCGGAGTCTTGTAATATATCGGTTGAATTCTTTGATTTGTTGCAGTCTTCTTTATATCTTACCAGTTGCATTTGCATGGACTATCGGTTACACTATCCCGGTTGTGTTATAGACACTTAGTTCGATTAGTGCTTTTTGACTATTGCTACTGTTGTCTATACCAGTCGAAGTTCAGTCCTTGGTTGATACTAGGATACTCTCTTCCTTGATTGAGTGCATTATCCGGTTGCTGATGCTTAGTGTAGTGACCAATTTCACAACCTCTCTTGATGAAGAGTTCCCTTTATAGAGACAACAAATCACTATTCTTTTTTTGCTAATTAATGACAACACTCGGACCGGTAGAGAGCTTACCGGTTACTGATGCCAACAATCTCCCCCTTTGACATTGATGGAAAAAATATGATAGGTAATCATATTCTCCCCCTTTGTGACAATAGAATGCCAAAAGGTTAATAAGAGAGATTTGCATACTCTGCTCCTCCTGCGAGCAATAGTCCTTTTCATCAGTTCATAAAAGATAAGATGTAACCTTTTGTTTGAATCATAATGAACTGATGACTCCCTATTGATGATTACTAATGATCTAAGAGGGGTACAACCCCCAGTCTACCTCTGAGATACTCAAAAGTACTCTTTGGTAATGGCTTTGTGAATATATCAGCAATCTGTTCTTTGGTGGACACATACTCCAATCTTACTTCTTTGTTCTGTACAAGTTCCCTCAAGTAGTGATACTTGATGGAAATGTGCTTGGTCTTGGAGTGCATAACAAGATTTTTGGATATGTTTATGGCACTGGTACTATCACAGTGAATTGCGATCAGTTCAGGTACTTGTTCCTAAATACCTTCCAAGAGTTGTTTGATTTAGATCACCTGTGTGTAGTTTATTGTAGCACCAACATATTCAACTTTAGCAGTGGATTGTGAAATGCAATTCTGCTTCTTACTTTTCCATGATACTATTCTTCCACCTAGAAAGAATGCACCACCACTTGTGCTCTTTCTATCATCCACGTTGCTAGCCCAGTCTACATCTGTGTAGACTTTAATTTGGAATCCACCCTTGTGTGGAAACCATAAGCCATATTCCTTGGTTCCCTTTAGATATCTGAAGATTCTCTTCACTGCAATTAGATGTGTTTCTTTGAGATTAGCAGAGAATCTTGCCACTATGCCAATTGTATGAGCAATGTCCAGTCTGCTGTGAACAACATACAACAATTTTCCTATCATAGACTGATACATTGTTTCATTTACTTCTTTGGCATCATCCTCCTTTGATAACTTAAGATTAGTTATCATTGGAGTTCCAACCGGTTTGGATTCTTCTAGTCCAAAAGTCTTGAAAATTTCTTTTATATACTTGGACTGAGAGATGAAGATACCTTGTTTTAGTTGATGGACCTATAGTCCAATAAAGAATTTTATGGGCCCTATCATAGACATCTCAAATTCTTTCTTCATTTCTTCAGCAAATGCTTTTCTCATTTTGTCATCTCCTTCAAAGATGATGTCATCAATAAAGATTTTAGCAATTAGGTTTCCATCCTATCTGATTTTGAGATACATATTATTGTTGTTACCAGTTCTGATGAATCCAATTGTCAGAAGATATGAATGCAACCTTTCATACCAAGCCCTTGGGGCCTGCTTGAGCCCATAGAGAGCCTTTTTTAGTTTGTAGACCATATCAGTCTTTTGAGCAGATATAAACCCTTCTGATTTCTTAATGTAGACTTCTTCCTCCAGTATTCCATTGAGGAATGCAGACTTCACATTCATTTGATACACTTTAAAGCCTTTGTGAGCTGCATAGGCAAGAATAATTCTCACCCCTTCCAGTCTAGCTACTGGTGCAAAAGTTTCTCCATAGTCTAGTCCAGCTTCCTGAGCACAACCTTTGCAAACCAACCTTGCTTTATTTCTAATGATTTTACCATACTCATTCAGTTTGTTTCTATAAACCCATTTAGTCCCAGTTAAATTTTTGTCATGACGTCTTGGCACAAGTTCCCATGTGTGATTCTTTTCTATTTGTTCAATTTCTTCATCCATGGCCTTGACCCAATTTTCATCTTCAAGGGCTCCTCTAGTGGTTTTGGGCTCAACACACGAGAGAAGATAGATGTTCTCTTTAGCCTTTTTCCTGGTTAGGATGTTCCCATGTTTGTCACCAATTATATTGTCAGTAGAGTGATATGTGACATACCTTGGAAGAGCCGGCCTCTGTTCCTGGTCTGGTTCATCTTGTTGAGCAATATCTTCGTCATGGTTATGAGCATCTACTTGTTCACCATCCTAGGGTGTCCTGTCAGCTTCGGGCATAGTCTCTTGCTCTTGATTTTTGTCAGTGGGAGTTGCCTCCTCTTCTTCAGTTGTTGCTTCATTGAACTCAATGACATCTCCTCCATTAGTAAGTTTAAGATTTTCATGATTGACATGTCTGGTCCTCTTGTTTGGTTCTGATGATTCATCAATTTTTACATTGATGCTTTTAATTATCTTGCCTATTCTTTTGTTCAGACACCGATAAACTTTTCTTTTGGTAGAATAACCCAGAAATGTTCCTTCATCGCTCTTGGGATCAAACTTCCCAGAAAATATTTCTCTTTTGATATAACATTTACTACCAAAGATTTTGAAGTAGCCTACACTAGGAGTATGCTTAAACCATAGTTCGTAAGGCATCTTATCGATTCCCTTTTTGACTTGAACTCAGTTGATTGTATAGACAACGGTGCTGACAACTTGTCTCCAGAAGTGATGAGGAAGATTCTTTTGGATCAATAGGGTTCTAGCACATTTGATCAGCGTTCTATTTCTTCTTTTTGCTACTCCATTCTACTAAGGAGTCCTAGGTGCAGAGAACTATCTCCGTATGTTGTGTTCCTCATAGTAATGAGTAAACTCTCGAGAGGTGTACTCACCTTCTCTGTCCGACCTCAGACATTTCAAGCTTCTACCAGTTTCTTTTTCCACTCTGGCCTTGTAAACCTTGAACATGTGAAAGACTTCTGATTTCTCTCAGAGAAAGAGTGTCCACATCATTCTCAAGAAATCATCTACAAATAGCATGAAATACTAGTCTCCATGATAGCTCTTTGTCCTCATTGGTCCACATAGGCCTGTGTGTACAAGATCTAGGACATTTTCAGTAGAGAAGGACTTGCTACTGAAACTTGCTCCTATCAGTTTTCCTAACTGACAATCCTTACAAATACCACTCATGGGTTTTGCAATTTATGAGAGTCCTCTGACTGATTTCTTTTTGCTCACTTTGACAATGCTATCAAAGTTTATATGGTAGAGTCTCTTGTGCCATAGCCAGCTATTGTCTTCTTTGGAGATAAGACAAATCTTGCTTGATTCTCCTTTGACAGAATCAATTAAACAGGCTCCCTCTGTTGAGTCTAGGTAGAACAGATTGCCTTTGCTCTGTCTACCGGTTGCAACATGAGATCCGGATTGATATGCAAGAGCCTTGATCGAATTCCAACTGGAAACCTTTGTTGTTTAGCTGTGCAACACTCATCAGGTTGTACCTGAGTCCTTCGACCCAGTACACATCTTCATAGATAGCATTGTTGTAGAGAACAATAGATCCCTTACCCTTGATGGCACAAGGAGTATTATTTCCAAATGTGACTGATCCACTATCGTTGAGCTCCAAGTTGATGAACTTGCTCTTGTCACCGGTCATATGGTGACTACATCCACTGTCAATAATCCAATCGTCAAACTGATGAGATCTGGATATGAGTGCAACTTCATTAATGGCTGGGCTCTCCTCCTTTATTGCAATAAATGCAATTTCTGGATCTTTTGAGTCTTCAGATTCATTCTCTATGACTCCTTCCTCTGCAAGATAGCACTCCTTTGCTTTGCTCTTGAACCAGTCTCTTTTGTCTCTATTTTCATTATCTGGACATCAGACAACAATGTGTCCTATTTTGTTGCAAGAGAAACATTTTAAGGGGAGTTTCCCTTTGTACTTTCCTTTCCCTTTGGGGAATCTCTTGGCAATCAAAGCTTCAAACTCATCTTTCTCCATCTCCTCTGAGAACAGATTGTCGACGAGGTTTTCGATCTTACCGGTAGAGGAGTTACTGGTTTCTCTTCCCTTTTTGGTGGAAGAGGCATTGACAGATGACTAAAATTCTACTTCCTGAAGGGATAGGCTATTATCAAAGTTGCTTAATTCAAAAACAACCAACTTACCAATTAGGGAGTCTAGGGTGACTTGATCTTTGGTCACCGACCTGAGCTCTTGAATGGCAGAGATTTTTATAGCATACTGAGGTCAAAGAGTTCTCATTATTTTGCTCACCACCTCCTCTTTAGTCAGCTTGCCTCCAGTGCTTTTGATGGAGTTGATTACTTCCTTTATTCAGTTGCTATATTGTTTGATATCTTCTCCATCATTCATCCTCATGTCATCATACTTTCCCTTGAGGCTTTCGACCTTGGCTCTTTGAACATTGGGATCTCCTCCATAGACCATTTGTATCTTTTTCCACATTTTGCAGGCAGAGTTAAGATGTTCAATCTCAACATAAACGTAGTTGGGTAAGGTGCTAGCTATCATGTCCATGGCAGCCGTGTGCTCAGTCTTGATTTTCTCTTCATCAGGTGTCAAGGTGCCAGCAGGCTCATTGTAGTCATTGGTAACATGATTCCAGTATTGGTCACCAATGGTCTTCATATATAGCTTCATTATGCTACACCATAAGGTGACGTTTTCTTTTAAAAACTTTGGTCCTTCCTTTCTCATCATCATAGCTTTTTCTCTGTGCGGTTAAGCAACAAAGAAGAACAAGACAAGGCTCTGATACCAATTGATAGTCCCAACTGGTGCTGAGAGGGGAGGGGTGAATCAACACTTGTAAAATTTCTTTCTTTTAATCTAGTGAACTAAACTTACAACATAAAAGAAAGCAGTTCTGAGCAAATAAAACAGTAAGTGAACAAACATAAAGTGACACTAGATTTATCATGTGGAAACCTAGTGAGGGTGAAAACCATGGTGTGAGGAGACCTCACAATATTTGTACTCTTTTGAAGTACACCTTGTTAAGAGCCTACCCAATTAAGGGATAAAAATGCACTTGCTAGGTGCGACCCGATTAAGAGATTTGCTACAGTAAGGTCTGTTAAGACCTGCCCGGTTAAGGGTCTTCAAACACCTTGAAAGATGTCACTTCGTTAAGGGATTTTGATACAAGGGACCTATTAGAGTCCACCCAAATACTGGGATTTGTCTATTGTAGTTTGCTAGAAAATAATAGAATCAAGATCTTTACATAGGGCTCTACTTAGCCAGATGTGATCTTTATTTGTGCTCGATTGAGAATCATCATCGGTTAACACAGGTGTATTCTCAACTATTGTTGTGCTACTTGGCACAACCTATTATCTCTCTTTGTCAATTTTCTTTAACCCTTGCTTCTGTAGCATATAGGTTCACTCTTTTTCTCGGCAGAATGAAGGCAACTCTTATTCTTGACAGGCATAAGAACATATAGAGTTATGTTGCTTTGACTACGCCTAAAATGCACGACCTACTCTTGAGATCCTTTGATTACATCACTTAATAGAGTATTGGTTCGCTGAGAAAATATCTGATACATTCTCTAGCTTTATTCGCTTTATGAAGAAAATAATAGTTGCGTGCCCGACAACTTTCTTTCACAGGAGATAACTCCTTGATTTAAAGCCACTGAATCCGGCTTTAAATCCTTCAGTCACGCCTCAAAAGCCATTGATTCTAGCTTTAATTCCTTTAACTATGCCACAAGTCGATCATCGAGACCACTCAAGGTCACCCAGATTTACTGCAATAAATCCTGATAGGTTGGAACAGATAGTTAACTGGTGACTATGACTTCCTCGGTTCATACCAGAGTCTTGTAATATATCGGTTGAATTCTTCGATCTGTTGTAGCCTTCTTTATGTCTTACCCATTGCATTTGTGTGGACTATTGGTTACACTGTCCCGGTTGTGTTATAGACACTTAGTTCGATTAGTGCTTTTTGACTATTGCTACTCTTGTCTATACCGGTTGAAGTTCGGTCCTTGGTTGATACTAGGATACTCTCTTCCTTGATTGAGTGCATTATCCGGTTGCTGATGCTGAGTGTAGTGACCGGTTTCACAGCCTCTCTTGATGAAGAGTTCCCTTTATAGAGACAACAAATCACTATCCTCTTTTTGCCAATTAATGACAACATTCAGACCGGTTTAGAGCTTACCAATTACTGATGCCAAAAAGTACTTGTCAGAATTGGGCACATTAATAACAATTTTACTATGTGACCGGTCTATCGAAAAATCATTTTTACGACATTTTTTTAGTCGGCGTTCCGACGGATTGGCAGTATATTTCGACAGGTCATTCTGTCAGAGGTATAGCAGTCCTGTCACACATATCTGTCGGAGTGGTGTCCCGTCCGACAGTGACCTGTCGGCGTTCCGATGGTCTGTAATATACTATCAATAGACCAACCCATCATATGTATAGCATGTCTGTCGAAAATGCTTTACTAATTGTTGAAAAAGTGACGGATTAGCATATTAAAAAAAACAAAGCTCAAGAGACCATCATAGTTGGTCTCTGTATTTGGTCCATATACCGACAAAATATTTTACATTTCTTTAGCTTATCAAATGAGGGGATTTGAAAGAATTTAATAGAATATTTTCATGATAACATATATTATTAAGTTGACATTGCACAAATTTATCAACTCCGCGCATTTGTAGACGTCAAACACAATGAGAAAGAAGCATCTCCTCCTATGGCCGACATTACTCAAGCCACGGGAGGGGATGCTTCTTTATGGCCGTGTTCGATGTCTACAAGTGTGTGAAGTAAATAAATTCATTCAACGTCAAATTAAAATAATGTACGTTATACATGAAAATATCATCCATTAAATTCTTTCAAAACACCGCATTTGATGAGCTAACGAAATGTAAAATGTTTTGTGAGTATATGGACCAAGGACAGAGACCAACTATGGTGGTCTCATGAACTCTGTTGTCTTTAGTCCTAGCTACTGGGTAAGGGCTAGAAGACTTATACCTGTCGATCATTGAGAATAATCACCTCCTTTCCTTTATGTACATTGCACAATATCCAATATAAAAGGAGGCAAACAATATGAATGGATAAAAGAAATGAAAGATACAATAAAATTATCTTATTTTTTACCTTCTCATAATTGATCCCAGTCTCGCAAAAGTAATTTTATACGATCACTAGCACATTTCGTGCATGGATGAGAAACAATATCCAAAGTTTCTAGATTCTGTGAAGAGGTATGAGTGGAGGCCAAAAAAGGGATATTTGTGAAGATTTTATAGATGTAGTACTGAATCATCATCTCTGCACTGGTACTTAATCTGGAAACCCTCTCTAGAAAATCTCCACATCTAGAAAATCTCCACAAAAATTCCTTTTGGCATCCACTGCATATACGTCTTCTCAGTATCTAAAAACTCTCCATCATTGATTCCTATCATTTTTCACCATCTCCTTGGACTGAGACCTTAAATTATTGAGCTTCTCTTTGTTTTGAGAATAGTTTAACATTCTCTACTTAATAGAGCTAATCACGTGAAGGTGGAAGCTCATCTGGCCCCTCCTAGGAGCCTCTTATGACCCTTTATGACATTTTAAGACCTCTAAGATGTGTATTCTTAGGGGTCGTAAAGGGTCATAAGGGGTCTTGGAACACAACAGCTGAGAAACATAAATGTGGGCATCATGGTCACAAGTTTTTGGAGACAACGTAAATGAGTGGTATACCTAGATGATGGAGAGCAACTCCTGTACCTTTGATTCCAAGTTGACTACATCTGTTGCTCATGAATACAAGGTCCTCCAACACAAATGTATTCAATTTGGAATTGGAGGTGCAGAATTTTCTCTCCATTGCTTGGGTATACAACTCAATTATGTTGTCTCCAAAAAATTGTGATCATGATGCCTACAATTATGTTTCTCAGCTATTGTGAAATCTACATTTATGTTTCTCAGCTGTCATGTTTATGTGCATGTTTTTATGTGTTTGGGAAGACATCTTTCTAGCCTGGGCCTAGATCCTTTGGCAATTAGCTTCATAATAATGTAGATGACAGATGAGCAATTAGCTTCCCAAGAAAAATCCCATAAATAAACTATGCGTAACCCAATTCTTGTGCCCTTTGTGCGTACCCAAATGATATATTTGAAACAACAAGGGTAAGGCTTAAAGAAGTTAATTTTACATCACTAGACAAATCTATATATTTTATCCACAACGACCAAACTTCAAAGGATCCAAGCCCAGGCTAGAAAGATGTCTTCCCATTCTGTTTAAGACATATTCCTTATTCTTGTCAAACTTCCTTGGTATGGTAGGCGTGCTCTTTGCAGTACTCTTCTTCAACTTGTGTTCGACGATAAACATCTTCTTCTTCTTCCTAATTGTAGCCAGAGCTTCCTTTTCATCAGGATTCAACTCCACTTCCCCTATCTCATCATCCTCATCACCCTCAGCTGCCATCCTAAGCCCTTCTTCCCTCTCCAGTTCTTCAAGCCTCTACAAGATATCTGGATCAATAAAGTCTGCAACATTTTATCCATCCATGATCTCAGGAATATCATCTTCTTTCCACTTTTCATTTGCTAAAATATACCACAATCTTAAGACTCGTGACTCTTCAAATTCTCTTGTTTCTTTCAGACCTCCAAACATGTGTACTGTGAGATGTCCTCCAACAAATGAACTTGTGATGATTTTCACAATAGTACATGTGTTGTAAGGAAAGCTCACAGTACTACTTAGGCCAATCTGAATGTTCATCACTTGTGCATATAAGAGTTGATCATAGAAGGTATATGCATAGATGTAAAACATGCATATTTGACCAAGCAATACTGGGAGCTAGACCCAACAACAAATAGATTTGTGGTGATTTTCACAATAGTAAATGTGTTGCTAGGTAAGCTCCCAGCAGCGCTTAGGAAAATATGCATGTTCATCACCTGTGCATATGAAGTGGCTCTAATGGCAGATACCATCACAAAATTTTGCATGCTCCTTATTTTGTTCTGGGTTGGTCTTTTTTGTATGGAATGACTCGTTACTTGTACATTGAATAGAATGTTGGTGGAAGAAGGATGATTTGTTTGCAACCTGCAGATACACAAACACTAAACAACCATTTTTTCAACTCTAATTTTTTCAACACAAAGGGTCATTTATCATAGCCATAAAAACATGATTGTTTTAAAATGGAATACACCAAGGAGTACCATTAGAAATATTGACCATTTACAATCATGAATAGTTAACCTAAATCAAATAGCTCATTTTTTTATCAGCATGTGTAGTCTCTGTGTATATGAAAAATGAATGAAATATATATCAAGCTGAAATAAAACAATAAACAAAAATTCAAATTCAAGGCCTAATTTATCAAGAGCAACAAACATTAGGATGAAAGAAAAATCATTAAGACTATAGAAAAATCATTAAGACTAGAAAATCAAGTTCTAGAAAAATCATTACGACTATAGAAAAATCATTTAAACTAGAAAATCAAGTTCTAGAAATGGACGGTTTTGGTGCTTTTCCATTACAACAATTGAGCATTCATCATTTGGTACTTCTTGGCGTATTTCATTTAAGTTTTTTAGCTGTCGTGTTTATGTGCATGTTCTTTATGTGCTTGGCTTCTCTCCCTCACAAGGGATACATTGACAAGTAATTGATTTGAAATCATAATGATTTGATAGTCTTTTTTCAGGATAGGCGTAATCATCCCGCCAACCTTAATTAGAAACATTTGTGATATATGTCTAGTAATTATAATCAGTATGCCCAACAAACAGAGAATTAGTAGTAAAAGAATAAGGTTGCACATCCACATCCATCCAAGTGCAGCAACCTTCAAAGATTTGTAATGGTAAACAGAATCCCCATATTTTATCAGCCTAACATAGTTTTTGGCCTCTTTGGCAATGAGAAAAGAAACTTAGTAAAACTAGTCTATGCCGCAGTTTGTGAGGGTATAGTCATTATAAGTGCCTCTCAAACCTCTCCAAACATGTAAGATTGTCTTTAAATACTTTATTGATCTTTTCTAAACATTAACCAAATCAAACCTACATTTGAATCCACACACAATAACCCAAAAATGAAGGGTTTTGTATCCTTTAATGAATCTCAGTCACTGGTAACGCATGGATAGTCAAACCACTAGTCTCAAAAGAATTCAATAAGTGAATATGGATGTTTGAAAACTACTCCCAACAATTCTTAAACATATTTTATTGTTTAAGAATTGTTGGGATTGGTCCTTTGGTGTGTATTAAACAGAATAAAATTTTCAGCATATTATTATCATTCTATTTCTTTGTTGTAAACATGCCATTGGTTCAGTTTTAAGCTACTGGTGTCATGCCCTAGCCCATGCTTTATCTCCATTATTTGATGTTATTCACTGTTTTGAAATGTTGACTGTGGTTATCAAATGGAAAAAATAGAAAAAAAAATTTAACACGAAAAGAAATTTACAAAACTGAACCAATGGCATGTTTACAACAAAGAAATAGAATGATAATAATATGCTGAACCAATGGCATGTTTACAACAAAGAAATATAATGATCATAATATGTTAAAAATTCTATTCTGTTTAATACACGCCAAAGGACCAGTTGTATGAAATTGTCAATCACATAGCATTTCACTGTTGTATGAGCTGATTATGCAGGAACAATTAACATTAAAAAATGAGTAAACTCCTCAACACATCTTGGAAACCATTGAATTCAATAATAAATTAAACCTAACATCAGCACTATTCCTTCCATTCACTTCTACCAAGAATAAAGCATTTAATCCATTCAACATTACATATAATCATTAGACAGTTACATTTGCTGACTGTGTAGAGGAACAGTCACGACCAAAATGATCAAAAGTACATTCACCCTTGCACAAGCTATTATTGGAAACTGCAATTGAAACAATTATTGTATTGTCATTGATGTCAAACCTTAACTGGTAAGACTGTTGCTACTTAGGAAAGTACTATATCTATGGTGAGAAGGGAAAGAAAGGTTGGTAACAATAGCACCTAAGGAAAGGTTGAGTTATCTTGATACTACAAAATGTACTTGACTATGTTGTACAATGATGAGACAATGTATTGTTTATCTTAGTAAGATTGAAGACTAAACTGGTAGGCTTAACCGAGCAAAAATAAAGAAATCATGTTTAAGCCAAGTTATGACAGAGTCGACCGAGTTAGTGGATGCCAAGAAAAAATCTAGTATCGATTGAGTATCAGTAAATTGCTGAGGAAGACAATATTTGCCGAGGAAACAGTTTTAGTAGTGACCAAGCATTTTACATGGAGACCTAGTGGATGATCACAGTATTGAACGAGCATCAACAATTTTATATTTGAAGAGAATTCAGATTTGGAGCCGACATTATTGAATTCTTGGATTATGTAAAATGTGTTGTCTTTATTTATTGATTGTATAGAAGCATTTAATGCTTTGTAAAATGTTTTATGGTAAATCTTTATGAGATTTGAGATGATTCTAGAAGAGGAGATGAAGAACATGAAGCAAGTAGATTCAATGTATTTGACCTAACCCTAAGATCTACAAAGGAGATTAAGTGGCAAAAGAAAAAGTTAACCTAACAGAGGAAAGTATTAAGGGAACCAAAGCACTAGGTATGAGAATGAATGGGTGAAGGAGATGTTGGAAGAATAGTAAAGTTTTATTGACTGTATAAGCGAAAAGGCTGAAGAAAAAGTGTGGTGATTGCTTTAAGGAAAGTTTCGAGCAGATCAGAAGTGGAGATGACAAAGTTTCAAAGTCAGTAAACTATCATTTGTGTACGGAATTGGATCTGATATTTTGCAAAGTAAGTTGTATGTTTTCAGATCAATACTATTGCTACTTTCTAACCATTGTAATAGTCAAAATCCTTTTAACATAGGTTGACCTAAGAGTCATATGTTAAATCCTTTGAACAAGGTTGCATTCTAATGGAGTGTATGTAAGTCCTTTGGCCAGGCTCACATTTTGCAGGGTGATTGAAATCCTTTAACTGGGTCACACTTGACAGTGTGTATTGTAACCTTTGATAGGGTTGGCTTTTAACCAAGCTCACTTCAGAAAAGTGAAAATAATAGTAGCATGTTACAAAGTGGTTTTTCCCATATTGGGTTTCCACTATAAATCCTGGTGTCAATACTTGTGTGAATGTTTTGGTTTGAACATTTCTATGTTTTACAAGTTAGATACAGCTAGGTAGTGGACTGTTGAGTTATATGTTTCTATTATTGAATCAGTGATGTCTGAGTTTGTTTTGGTTGCTTGATCTAATTTAAAGAAGAGTTTTTGAAGTTATTTTATACATCAGGACCTGAGAACAACTGATTCACCCCCCCTCTCTGTTGTTCTAAATCATACTAACAATTGGTATCAGAGTTGTGTTGCTTATTGGTGTTTACAAAAAGAAAGTTTAAAGGGACTTGAAGCAAATGATCAAGATGTATAAGGAGGTACCGAAGCTGAATAAGGAAAATTTCCCTGCATGGCAAGCTTGATGAAGCTGCATCTGGCCGGTATTGGTGATTCTGCAAAATACTACATTGAGCATGACTATGTCACACCTGTTGCACCTTTGACTACCGAAGAAATGAGAGCTAAGAAAGAACACAATCAGGCAATGCTGAAAATTGCATCTGCCCTAAGCTATCCAGAATTTGAGGAGATTAAGGACTGCACAACTGCTAAAGACATTTGGGACACTCTTGCAAAGATCTATGGTGGTGATCTATATGTACTGAAAGCTAAAGCCGAGAGCCTTAGAGGTAAGCTTGATGAAATGAGAATGAATGAAGATGAAAACATTGCACAATATTGTGGTAGAATAAAAGAAGTTGTGAATGCTATTAGAGGAGCAAATGGAACTATTGATGATGAGACCATAATTGGAAAAGTGTTAAGAACTCTGCGTCCTATATATGCTATTAAGATCTCATCTATTCAGGAATCTAGATGTAACTCTACAAATTTGCTTACTTTGGAAGGTTTGATTGGCAAGCCGACTGCTTTTGAACTATCTAACTATGATAATTTCACTATTGGTAGTATTGGAAATGTTGAATCTACTTTTAAGTCATAGTTAGTCCTGAACAAGCCTAAAAAGGAAAAGGAAAGATGCATCAGTGAAAGTGAAAGTGAAAGTGAGGGTGACAGTGACACTGTTGATGAAGATCTTGAAGATCTAGAAGCTCTTATGGCTAGAAGACTGAGAAGAGGAAAAGGAAAATACAAAGGTAAACTCCCTATTATATATTTTGCATGTAACAAGGTCGGTCATATAGTTGCTAGATGTCCTGACAGGAAGGATAAAGACAAAGAAAGAAACAACAGACACAAAGATAGAAGAGATGACAAAGGCTACCGAAGGTACAAAGACTACAAAGAAAAAGGTAAGAAATCCTATTACATTGCTGAAGAAGAGACTGATACTGATAGTGATGATTTTGAAATTGAGGTAGTTTATGTTGCAATGAAATATGAATCTGATGAGGATGAGAAAACTGCATTGATTTCCTATGTGAACAAGAATGATAAATGGATTATTGATAGTGGTTGTTCACATCACATGACTGGTGACAAAAGTAAGTTTGAGACCCTACATCATTATAAAGGTAAAAGTGTAACATTTGGTAATGGTGCACCATGTCCTGTTAGAGGAAAAGGATTGATTAAACTGAATGATAAGATCTCTTGTGAAAATGCTTATTGGGTTGAAGGTTTGAATTATAATTTGTTAAGTGTTGCTCAGCTCAATAGAACTAGTTACTGAGTGGAATTTCATCACAAGAAAGCTAAGACATTTGATGCTACTAGTGAACTGATTGGAAGTGGTGAGCAGAGTAGAGGTAATTTGTTCTATCTTGACCTATCTAAAGAAATATGTTTGTTTGCACAACTTGATGACATTTGGTTATGGCATAAGAGGCTATGTCATGTTAACTTTGACAATCTGGTAGAGATAAGTAAGAAGAAGAAAGTAAGAGGCCTACCTAGATTGAAGAAACCTGAGAATGTGATGTGCAAAGAATGTTAGTTAGGAAAAATGACTAAGTCAAGTTTCAAGAGAAAATCTTTTACTTCTGAACACATTTTAGATTTGGTTCATACTGACCTTTGTGGACCTATGGGTATACAAAGTTACTATGGTGCTAGATATTTTATCTTGTTTGTTGATGATCATACCAGGATGATGCATGTAATGTTTCTAAGAGAAAAATCTGATGCTTTTCAAAATTTTAAGTGGTATTTGGCTAAGGTTGAGAAGGAGACAAGTAGGAACCTAAAATGTCTTAGATCTGACCGTGGTGGAGAATTTACATCAAATGAATTTAATCTATTTTGCAATAATCGAGGAATCAAAAGATAGATGTCTGCACCTAGGACACCTCCATAGAATGGTGTAGCAAAAAGAAGGAACATATCTATTTTGGACTATGCAAGGACATTATTGATTGAAAAGAATGTGGCACAAAAATATTGGAAAGAAGCTATAAGTACAACTATTTACACTCTTAATCGGGTACAGATCAAGAAAGGTATAAATCTGACACCCTATGAATTATGGTATGGGCATGCATTGAGTGTTAAATACTTTAAAATCTTTGTAAGCAAGTGTTACATATTGAAAGACAATAGGAATGAAAAGTTTGATGCTAAAAGTGATGAAGGCATATTCCTAGGCTACTCCATAAAAAGTAAAGCTTATAAGTGTTTGAACTCTAACACTAACAAAATTGTGGAAAGTGTGAATGTAAAAATTGATGAGCATGCAAAAAGAAATGAAGCCGACAACAAAAGAGAACTAGAAGATTATAGATCTTTTGTGTACATTGAGGAAATAGAAGAGGCAGGTAATAGACCTGCACCTGATGCCGAGTCTCAGGCAAGTAATGCTGAGTGACAGACAGATGATGCCGAGTGTTAGGAAAATAGTGCTGAGAGAGAACAAGAACATGCCAAGCTACAAGATAATGCTGCCGAGGATCAGGAAGAGCTTGCTGAGCATTCAAAAGCTGAATCTGACAATCTTGTTGGGGAACCTAATGAAATAGAAGAGAAAAATGTTGAACCTATTTTGGCAAAATATGTAAGAAGACATCACAAGCCTGAACAAATAATTGGAGATAGAGACACTGGAATTCAGACCAGAAGCAAGACAAAAGATCCAACATGCTTACTATGTGAATTTGAACCTAAGACAACTAAAGAGGCATTAGAAAATGAAGACTAGATCCAAGCAATGAATGAAGAGATTAACCAGATTGAGAAAAATGAAACTTGGACTCTAGTGCTGAGACCTACAGATAAGAATGTTATGTTGGCATTAAGCAGAATTGCCAGTAGTGACAACACTTATATGCATTTTGAGTGCAAATCGAGCAGAATAGTGCAAACTGAGTAGAACAGTGCAAACCGAGCAGAATAGTGCAAACCAAGCAGAACAGTGCAAATCAAGCAGAACAGTGCAAACTAAGCAGAACAGTGCAAACCGAGCAGAACAGTGCAAACTAAGCAGAACAGTGCAAACCGAGCAAGACAGTGCAAACTGAGCAAGACAGTGCAAACCGAACAAGATAGTGCAAACCGAGCAGGACAGTGTAAACCGAGTAACATTATGTCTACCGAGTCACCAGTATTTACCGAGTTCAAAACCTACCGAGTGGTTAGTATGAACCGTGCCTCCACTTCTACCGAGTGCATGACGATGCCGAGTAATGTTAGAGTAGTCTTATGTTAGCTAATAATTAAATCATTTAATTATTAGTTTATCATACTCTAGGCTTAAGTTTCACTTAGGCGCTTTATAATTCTTTAGGGTTTTAGCCTTTAGGGTTTCGTGTTTCCTTTTATAAGGATTCACTTCTTTCATTTCATTAAGGAGATTGTATTATTTTCATCATTGTTAATAGAAAATTATTTTCTTGCAACATGGTTTTGCAGTCTCTGGCCTTTTGGCCGCCATAGCTTTCTGTCTTTTTGCTTCTTCTTTGTGACAGTCTTGCATGCAGGTGTTCTTGGGATGATTTGCGTTTGTCAAATCTAACAAGTAATGCAGTGGATGCCGAGTATCAGAAAGTCACCGAGTTAGTTTGCAGGAACCGTGTAACCATACTTGGGCCGACTTAGTGGCACTTATGTTTATTTGTCAAGCTGACTTTGTAATTGTAATTAATTGTTTAGACTTGTATATAAACAATGTTGTAAAAATGTCAAGATGTAATAAAATGAGTATAAATGTGAAAAAGAAAGAAAGGCAGAGATAAGCGAATTACAAAGGGCTACAACAGTATAGGGAACAACAAAGACAAATTCATCACAGAAGGTGATCAGTACATCAGCGAATCTCAATCAGCAATCCAGTTGCAAAGTAAGAGATCTACTGTTTCATCCTAACAGGTGAATCAGTACTAAAATCCTTTAACCAGGTAGACTTAACAGTCTTTTGTAAAATCTCTTTACCGAGTAAATACTTCATTTTATGTTTGTAAATCCTTTAACAGGGTGGATTTAGCAATCCTTATTGCTCCTAACAGGCAGATCATCAGAAGTGATCAAATTGTAAGCCTTAACCAGCCAACTTTATTCTGCAGTACTAAAGCTTTGTGGGTTTCATCCCCACACCAATTTTACTTTCTTTTTGGAATGTTTCTGGGTAACCAAATCTATGTGTCATTGTTGTGAATGCATTTAAGTTTCATGCTTTCTATATGCATAAGGAAAAAGTGAACTATATGTTAATACATCTATAAATGTAAGAGAATTTGGAGTTACTGATTCACCCCTCCCCTCTCAGTAACTCGGTTAATTCTTGAATATTTCTAACAATTGGTATCAGAGCAGAGTTGGTTCTCAAGATAAAGCTTAACTAGCTTGAGCAAAGATCCAGGACAATGGAGGTATTCAAACTGAACAAGGTGATTGAAAATGAAAAGCTAGATCTAGAAATGGCCATAGCTAAACTTAAAGAAGCAAAAGAACATATTTCCCAATCCCTAAGAAGAAAGAAGGAACTTGCAAATCAGATGAATGATTAGAATTACATTGAAGAAAAGATTGAAGATCTTTTTCCCTCAAATAGCTCAGATGAAGCAAACAATGCTGTCAAAGAACTCCTAGAAAAGAATGGGTCTCTGCAGGAAGAAGTGAGAAAATTAAAAAGAGAACAAGAGCTACACTCAACAAGATTTTGTGAGATCTTAGAACAAAGAAACAAGTTGAAAGATGAATTAGATGGAAGAAACAATGAAGTCCAAAATAAAACCCTTCAGCTAGAAAACCTAATTGATTAGATCTCCCATACAAATGAGGAAATTCTGAATCTAAGATCAGAAATAGAAAGCACAAGAGAAGAACTAAGATCTGAAAAGGAAATCAATCTAAGATTGGTGGATGACCTAAATGCCAAAAAACAAATCAATGAAGGAATGCTGAAAAGCTAAGAAGACTTGAATCAGCTGTATGAGCGAAATCTTCATAGGCAGAAAGGAAAAGCAGGACTTGGATACAAAGGAGAAGGCGAATCTTCTAAGCAAGGTACTCAAAGAAAATAGAAACCTACTTGTAATCATTGTGGTAAAATAGGACATACTTCAAATAAATGTTGGAGCAATGAAAAAGTAGAATTCAATGGAAAATGCTACAACTGCAATCAACATGGTCACAAAGCAAATGAATGCAGGGAAAAACCAAGATTCAGAGGTAATTGTCACAAATGCAACAAACAAGGTCACAAAGCATCTGAGTGCAGATCCAAAACATTCAATCCAGTAGAACAAATTATGAAAGCAATGTTTGGATGAGACTACAACACCTGGTGTAGATTTCATTACTGTGGAGAATATGGACACATTGGCATGAACTGCATAAAACATCATCTAAGGAAAAGAGATACTACCGTAAGATGCTTCAAATGCACTAAACTCAGTCACATAGCCAGAAACTGCATGAATACTAGTGAAGTTGAAGATGGAAAGAAGAATGAAGCAACTAAAGTCAGGAAACAGGTGAGACAAAAGTGGATTCCTAAATCTACCGAGCAAACCAGTCCAAGTAATGGAATGGGTGGCTCTACCGACTCAAACTAAATTTCCAAGAAAGCACTGGAACTGTATTCTCATAGACAAACTTCAAGCAGTTCCAGAACCGAATTAAAAGAAAGATCTAAATCAACATACAAGATGTAGTAAGATCACAAGAAGGTCGGTATCAGTCTTTACAGAGCAAGGTCGGTATTAGTTTTCACCGAGCAAGGTCGGTACCAGTCTTTACCGAGCGAGGTCAGAGCAATATGAATTCTTGAGTTCACCGAGTTGCGAAGTCTTTACCGAGCAATTAATTCTTAGTGGGTGACAGTCTGTCAGAATTCATACCCTAATTTGTACTGAGCATTAATGGTAGAGTTGTAAACAAAAGGCAAGAAATCAAACTCATTCCTCACCGCGAACTTTAGCACTTTGAGAGCAGAAAATTTCAAGAGCAATCCAGCGATTCAAATACTTTTTGCGAAAAGAATTTTTTGTGAGCTACCGTGGCATCATCCAGCACTTCAGCGAAGAAAGGATCAGAAATGTTAGTCCAAGGGGAATGGAGAGCACTAGATTTCAAGATCATGCTCGCAATTGCAGTAGCCCTAGACCCGAACGGAGCACAATCTCAGATTCCTCCTAAGGTACTACTTATTAACGATATTCACAATCATTTCAACTGTGCAATTCAAGAAATGGGAAACCTAGAGCTAGATATTGTGCGTGAGGAACTGTGTGTGGATGGTATTCTAAAACCCGAGCACAAACATCTGGAAGATAAGGGATTAGTTCACATTGCACATTTACCTCGAAACTTTCGAGAAAAATGGGTTAGATACATTCTTAGCCGTATACATGATGGCAAGATTTGGCTTGAGCAACCTGTAGAGATCCCCAAGAAGATGATTTATCAAATCACCGGTCTTCCCATGTTGAACAAAGCAAAAACTACCAAAACCCTAGGTCGGTCGAAACTGGAGAAGAAAACCCTAGCCGAGTGGGACGGTAGAGGCATGAAAGTTAGCAGCATTATCGATGCTGAACTGAAGTTTGGTACACACATAATTGCCCATAAAATATACAGTTCAAGTCGACAGAATAGTGTCTCCTGTGAAGCTATTGACCTAGCATACAAAGTGGTCAAGAATAACTTATCATTTGACCTTGCAGATTTATTGTTAAAATAGTTTAACAAGAACATGGAAAGCATTCAAACTTCCAAAAATAATCCATGTAAGTTTGGATCTCTATTGGTCTGTTTATTCTTCTATGTTCAGAAATTCTTCCCTTCCAAAGGAAAAGTTGTATGGAGAAAAGATGTGACAGTCCTTTATGAGATAAATGAATACATCTCAGAAATGGGTGAAAATTTTGAAAGCGTCATGGATAGTTATTTTGAGTCTTTCAAAGAGAAAATGAATGACAGATTTCGGATTCCATAGAAGTTGGTGGAAGATTATAAGGATGACATTTGTTTCATGGTAGACTGTGACAATGTATATATTCAAGTAGCTAAACCGAGGATTGTATATGTAAAACCTCTTCCTTATGAGGTAAATATTGATGAAACCAAGAATATCATTGAAGCCCTTCTTAATTAGCCTGTTAATCCCAAAGCTCCATATTTTGAAACATATGATGAAGCAAAGGTGAGAATTGAATTAAGCATAAAGCTTCCACAGGCGGTAAACAAAGGAAAGAAGAGGATAGCCAAAATGCAAATGCTAACCGAAGAAAAAGGAGAAAATGATGAAGAAGAAGAGAAAAAGGATGAGAAAACAGAGGAACCAGAACCTGCAAAGAAGAAAGGAAAGGTATTCATCACTAAGGCACCTAAGCCTCCCACTGCTGTATTTACAAGGAGAAGTGCAAGAGACAAGGCAGACAAGGCAGACAAAGATATACTATTCAAAAGGCCTCCTCTAAACTTTCAAGAGAGGATCAAATTTTTTAGAGAAGGATCAGGATCTGGAGTAACATAAAGTCTTTTAAATATGAAACCAGATCAAAAATAGAACAGAAGGAAATAGAAGATGCTATTATTGAAAAGATGGGACAGTGGAAATACTCTCCTGATGAATTAGCCCAATAGGTTCCAGCAGTCTTATTAGATCCAATAAAAATGAGATGGAGCAATGCAAAGCAAACTGTAATAGACATATTTGATCAAACCCTGAGACAGTTAATGCCGAGCTTGAAAAATGATGAAATAAAGAAGGCATTAAAGGAAAATGAAAATAAGATGACACTAAAGTTCAATACTTGTTTGATTCTGATCAACAATATTGAATCGGTTGTGAAGGCTGCAAATGCCACATGGAAGAACATATACCATCTTCACCAACCGAGTATTGAAACAGTAATAATAAAAGATATTGAAGATGACAGTGATGAACAAGAAGAAGCCACTGAGGTAGATGATATTGTGAGGATAGCAGCAGAAGTCATTGCATCACTTCCTACCTCTCCAGTAAAAGTTTCTACATCTAGCCCGGAGACACCTTCAAGCATGGTTGTGACAACTTCAACTTTTGTCCAATCACCTATAGCAACAACAGAAGCAACCACCATTTCTTCTACCGAGTTGCAGTCTCCCACTTTATCAAGTTTTCCAGCAGTAAGTATTCCAGTTTTTGATTCTACAAGTATAAATACTTTAAGTTCTCCAGTAGACAGTATGCCAGTCTCTATAGCTAGTCCTACTATGTCTACTGTCACTACTACTAAGGCATTAAGTACAGATAAGCCTAAGGCTCAACCGAGTATAAAATTTTTGGGTAAGAATATAGTAGAGGATATAGACTTAGATGAAGAAATAGAGATTCCAACATTAGATTTTGCAAATCTATCAGCGGACCAAATGCAAAATATAGGTGAAATCCTCCAAAGGAAAGCAAAGCAAAAGAAGCTTAAAGAGGAGAGAGACAAGGAATATCAAATCATTAAGGATGCTAAAGACATTTTGTCTGATGCATTAGGTATTAAAGTAGACTCCTCTCAACATGTTTTGCTACAATTAGCTGAAGCAGTAAATAAATACAATGAGGATTCATCTGGGATAGAAAAGTTAGTTGAAAGAGCCAAGAAGAGATTCAACAATAAAGTGCTTGAGCACATTGCTCAGCACATAGCTATTAATCAAGTGGAATTATCTTCAGATTTGTCAAACATTGAATCTACCTATTTGAATGTCACCTCTCTTTTGGCCAGACTGTGCAATATTGCCGAGTTCACAAAGGATGTCAAGGATAAAATGAATAAAATGGATGAGGATATGAAGATTAGCATACAAAAGCTGCAACTTGAACCAAGTTCAAGGTCTGCTCATCACATGAAAATCTCATACCTATCAAATATGCAGTCAGATCTACTGAAAGAAGACACAAGGATCCGGTCCACACTGCTAGACATCCAGAACATGATCCTTCCCATCATGAATATAATGTATAAGCACATTGAACATTCCAAAACATTGATTCATGAAAATTAGTTCTCTATAGCAGATCACATGATTGAACTCTCTATAGAAGTCCAAATTGCAATCCAAACATGCAAGATTCTGCAAGAAAATTGGGACAGAACCCTGGCACTAATAATGAAGGTACATTCTGATTTTCTATCAAATTTTGGATTCTCTCTGTAAATCACTTGTATATACACCTTTGGCATTATTGTCAAAGAGGGGGAGATATGTATAGAAGAAGATTTGTATAGAAGAAAAAGTTAGCACATTGAAAGGGGGAGATAATGTAAAAAGCCCTATGACAAAGACAAATTTTGAGAAAAAAAATAAAAAATAAAAAATAAATCTCAGCATGATTCATGTATATAAGTTTTGGGCAATAAGTGCTTTTGTCACTAATGCCAAAGGGGGAGATTGTTGGCATTAAGCAGAATTGCCACTAGTGACAACACTTATTTGCATTCTGAGTGCAAACCGAGCAGAACAGTGAAAATTGAGCAGAACAGTGCAAACCGAGTAGAACAGTGCAAACCGAGCAGAACAGTACAAACTGAGTAGAACAGTGCAAACCAAGCAGAACAGTGCAAACCGAGCAGAATAGTGCAAACCGAGTAGAACAGTGCAAACCGAGCAAGACAGTGCAAACCAAGCAAGACAGTGCAAACCGAGCAAGACAGTGCAAACCGAACAAGATAGTGCAAACCGAGCAGGACAGTGTAAACCGAGTAACATTATGTCTACTGAGTCACCAGCATTTACCGAGTTCAAAACCTACCGAGTGGTTAGTATGAACCGTGCCTCCACTTCTACCGAGTGCATGACGATGCCGAGTAATGCAGTGGACGCCGAGTATTAGAAAGTCACCGAGTTAGTTTGCAGGAACCGTGTAACCATACTTGGGCCGACTTAGTGGCACTTATGTTTATTTGTCAAGCCGACTTTGTAATTGTAATTAATTGTTTAGACTTGTATATAAACAATGTTGTAAAAATGTCAAGATGTAATAAAATGAGTATAAATGTGAAAAAGAAAGAAAGGCAGAGATAAGCGAATTACAAAGGGCTACAACAGTATAGGGAACAACAAAGACAAATTCATCACAGAAGGTGATCAGTACATCAGTGAATCTCAATCATCAATCCAGTTGCAAAGCAAGAGATCTACTGTTTCATCCTAACAGGTGAATCAGTACTAAAATCCTTTAACCAGGTAGACTTAACAGTCTTTTGTAAAATCTCTTTACCGAGTGCATACTTCATTGTATGTTTGTAAATCCTTTAACAGGGTGGATTTAGCAATCCTTATTGCTCCTAACAGGGCAGATGATCAGAAGTGATCAAATTGTAAGCCTTAACCGGCCAACTTTATTCTGCAGTACTAAAGCTTTGCGGGTTTCATCCCCACCCCAGTTTTACTTTCTTTTTGGAAGGTTTCTGGGTAACCAAATCTATGTGTCATTGTTGTGAATGCTTTTAAGTTTCATGCTTTCTATATGCATAAGAAAAAAGTGAACTATATGTTAATACATCTATAAATGTAAGAGAATTTGGAGTTACTGATTCACCCCTCCCCTCTCAGTAACTCGGTTAATTCCTGAATATTTCCAACATGTTATAGGAACAAAGTGGGTATTTCGAAACAAGTTGAATGAAAAAGGTGAAATCACTAGGAACAAAGCTAGACTAGTATGCAAAGGCCACGCAAAAGAAGAAGGAATTGATTATGGGGAAACATTTTCCCCTATAGCTAGATTAGAAGGAGTAAGAACTCTGCTTGCATATGCTGCTTATAAAGATTTCAAGGTATATCAAATGAATGTCAAATCTACATTTTTAAATGACATACTAGAAGAAGTTTACATAGAATAGCCAGAAGGTTTTGTTGATCCAAATAGAAGACACATGGTATGCAAACTGAATAAAGCTTTATATGGATTGAAACAAGCTCCCAGAGCATGGTATGAGTGGTTGCATAATTATCTGATACAGATTGGATTCTCCAGGACAAATGACACAAACAATCTGTATATGAAAGATGAAGAAGGTAGAGGTATTTTGTTGGCCAAAATCTTTGTTGATGACATTATTTTTGGTGGACAAGATGCATTATGTAAAAGTTTTTCACATGAAATGCAAACTGAATTTGAGATGAGTATGTTTGGTGAGATCAAATTCTTTGTTGGTTTACAAGTATATTAGATGAAGAAAGGTATTTTCATTACACAGTCTAAGTATGTTAATGAAATACTAAATTTTTTTGAAATGGAAGATGCTAGACCAGTGGGAACTCCTATGGTTACTGGACAAAATTTATCTAAAAATGATGATCTATAGAAGTTAACCAAACTTTGTACAGATCCATGATTGGAAAATTGCAGTATGCTGTACATAGTAGACCTGATATTGCATTAGCTGTTGGGATTGTGGCAAGATTCTCTACCAATCCTAAGGAAACACACATGATGGCAGTGAAAAGAATCATGAGATACTTGAAAGGAACTATTGACTATGGGTTATACTACAAGAAGAATGACAAATTTGAACTTAGAGTATATACTGATGCTGATTGGGAAGGAAATGTAGATGACAGAAAAAGCACTAGTGGTGGTGCTTTCTTTCTTGGACAGAGATTAGTCTCTTGGACAAGCAAGAAATAAAATTGCATTTCCCAATCTATTGCTAAAGCTGAATATGTTGCTGCTGCAGTAAACTATTCAAATTTGATATGGATAAAATAGTTGTTGATAGGCATGAAAGAAGAAATCACTGAACCCGTTGTTATTTTCTGTGACAACACAAGTGCTATCAATATTTCTAAGAATCTAGTGATGCACACTAAGACCAAACACATAGCAATCAAGTATCACTATTTGAGGGAATTGGTACAAGACAAGGAAGTCCGAATGGAATATGTGAATACAAAAGAACAATTGGCAGACATATTCACTAAAGCTTTACCTAAAGAAGCTCATGAGTACCTGAGAAGTCAATTAGGGGTCCTTCCCCTAACTGAGGCTTCCTAGCCAAGCTAGGAGCACTGCATCAAATATGATACAACAGAACATTTGACACATTGATGCAGAAGATTGTCACACTTTAGGACTGTCCTAGAGCTATGAAGAAGAAGCAAAGAGAACAAATCAGTCATAAGCAAGATGACAGAGGAAGAAACACTGTGCTGAATAGATATATCTACATTTGCTGGATGTATGTTTGAGTTGCTGCTTTGGCATTTTTGTCAAAGAGGGAGATTGAACTGAAATAATAACACATGACACAAAAAGTAAGGGAGATTGCATTGAAATGGAAAATCAGGATAGAGGGAGATTCAAATACTTCTGATGGTCACAGAAGTGAGATTTACAGAGATTTACAGATTCTGAATCAAAATGAAGCTAAGGATATTATAAATTTTCTTTGATGGATACATAAGTTTTTTTTTGGATTGGTTGGTAATCCATGTGTTATTCAGGTGATATCATATGGTGTTGCTATCAATGCCAAAGAGGGATATTGTTGGAAACTACAATTGAAATAATTATTGTATTGTCATCGATGTCAAACCTTAACTGGTAAGACTGTTGCTACTTAGGAAAGTACTATATCTATGGTGAGAAGGGAAAGAAAGGTTGGTAACAATAGCACCTGAGGAAAGATTGAGTTATCTTGATACTACAAAGTGTACTTGACTATGTTGTACAATGATGAGACAATGTATTATTTATCTTAGTAAGATTGAAGACTAAACTAGTAGGCTTAACCAAGCAAAAATGAAGAAATCATGTTTAAGCTGAGTTATGATAGAGTCGACCAAGTTAGTGGATGCCGAGCAAAAATCTAGTATCGACTGAGTATTAGTAAATTGTCGAGGAAGATAGTATTTGCTGAGGAAACAATTTTAGTACTGACCGAGAATTTTACATGGAGACCGAGTGGATGATCACAATATTGACCGAGCATCATCAATTTTATATTTGAAGAGAATTCAGATTTGGAGCCGACATTGTTGAATTCTTGGATTATGTAAAACGTGTTGACTTTATTTATTGATTGTATAGAAGCATTTAATGCTTTGTAAAACATTTTATGGTAAATATTTTTGAGATTTGAGATGATTCTAGAAGAGGAGACGAAGAACATGAAGTGGGTAGATTCAATATATTTGACCTAACCCTAAGATCTACGAAGGAGATTAAGTGGTAAAATAAAAAGTTAACCTAACAGAGGAAAGTATTAAGGGAACCAAAGCACTAGGTATGAGAGTGAATGGGTGAAGGAGATGTTGGAAGAATAGTAAAGTTTTATTGACTGTATAAGAGAAAAGGCTGAAGGAAAAGTGTGGTGATTGCTTGAAGGAAAGTTCCAAGTAGATCAGAAGTGGAGATGGCAAAGTTTCAAAGTCAGTAAACTAGCATTTGTGTACGGAATTGGATCTGATATTTTGCAAAGTAAGTTGTATGTTTTCAGATCAATACTACTGCTACTTTCTAACCATTGTAACAGTCAAAATCCTTTTAATAGAGGTTGACCTAAGAGTCATATGTTAAATCCTTTGAACAAGGTTGCATTCTAATGGAGTGTATGTAAGTCCTTTGACCAGGCTCACTTTTTATAGGGTGATTGAAATCCTTTAACTGGGTCACACTTGACAGTGTGTATTGTAACCTTTGACAGGGTTGGCTTTTAACCGAGCTCACTTCAGAAAAGTGAAAATAATAGTAGCATGTTACAAAGTGGTTTTTCCCATATTGGGTTTCCACTATAAATCCTGGTGTCAATACTTGTGTGAATGTTTTGGTTTGAACATTTCTATGTTTTACAAGTTAGATACAACTGGGTAGTGGACTGTTGAGTTATTAGTTTCTATTATTGAATCAGTGATGACCGAGTTTGTTTTGGTTGCTTGATCTGATTTAAAGAAGAGTTTTTGAAGTTATTTTATACATTAGGACCTGAGAATAACTGATTCACCCCCCCTCTTTGTTGTTCTAAATCATATTAACAACTATTCCAAACTTCAAGTAAAATGAGAAATATGCTATATCAAATCATTTATATTCATAGTGACCATTCAAAGGATAATGATTTGACAGTCTTTTTTTAGGATAGGCGTAATCATCCCGCCAACCTTAATTAGGAACATTTTTGATATATGTCAAGTACTTATAATCAGTATGCCCAACAAACAGAGACTTAGTAGTATAAGCATGTGCTTTGGTTTACTAGTTTACTTATAATCAATATGTCCTTTGGTTTACTAGTTTAATCTGGTTTAAGAATGGTTTGTTTCATATTTGAATGTACCATTGAATGAAGCTTGGCTATATTAAGTACAATCTTAAGACTCATGACTCTTCAAATTCTCTTGTTTCCTTCAGACCTCCAAACATGTGTAATATGAGATTTCCTCCAACAAATGGACTTGTGATGATTTTCACAATAGTACATGTGTTGGAGGACTACTTAAAGTATTGCTTAGGAAAATGTGAATGTTCATCACTTGTGCATATAAGAGTTGATCATAGAAGGTATATGCAGAAGTGAAAAACATGCATACTTGACCAAGCAATACTCAGAGCTAGACCCCACATCAAATAGATTTGTGGTGATTTTCACAATAGTACATGTGTTGCTGGGTAAGCTCCCAATAGCGCTTAGGCAAATATGCATGTTCATCACTTGTGCATATGAAGTGGCTCTAATCGAAAATACAATCACTAAATTCTGCATACTCCTTATTTTGTTCTAGGCTGATATTGTCAGACATGGTCTTTCTTGAATGGAATGACTCGTTACTTGTACATTGACTAGAATGTTGGTGGAAGAAGGATGATTTGTTTGCAACCATTTTTTCAACTCTAATTTTCTCAACTCTAATTTTCTCAACACAAAGGGACATTTATCATAGCCATAGAAACATGATTATTTTAAAATGGAATACACCAAGGAGTACCATCAGAAATATTGACTATTTACAATCATGAATAGTTAACCTTAATCAAATAGCTCATTTTTTTATTAGCATGTGTAGTCTTTGTGTATATGAAAAATGAATGAAATATCAAGCTGAAATAAAATAGTGAACAAAAATTCAAATTCAAGGCCTAATTTATCAAGAGAAACAAATATTAGGATGAAGGAAAAATCATCAAGACTATAGAAAAATTATTAGGACTATAGAAAAATCATTAAGACTAGAAAATCAAGTTCTAGAAAAATCATTACGACTATAGAAAAATCATTTAGACTAGAAAATCAAGTTATGAAATGGATGGTTTTGATGCTTTGCCATTAAAACAATTGAGAATTCATTATTTGGTACTTCTTGGTGTATTCCATTTAAGTTTTTCAGCTGCCGTGTTTATGTGCATGTTCTTTATGTGTTTGGCTTCTCTCCCTCGCAAGGGATATGTCGATAGGTAATTGATTTGAAAGCATAATGATTTGACAATCTTTTTTCGGGATAGGCGTAATCATCCCGCCAACCTTAACTAGCAACATTTGTGATATATGTCAAGTACTTATAATCAGTATGCCCAACAAACAAAGACTTAGTAGTAAAAGAAGAAGGTTGCACATCCACATCCGCCCTAGTAAGTATTAGAGCCTTTCAAATTTGTAAAGAACACAAACTTTGCAAATCAAATTGATATTTCATTAAAACCTATGTTCTTGATCAAGTTCTTAAAGATTAAAACATGAAACCATCAAGTTATTCACCTATGTTCTTCATGGTTGGGGAATTTGCGATAGAGTTATATGTAACCTTTGGAAGTCATTGTATGACAAACTTAAGCCTAGAGTGTATGGCAGGAACAAAGATTCAATAAAAATAGAAGTTTAAATCTGCAAGTCCATTATGTTATGCATTGTTGAAAGGCTTCTTTACTTATTGTTTTGGTTTCTAAATTCAAGGATGGAATAGTAAGCAATCTCCAAGCATTTATTTCATTTTTGAATGTATTGTGAGCACTTTAAAATTCTGTTCCTTACGTTTTGACTAGTAAAACCAGTGATTGTTCCAAGTAATGTTTTTAATCCCTTGAAGTTTCTGATGATCTTGATGTAAGTTGATTGGATTAAGCAATTTGGGGATCCAATAGGACTTTAGGGGAGTTCAATAAATGTTTTGGAAGACTTAGAGGAACTATTAGCATGTCTGTTCCTTCATCTACAATGAGTTAGACTAAATTTGCTAAGTTTTTCCTTTGTTTTGAAGAGTATTTTGTAATCTATTTTGTAAAAAAATATAACACAATTTTTTTTTTACAAAATTGAACCAATGGCATGTTTACAACAAAGAAGTAAAATGATAATAATATGCTGAAAATTCTATTCCATTTAATACATGCCAAAGGACCAGTTGTATGAAATTGTCAATCACATAACATTTCACTGTTGTATGAGTGGATTGTGTAGGAACAGTTAACATTAAACAAGGAGCAAACTCCTCAACACATCTTGGAAACCATTGAATTCAATAATAAATGAAACCTAACACCAACACTATTCCTTCCATTCACTTGTACCAAGAATAAAGCATTTAATCCATTCAACATTATATAATCATTAGACAGTTACATTTCCTGACTGTGTAGAGGAACAGTCATGACCAAAATGATCAAAAGTACTTTCACCCTTACACAAGCTATTCCAAACTTCAAGTAAAATGAGAAATATGCTATATCAAATCATTCATATTTATAGTAACCATTCAAAGGATCATTTTTTCAATGAACTCTCTAACTGTACCCCTGTGACAGAGAAAGGAAACCTCAAAATAGAGAAAGGAAACTTAGTAAAACCAGTCTATGCCATTGTTTGTGAGGGTACAGTCATGATAAGTGCCTCTCAAACCTCTCCAAACATGTAAGAATGTCTTTAAATACTTTATTGATCTCTTCTAAACATTAACACATGGATAGTCAAACCAGTAGTCTCCAAAGGATTCAATAAGTGAATATGAATGTTTGAAAGCTTTCCTCTCAACTTCCCCAACCACTCCTAATCGGTTATAGGGATTAGTTGAGTGTTTAGACACTAAAACTTCTTAAACATACTTTATCTAATATAATGAATTGTAATATCAAAAAACGTGAATCCGAACATTTCAAAATAGTGAATCGATATCCTTGAGCACAAGCACCAATAACATCAAATAATGGAGATAAAGCATGGGCTAGGGCACAACACCAGTAGAATGTGGTCATTTCAATGAGCATTCATGATCAAATAAAATGAAATGCATTTGAAATTTGTAGTCGAATATGATGCTAGAGGCTCGAAAGATGTTGCCTATCAAAGATACCAATCAAAGATGAAGAAATCACATACCTTCTCTCATGCTCAGCTTGCACGAAGGAAGATTTGATAGGCAAATCTTCCTTGTACCACACGAAGAACATGCCATTGGTTCAGTTTAGCATGTTATCATCATATTAGATAAAGTATGTTTAAGAATTTTTGGTAAGGATAGGAATTATGGAGATTCTAGAAATATCCCTCTAACCGATTAGGAGTGGTTGGGGAAGTTGAGAGGAAAGCTTTCAAATGTTCATATTCACTTATTGAATGCTTTGGAGACTACTGGTTTGACTGTCTATGTGTTACTAGTGACTGAGATTCATTAAAGGATTTCCATGCATTATCATTGTATTGTGTATTTCCAATATGTTTGGATGCAGGGCAGACCAGGATAATGAAAGGTCACTCACTGATTGCATGATAACCCAGTTTTGAAGGGTCACTGGTTGAGGGGATAGTCAAGGTTTGGATGTTGATAGTGTTCATTGAGGGAAGGGGGATTGTAAAAGACTTTTTATCATTGTATTGTGTATTTCCAATATGTTTGGATGCATGGAAGAACAAGAGAAGGAAGGATCACTCACTAATTGCATGATAACCCAGTTTTGAAAGGTCACTAGTTGAGGGGACAATCAAGGTCCAGATGTTGATAGTGTTCCTTGAGGGAAGGGGGATTGTGAAAGACTTGTTATCATTTTATTGTGTATTTCCAATATGTTTGGATGCAGGGCAGACCAGGAGAATGAAGGATCACTCACTGATTGCATGATAACCCAGTTTTGAATGGTCACTAGTTGAGGGGATAGTCAAGGTCCGAATGTTGATAGTGTTCATTGAGGGAAGGGAGATTATAAAAGACTTGTTATCATTGTATTGTGTATTTCCAATATGTTTGGATGTAGGGCAGAACAAGAGAATGAAGGATCACTCATTGATTGTATGATAACCCAGTTTTGAAGGGTCACTGGTTGAGGGGATAGTCAAGGTCTCGATGTTGATAGTGTTCCTTGAGGGAAGGGGGATTGTGAAAGACTTGTTATCATTTTATTTTTTATTTCCAATATGTTTGGATGTAGGGCAAACTAGGAGAATGAAGGATCACTCACTGATTGCATGATAACCCAATTTTGAAGGGTCACTAGTTGAGGGGACAATCAAGGTCTGGATGTTGATAGTGTTCCTTGAGGGAAGGGGGATTGTGAAAGACTTTTTATCATTTTATTGTGTATGTACAATATGTTTGGATGTAGGGTAGACCAGGAGAATGAAGGATCACTCATTGATTGCATGATAATCCAGTTTTGAAGGGTCACTGGTTGAGGGGACAGTCAAGGTCTGGATGTTGATAGTGTTCCTTGAGGGAAGGGGGATTGTGAAAGGCTTTTTATCATTGTATTGTGTATTTCCAATATGTTTGGATGTAGGGTAGACTAGGAGAATGAAGGATCACTCACCGATTGCATGATAACCTGATTTTGAAGGGTCACTAGTTGAGGGGACAGTCAAGGTCTAGATGACTGGGCCATTTGAGGACCCTATTTCTTTGTATTAATTTATATTAAAATTGGATGCATGGATTTCTTTTGAATTATCAACTGCTATGTATCCTGCAACTGTATTCGTAAATCTGCATATACTTCTCTAGGGTTGTAAGCCACTTAGGGATCAAAATAGAGAAACTAACTCAAAATCATTCTTTGTCCTATTTCCTTTTAATAAAGTCTCAACTATCAATGATATAACAATACATTTGATGCTCTAAGTTATCAATACAAATGGTTCCTATCTAGAAGCTCACGGGCTGTCCATTTGATAACCACAGTCAACATTTCAAAAAAATGGATATCCTTGAGCACAAGCACCAATAACATCAAATAATAGGGTTAAAGTACTAAATCAAAATTTTTCTTTGTCCTATGTCCTTTTAAAAAAGTCTCAACTAGCAATGATACAATACATTTGATACCCTAAGCTATCAATACAAATGACACCTAGCTAGAAGCTCATGGGCTTTCCATTTGATAACCACAGTCAAAATTTCAAAAAAATAGATATCCTTGAGCACAAGCACCAATAACATCAAGTAATGGAGTTAAAGAATGGGCTAGGGCACGAAACCAGTAACATCAAATAATAGAGATAAAGCACTGTCTAGGGCACGACACTAGTAGAATGCAGTCATTTCATAGAGCATTCATGATCAAATAAAATGCAATGCATATAAAATTTGTGGTCGAATATGATGCCAGAGGCTTGAAAGATGAAGAAATCACATACCTTCTCTCTTGCCCAACTCATTTTCTCCTGCTACTTTTCCATGCCAATCGAAATAAAAATGATTTGGCACTTCACTTTTTTTTTTATGTATACCCGAAACTGTCAGAATTTCGATGGTCAATTTAAAACCCATCAAAATACCAACATCATCAGGGCCTATTTTTTTTAAAAATAACAAATTCATTAAAAAAATTTACCCGTCAGAAGTGTTTGTCAAAATTTGGCCCCAAATGTAGTAGTGCCTTAATGGGAATTGAAATCCGTACCAAGCTGGGTTTCTTATTCATTGATGTTGTCAACCATTTCAGTGTAGCATTAGATGTAGTCTTCTCCTCAGGGGGCTTCATAGAAGTAGTTATGATAGCCAACGTTGAATCATCTAGATCAAAGAGATCCTTGTCCAATTGATCTTAATCCAAAACCTAAGAGTCTGGAGTTTGCTCTTTCTCTTTGTCCAAATCCACATAAACTACTCCTTTACTGACAATCTTGTTGTGCTTCTGGGACTTGATTTTGGGTCTGGTTGTCTGGGGTATAAAAAGGGAAGGAGAAGATTCAACAAAATGTTTGCAATGGGTGGATTTCTCACCTTTGGTTTCTGCTTTACCTACATCATCAACGGGAACACAGATATTAGAAACACAAACTGGAGAAGACAAAGGGATCTTTTTAGATCTATCCGATTGAGCTTTTTGTGATTTCATTCCTCTTTTGTGCATCAACTATTTTTCAGTGAGTTTGATTACACTCTGATTTCTTTGTTGTATATTATCTTTTTCTTCTCGAGTCCAGTCAATCACAAGCTTTGGTAGCTCAGATGATTTTACATATTTTGGTTCAACAATGTCTAGACCATCATCTTCTATTCTCTCATTATTCATTTTTATTTGGAAATACACAATTTGAGATAACTAAAACCTACAATGTTCTCTTCTTGCAACCTTGGCTTCATTTAGGGAATCTTCCCAAAAATCTTCAAGATGCGGCATTGGTAGGATCTGAGATTTTAACCCCAAGGTTTGTCTAGCAAAACCTTTATTATCAAACCCTTTCCTTTCAAAATAATACTTGAAACCAAATCTATTCAAGTTGCAACTTATAACGATTGCATCTGCCATTGATTTTCATGAGAATCGACCCAACTTGATAGGAAAAAACATCCTCCCATTTCTCTTCAGGAAGGAACCTTTTTACAATTGTAGAGAGATGCTTGTAGATTTCCACCAAGACAAAACAATCAAACTAGTATTTGGGTACTTTCACGGGTTCATCTTTGAAACCTTTGACCTAGATGGATGTGAAATGTGAGTACTGGATGTAAAAACTCCCATACATAATTTGTACCAATTTCTAGGCTTCTTCTTTCATTCTATTTGATAGCCCATACAATTCAAAGAATAGACTTCCCATGAACACATCATGCAATTGCTTATAATTTTCCAATGTCTTGCTCTTTTGTAGCATGGGGTAATAATCATTCCCATTTAACTGATACATTTTGATTTGTTCTCTTAATGAATCAACAATCAGTTCACCCCAATCTAAAAACTGTTGACCTTCCAAAACAATTTGAATATAAAAATACATCCGTTCGACAAATAGGTGAGCTTTTGATGAACCCTTAACTCTATGTAGTAACACCATAATATCTTGAACATAAGGTTTCATATGATCTTTGTTAAGGCATTTGGATAACTGAGAACCTCCTTTCTGCGGATTATGCAACCAACTCTTGGCTATAATAGTCTAGTGTTTATCTACCTCTTTGTTCAATTTGACAACTGATTGGGCATAAGAGAACTCAGAGAAATTATGATCAAGAATTCTTAGTGTAGAAGCTGTGGTTTCCTGATGAAGGGTGCTCCCCTTAATACCACAAGCACATAACAGAAATAGAGAAACAACAACAATAATATGCAAGAACAGAAAATTGGCTTCTTATTATCTCCACAAATGTGGAATTAAAAACTTTCAGAATTATAATATGCAAAGCCACATGGGCATTCCCTTACAATATTCTGTAGGACAAAGCCTCGAATCAATACCCAGATCTACTACCCAGAACTGCCCTAGACATCACTACGGGCCTTCTTTATATAGGCAATTTCCACCGCCCGAGAAGGTTCTAGAAATTTAGCCCTTAGGGCCGACCAAACATAGAATTATTTTATTTTACAATTTATTACATCAAAGTTGGCTCAAAATGAGTTTTGAAACCCAAACAGAAATTTTGAAAAAAAATTATTTTTCACCATTTCAGGTGACCCAACTTCCGAAGACCATAAGTCATCACCCATTGACCCCATTGGCTATTATAACCCCATTCTAGAAATGCCATAAAATGCTCTACAGGCTTAACCCACACATAGCACTCCTCACCCAAATTTTCAATCTCATCCAGGGCCTCTAAAGCCTTCAAAATTGAGTTCAAAGTTTCTGTACCCTGTTGCCAATACCGAAAATCTTCAATATCTTCAAAACTACACCTGATCTCACCATGAAACTTTGCTGGCAGGCTGATATGACTGAGATGAACCTCCATATGTAAAATCAGACATTCCAAGATCGTAAGACCAACTTACTAAAAATAAAAAGTTTCCACAAATAACAACTTTGCACAAGATAACCCTTATTGAATACAAAAATAGAAATATTTTTGGGTGATGCAAGATTGCTCTTACACCCAAGATGCTCCTGCCTCAGACACCCAGGGTAATTTGAGAAGTGACCCTGTCAGGACTCAGGTGTGTAGAGGAAAACCAAGATGGTTAACCTCCTCCTTTGTTAGCCATGATGAATCTTCAATAGGTCATCCTTTTCATTTGACCAAATACTCTTCATATGTCCTATTCCTTGTGCTTCTGCCAACATGACTATCTAGTATGTCTTCAATCTCCTTGATATCTGAACTGGTTGCTGGAATACTCCACTGTGCTACTGCAACCTCATCTTCAACACCTCCTTCATGATACTCTATCAAATTTGAAATGTTAAACACTGGTGAAATATTCAGTTCAGTAGGCAATTCTACCTCATATGCATTTCTTGAATCATGCTTCTTCAGTATCTTACATGGTCCAAACTTCTTCTCTTTTAGCTTGTTATATGTACCAACTAGAAATCGCTCCTTCCGCAAATGAACCATGACTTCATCCCCAGCCTGAAATTCCTTATGCCTCCTTTTCTCATCTTCCTTAGTCTTATACTACACATTCATCTTGGTAATATGCTTCCTCACCTCCTCATGGATGTTCTTCAAATGTTCTGCAAAATTTTCAGCTTTAGCACTACTTATTTCTCTTTTATCTATCTTTCTCAACTCAGATGCATTTCTTGGACTACTTCCATATACAATCTAGAATGGTGATTTACCAGTGCTCCTGTTGACAGAATTATTGTATGCAAATTCTGCCTGTGGTAAAATCAAATCCCATCCTGTTGGCTTATCTCCAACCAAACATCTCAGCAGATTTCCCAAACTTCTATTCACCACCTCTGTCTGTCCATCAGTCTATGGATGATGTGATGAACTGAACTTCAAATCTCTCTTCAACTTCTTCCATAATGTCTACCAGAAATATCCAACAAATTTAGTATCTCGATCTGAAACTATGGTCTTTGGAAAACCATGTAGTCTCACCACTTCTCTGAAGAATAATTCTACTACATGAACAACATCATTAGTCTTCTTGTAGGGAATGAAATGTGTCATCTTCAAAAATCTATCAACTACTACAAAAATTGAATCATGTCCCCGCTGTGTCCTCGGTAAACCAAGAACAAAGTCCATACTGATATCCTCCCAAGGCTTCTCTGGTACAGGTAATGGCTGATACAACCCTATATTTTGCTTCACTCCTTTCGCCATCTGACATACTCTGCAACTCTGTACAAACTTCTTCACATCTTGCTGCAATTGTGGCCAATAATAATTCTCACCAACCAAAGCAAGGGTTTTATCACGACCAAAATGTCCAGCCAATCCTCCACTATGCTTCTCCTTGATGAGATTCCCCCTCATAGAACTTCATGGAATGCACAACTTACTCCCTCTGAATAGCATATCATCTTGGATGATAAAATCTAGCCATTTCATCCTGTCTAGAGTAACAGGTTCTTTACAAGCTTTCCAAGCTTCACCAAAATCAGGATCCTCTGGATATAAATTCTTGAGTTCCTTGAACCCAACCACTCCAATCTGCATCTCTGTTAGCAATAGTTTCCTTCTGCTAAGAGCATCTGCAACTCTATTAGACTTTCCACTCTTGTGTTTCAAAACAAATGTATAACTCTGTGAAAACTCAACCCATTTCCAATGCCTTTGATTCAACTTTCCTTGACTATTCAAATATTGCAAAGCTTGATGATCAGTATACAAAACAAACTCCTTAGGAAATAGATAGTGTCTCCACTTCTTCAATGCCTGAACTATAGTATAAATTTTTTGATCATAAACATAATATTTTCTCTTGGCATCATTTAACTTCTCACTGAAATAAGTAACAGGTTTACCTTCTTGGCTCATAACAGCTCCTATTGCAGTACCACTAGCATCACAATCTACTTGAAACACCTTATTAAAATCTGGAAGTGCTAAAACAGGTTGTTCTATAACTTTTTGTTTCAACAATTGAAAACTCTTTTCTGCCCCATTAGTCCACTTAAACTCATTTCTATCTCCTCTCATTGTTTCAGTGAAGGGTCCACAAATACTGCTAAAAATTTTGATAAACTTTCTATAAAAGCTAGCCAAACCATGAAAAGATCTTACCTCAGTAGCACTCCTTGGAGTAGGCCATTCAAGGCTAGCTTGTACCTTCCCTAGGTCCATTTTTAGACCTTCTGCTGAAACTAAAAATCCCAAATACACTAACTCTTTCTTCACAAAACTGTAGTTCTTCAAATTAATCAACAATTTCTCATCTCTCAACTTCTCAAACACTATATGAATATGCATCATATGTTCCTCCAATGTCTTGTTAAAAATCAAAATATCATCTAGGTAAACAATGACAAACTTACCCAGAAATTCTTTCAAGACCTCGTTCATGAGCCGCATGAAAGTGCTCGGTGCATTGGTTAGCCCAAAAGGCATGACTAACCACTCATACAGTCCTTCCTTTGTCTTGAAGGTAGTCTTCCATTAATCTCCTTCTCTGATGTGAATCTGGTGATATCCATTCTTCAAATCTAGCTTTGAGAAATACACAACCCCACTCAAACAATCCATAATATCATCCATTCGTGGCAATGGAAACCCATATTTGATTGTGATCTTGTTTATTGCTCTGGAATCTATACACATCCTCCACTCTCCATTTTTCTTTGGTGCTAATACCACTGGTACAACACAAGCGCTCAGACTCTCTCAAATCAACCCCTTCTGCAATAACTCATATACTTGTCTGTTCAACTCTTCACTTTCTGCTGGTGTCATTCTATGTGCTACCTTTTTTGACAAACTAGCTCCTGGAATCAAATCCATCTGATGACTGATCTTCCTTACCGGTGGTAATCCATCAGGTACATTATCAGATACAATATCTTGAAACTCATTCAACAAATCTACAACCTCTACAGGTACATCCTCTACTTCTTCTTTACCAACTTTTGGAATTAAAACAAAGCACACATGCTCATGCCTCATACCATCTAGAAATTTTCTTCCATCAACAAATGTTATCTTACATTACCACATATCTTTTCTTCGGTCTCCTTCAATGGCTTTAGCTTATGTCCCACTCCATCCTTTGTCAGGGAATAGGTATTCGCATGACCATCATGTACAACACATCTGTCAAACTACCATGGTGTACCCAACAACATATGACATGCATCCATAGATATGATATCACATAGTACCTCATCTTCGTACCCACCGATCTTGAACTTTAACATGCACTATTCACTGACCATGACCTTGTGTCATCCTGCACCCAGGCAATCCAATATGGATGTGGGTGTTTCTGTCTCTTGAGCTTCAACTTTATCACTATCTCTTCTGACACCAAATTTTCAGTGCTTCCACTATCAATAATCACATCACAACATTTACCTTCACGCTTGCATCTAGTGCGAAATAGGCTCCTCCTTTGTTCAGGTTCATTCTCACCGCTCAGCAAGACTCTTTTGTTAATTAGCGTTTCTCCTTTTTTAGCATCTTCAGAATTTGATGATCTAGCATCTTCATCTACATGTGCAACTCTGGCTTGGCCTTCATTTCTCCTATCTATTCTACCTTGGCGCTGAGGACATTCAAATGCCCTATGACCTTCTTCTCCACAGTGAAAACATGTTCCACGGAAGCCTCCTCTTCCAGATCCTTGTCCTCTTCCTCTTCCTCTCTGATCTCTATTACTCTGATCTTGGAAATGATTAGAATTATTTCCTCTCTGATTTGGACTACTACTGGCCTCATCCTTCTTTTTTGGATCTTCATTTCGGCCACCATATGACCGTCCACCAGATCTTCCACCATGACCTTTTCTATTTTGTCTGCTCTCAAACTTCTTGTTCAACTTTTCTTCTACTTTTAGGGAAAATTGGTATGCCTCCTCAATACTATTCATTCAAACCAGATTCAACTCCTCCTGAATGCTTGGACTTAACCTATTAAGGTATCAGGCAACTTTCTCCTCATCAGCTTCAACATGGCCTATTTAGATGAGGAGTTGATAAAACTCCTCTGTACACTCCTGAACAAATCTTCCTGCTTGCTTCAAACTTTGCATTTTCTTTAGTAGGTCAAGCTCATAATCAACAGGAATGAACTGTCACTTCAATTTATCCACCATTCGATCCCATCTTGTGATTTTATCTTTCCCTCTTCTATTTCACTCCAATTGAATTTCTTGCCACTAGATCTTCGCATGACCTTTCAATCTGGCCTTCGCAAATTTGACCATATCAAGATCCTCAACATCTTCATACTCAAAATAGTCCTCACATTCATTGATCCAATCGATCAATTCCTCTAGGTTAAGATTTTCAAAAAATGTAGGAACCTCAATCTTAGGTCTTTTCCCAATCTTGGAAATCGCTCGAAAAAGTTTTTCTTCCTCTTGGTTCACAATTTCAACTTTTCCTTCTTGATATTCTTCTTCGGCTTCATCCTCACTTTCATCTCTGACATTAAGATTCATTCCTCTGTGAATCTCTTCTTACAATGCTCGCACTTGTCTCTGTAGCTCTCTAACCTTAGGTGTCACAACACTAGCTCTTCCGCCACATTCTCTTCGTGGAGGAAATTTTGCGATGCGCACTAAAACCCCAACCACAGTCCTGGTGCAAACTACCTCATAGTCGGTGATCTGTTTACACACTCAAGAACTCCTGCTCTGATACCACTTGATGAAGGGTGCTCCCCTTAATACCATAAGCACATAACAAAAATAGAGAAACAACAACAATAATATGCAAGAATAGAAAATTGGCTTCTTATTATCTCCACAAATGTGGAATTACAAACTTTCAAAATTATAATATGCAAAGCCACATGGGCATTCCCTTACAATATTTTGTAGGACAAAGCCTCGAATCAATACTTAGATCTACTACCCAGAACTGCCCTAGACATCACTACGGGCCTTCTTTATATAGGCAATTTCCACCGCTCGAGAAGGTTCTAAAAATTTAGCCCTTAGGGCCGGCCAAACTTAGAATTATTTTATGTTACAATTTATTACATCAAAGTTGGCTCAAAATGAGTTTTGAAACTCAAGCAAAAATTTTGAAGAAAAAATATTTTCTGCCATTTCAGGTGACCCAACTTCCGAAGACCATAAGTCATCGCCTGTTGACCCGATTGGCTATTATAACCCCATTCTGGAAATGCCACGAAGTGCTTTACAGGCTTGAACCACATAAAATGCCCCTCACCCAAATTTTCAACCTCATTCGGGGCCTTTAAAGCCTTCAAAATTGAGTTTGAAGTTTCTGTACCCTTCTGCCAATATCAAAAATCTTCAATATCTTCAAAACTACACCAGATCTAGCCATGAAACTTTGCTGGCAGGCTGATATGACTGAGATGAACCTCCATATGTAAAATCAGACATTCTGAGATCGTAAGACCAACTTACTAAAAATAGCAAGTTTCCACAAATAGCAACTCTACACAAGATAGCCCTTATTGAATATAAAAATAGAAATATTTTTGGGTGATGCAAGATTGCTCTTACACCCAGGATGCTCTTTCATCAGACACTCGGGGTAATTTGAGAAGTGACCCTATCACGACTTAGGTGTGCAGAGGAAAACCAAGATGGTTAATCTCCTCCTTTGTTAGCCATGATGAATCTTCAACAGGTCATCCTTTCCATTTGACCAAATACTCTTCATATGTCCTATTCCTTGTGCTTCTGCCAACATGACTGTCTAGTATGTCTTCAATCTGCTTGATATCTGAACTGGTTGCTAGAATACTCCACTGTGCTGCTGCAACCTCATCTTCAACACCTCCTTCATGATACTTTGTCAAATTTGAAATGTTAAACACTGGTGAAATATTCTGTTCAGTAGGTAATTCTATCTCATATGTATTTCCTGAATCATGCTTCTTCAGTATCTTACATGGTCCAAACTTTTTTATTTTTAGCTTGTTATATGTACCAACTGGAAATCGCTCCTTCCGCAAATGAACCATGACTTCATCCCCAACCTGAAATTTCTTATGCCTCTTTTTCTCATCTTCCTTAGTCTTATACTGCACATTCATCTTGGTAATATGCTTCCTCACCTCCTCATGGATGTTCTTCAAATGTTCTGCAAAATTTTCATCTTTAGCACTACTTATTTCTCTTTTATCTATCTTTCTCAACTCAGATGCATTTCTTGGACTACTTCCATATACAATCTAGAATGGTGATTTACCAGTGCTCCTGTTGATAGAATTATTGTATGCAAATTCTGCCTGTGGTAAAATCAAATCCCATCCTGTTGGCTTATCTCCAACCAAACATCTCAGCAGATTTCCCAAACTTCTATTCACCACCTCTGTCTGTCCATCAGTCTGTGGATGATGTGATGAACTGAACTTCAAATCTCTCTTCAACTTCTTCCACAATGTCTGCCAGAAATATCCAACAAACTTAGTATCTCGATCTAAAACTATGGTCTTTAGAAAACCATGTAGTCTCACCACTTCTCTGAAGAATAATTCTGCTACATGAACAACATCATTAGTCTTCTTGCAGGGAATGAAATGTGTCATCTTCAAAAATCTATCAACTACTACAAAAATTGAATCATGTCTCCGCTGTGTCCTCGGTAAACCAAGAACAAAGTCCATACTGATATCCTCCCAAGGCTTCTCTAGTACAGGTAATGGCTGATACAACCCTATATTTTACTTCACTCCTTTCGCCATCTAACATACTCTACAACTCTATACAAACTTCTTCACATCTTGCTGCAATTATGGCCAATAATAATTCTCACCAACCAAAGCAAGGGTTTTATCATGACCAAAATTTCCAGCCAATCCTCCACTATGCTTCTCCTTGATGAGATTCTCCCTCATAGAACTTCATGGAATGCACAACTAACTCCTTCTGAATAGCATATCATCTTGGATGATAAAATCCAACCATTTCATCCTATCTAAAGTAACAGGTTCTTTACAAGCTTTCCAAGCTTCACCAAAATCAGGATCCTCTGGATACAAATTCTTGAGTTCCTTGAATCCAACCACTCTAATTTGCATCTCTGTCAGCAATAGTTGTCTTCTGCTAAGAGCATCTGCAACCCTATTAGACTTTCCACTCCTGTGTTTCAAAATAAATGTATAACTCTACGAAAATTCAACCCATTTCAAATGTCTCTGATTCAACTTTCCTTGACTATTCAAATATTACAAAGCTTGATAATCAGTATACAAAATAAACTCCTTAGGAAGGAGATAGTGTCTCCACTTCTTCAATGCCTGAACTATAACATAAAATTCTTGATCATAAACATAATATTTTCTCTTGGCATCATTTAACTTCTCACTGAAATAAGTAACAGGTTTACCTTCTTGGCTCATAACAGCTCCTATTGCAGTACCACTAGCATCACAATCTACTTGAAACACCTTATTAAAATTTGGAAGTGCTAAAACAGGTTGTTCTATAACTTTTTGTTTCAACAATTGAAAACTCTTTTCTGCCCCATTAGTCCACTTAAACTCTTTTCTATCCCCTCTCATTATTTCAGTCAAGGGTCCACAAATACTACTAAAAATTTTGATAAACTTTCTGTAAAAGCTAGTCAAACCATGAAAAGATTTTACCTCAGTAGCACTTTTTGGAGTAGGCCATTCAAGGATAGCCTGTACCTTCTCTAGGTCCATTTTTAGACCTTCTGCTGAAACTAAAAATCCCAAATACACTAACTTTTTCTTCACAAAATTGCAGTTCTTCAAATTAATCAACAATTTCTCATCTCTCAACTTCTCAAACACCATATGAATATGCATCATATGTTCCTCCAATGTCTTGCTAAAAATTAAAATATCATCTAGTAAACAATGACAAACTTACCCAGAAATTCTTTCAGGACCTCATTCATGAGCCGCATGAAAGTGCTCGGTGCATTGGTTAGCCCAAAAGGCATGACTAACCACTCATACAGTCCTTCTTTTGTCTTGAAGGCAATCTTCCCTTCATCTCTTTCTTTGATCTGAATCTGGTGATATCCACTCTTCAGATCTATCTTTGAGAAATACACAACCCCACTCAAACAATCCATAATATCATCCATTCGTAGCAATGGAAACCTATACTTGATTGTGATCTTGTTTATTGCTCTGGAATCTGTAAACATCCTCCGCTCTCCATTCTTCTTTGGTGCTAATACCGCTGGTATAGCACAAGGACTCAGACTTTCTCTAATCAACCCCTTCTGCAATAACTCGTGTAGTTGTCTGTTCAACTCTTCACTTTCTCCTAGCATCATTCTGTGTGCTGCCTTGTTTGGAAAATTGGCTCTTGAAATCAAATTCATCTGATAACTGATCTTCCTTACCGGTGGTAATCCATTAGGTACATTATTAGATACAATATCTTGAAACTCATTCAATAAATTTGCAACCTCTACAGGTACATCCTCTACTTCTTCTTTACCAACTTTTGGAATTAAAGAAAAACACACATGCTCATGCCTCATACCATCTAAGAATTTTCTTCCATCAACAAATGCTATTCTTTCATTACCACATACCTTTTCTTTGGTCTCCTTCAATGGCTTTAGCTTATGTCGCACTCCATCCTTTGTCAGGGAATAGGTATTCACACAACCATCATGTACAACATATCTGTCAAACTGCCACAGTCTACCCAACAACATATAACATGCATCCATAGAGATGATATCACATAGTACCTCATCTTGGTACCTGCCAATTTTGAACTTTACCAAGCACTGTTCACTGACCATGACCTTGTGGTCATCTTGCACCCAGGCAATCCGATATGGATGTGGGTGTTTTTGTCTTTTGAGGTTCAACTTTGTCACCATCTCTTCTGACACCAAATTGTCAGTGCTTCCATTATCGATAATCACATCATAACATTTACCCTCACACTTGCATCTAGTGTGAAATAGGCTCCTCCTTTGTTCAGGTTCATTCTCACCACTCAGCAAGACTCTTCTGTTAATTAGCGTTTCTCCTTTTTTAGCACCTTCAAAATTTGATGATCTAGCATCTTCATCTACATGTGAAACTCTGGCCTGACCTTCACTTCTCCTATCTATTCTGCCTTGGCGCTGAGGACATTCAAATGCCCTATGACCTTCTTCTCCACAGTGAAAACATGTTCCACGGAAGCCTCCTCTTCCAGATCCTTGTCCTCTTCCTCTTCTTCTCTGATATCTATTACTCTGATCTTGAAAATATTTGGAATTATTTCCTCTTTGATTCTGACTACTACTGGCCTCATCCTTCTTTTTCAGATCTTCATTTCGGCCACCATATGACCATCTACCAGATCTTCCACCATGACCTTTTCCATTTTGTTTGCTCTCAAACTTCTTGTTCAACTTTTCTTCTACTTTTAGGGCAAACTGGTATGCCTCCTCAATACTGTTCATTCGAACCAGATTCAACTCCTCCTAAATGCTTGTCCTTAACCCTTTAAGGTATCAGGCAACTTTCTCCTTATCAGCTTCTGCATGGCCTGTTCTGATGAGGAGTCGATAAAACTCCTCTGTATACTCCTGAACAGATCTTCCTGCTTGCTTCAAACTTTGCATTTTCTTTAGTAGGTCAAGCTCATAATCAACAGTAATGAACTGTCACTTCAATTTATCCACCATCCAATCCCATCTTGTGATTTTATCTTTCCCTCTTCTATTTCACTCCAATTGAATTTCTTCTCACCAGATCTTCACATGACCTTTCAATCTGGCCTTCGCAAATTTGACCCTATCAGGATCCTCAACATCTTCATACTTAAAATAGTCCTCACATTCATTGATCCAGTCGATCAATTCCTCTAGGTTAAGATTTCTAGAAAATGTAGGAACCTCAATCTTAGGTCTTTTCCCAATCTTGGAAATTGCCCGACAAATTCTTTCTTCCTCCTGGTTCACAATTTCAACTTCTCCTTGATATTCTTCTTCAGCTTTATCCTCACTTTCATCTCTGACATTAAGATTCATTCCTCTACGAATCTCTTCTTGCAATGCTCGCACTTGTCTCTACAGCTCTCTAACCTTAGGTGTCACAGCACCAGCTCTTCCACCACATTCTCTTCATGGAGGTATTTTCACAATGCGTGCTAAAATCCTAACCACGGTCCTAGTGCAAACTACGTCACAGTCGGCGATCTGTTTACACACTCAAGAACTCCTGCTCTGATACCACTTGATGAAGGGTGCTCCCCTTAATACCACAAGCACATAACAGAAATAGAGAAACAACAAAAATAATATGCAAGAACATAAAATTGGCTTCTTATTATCTCCACAAATGTGGAATTACAAACTTTCAGAATTATAATATGCAAAGCGACATGGGCATTCCCTTACAATATTCTATAGGACAAAGCCTTGAATCAAAACCCAAATCTACTACCCAGAACTGCCCTAGACATCACTACGGGCCTTCTTTATATAGGCAATTTCCACCGCTCGAGAAGGTTCTAAAAATTTAGCCCTTAGGGCCGACCAAACTTAGAATTATTTTATTTTACAATTTATTACATCAAAGTTGGCTCAAAATATGTTTTGAAACCCAAATAGAAATTTTGAAGAAAAATTATTTTTCGCCATTTCAGGTGACCCAACTTCCGAAGACCATAAGTCATCGCCCATTGACCCGATTGGCTATTATAACCCCATTTTAGAAATGCCACAAAGCGTTCTATAGGCTTGGCCTATGCAAAACACCTGTCACCCAAATTTTCAACCTCATCTGGGGCCTCTAAAGCTTTCAAAACTGAGTTTGAAGTTTCTGTACCCTGCTGCCAATACCAAAAATCTTCAATATCTTCAAAACTACACCTGATCTAGCCATGAAACTTTGCTGACAGGCTGATATGACTAAGATGAAACTCCATATGTAAAATCAGACATTCCGAGATCGTAAGACCAACTTACTAAAAATAGCAAGTTTCCACAAATAGCAACTCTGCACAAGATAGTCGTTATTAAATACAAAAATAGAAATATTTTTGAGTGATGCAAGATTGCTCTTACACCCAAGATGCTCTTGCATCATTTCCCTATTAACAAAGAGAAACACTTCCTCATCTTTCTTTCTTATATATTCAGTTCTAATATCATACCCATTTATACATTCCTGAATTAATTCAAGACACAAACAACTGGGGGAAATGCATCAACCTCTAGTAAACCGCTATTTAAATTTTCTAAGATAAAAGGTTTCTCCACTTGGTCTACCATCCGTCATTTGAGATCTTCTAAATCAACCTCTTTCAGATTGGTGTCACTTATTACAGGCCCCTCACAAACTAGGCTAGAGACATTTCCAAAGAAATGAAATGCGAACCTCATGTTGTTTCAAGCTCTATTCTAGATAGATTGAATCCTATTAAATCTTTCAACTAAAAATTTAAAACATAAACAAAGAAGGCACTAGAACTCACCTTTCAGATGCAGACACTTCGAACAATTTCTTGTACCCAATTGATTTTACCTTTGCCACTTTGCCTTGGAAATGCAACTATTGTTAGAAAGTAGAGACCACCAAGATAACTAAGAGGGGGGGTGAATCAGTTATCTGATAATTAAACCATTTATCAACTTCAATATCAACTTCAACAGCTTTAAACCATATAATCAATGTAGTAACCAACCATAGAAAGATAATCATACATAATGACACAATAACACAAGATATGTTAACTAGGGAACCTCTTGATCAAAGAGTAAACCCTAGTGGGAATGATGCCCAAAAAATGATGCACTAATATGAAAGTTCCTTGTGAAAGGATGGACCCTATTAAGAGTCTTATAAAATACATTAAGTACATATGAATCTCTGTTAGGAGATTTTGAATCCCTATCAAAAGATTCTAACCCTATTAGGAGTTATGGAAGACAAAAGGACCCACTGCCCAAATAGCTTCAAGGCAAGATCTCTGAACTCATTGTCCAACAGATCTTAGGATTATTTAATAGAATAATATAAAATATGTTACCTTCTTCACACTGTGCCAAAACCACACTCTCTGCTACACAAGATCACAAATCTAGATCTCTGTACTTCGCAAGTCTTCCTTCATCACTGAATTAGCTCTATTCTTCACCTCATGCATATATTCGCATCACAACTTTCAAAATTTCATATCACAACTATTAAAATCCCATCACAACAAGAAAAAAATTCCTTCCTTTATACCACACTCAAATAATTACAAATGAGTCGGCATCCAAATACAAAATAATAATTTCAACACGCTACATCAAAATTACATAAAAATTATCGGCTTCCAGATACAATAAATTTCCAATCATGTGACCTCAAAGTTTGCACTCTGAACCACATCACCACCAATGAGTCTCAAAATTCCCTTTAATTGCATAGAATTAGATTCCATGCTGGTTAGGAGATATCCTCTGATTACCAAAAACCGCTACTCAGGAACACTGCCAGAATACTGCTTCCACCAAAATACTTATAACTTTCATGAATAAATGAATTTATTTTTGTGCTCTTAACCATAGGCTAATAAAACACCAAAGAACATACCATCAACTGTGCATAACTTAATTTGCAATATAACATGTGCGCAAAACAAAACTGTGCTTGCTTCTCTGCTAAACTCTAGAATATCACTGTGTTGACATCAATGATAATCATAGTCATGAATGCAACAACCACTGCTATAGAATGACTTCCAAAGGCTTCAGCATTCATTCCTAACAATCTCCCCCATTGGCATTGATGGCAACATAGATGAAAAACATCCAATGTTCCAAAAATTCAATCACTGCTGCTCAACTACTCTGCTGCTCTTCATCAATCAAATCTTGCTTCATTTTCCTATTCAATCTCTCCAACAAATGTAGTTCCTCAATGTTTTTCATGATTCTCTCCCCCATTGACATCAATGATAGAAATTCCATCACTATATCAAACAATAGCTCAATGTCAAAAGACACTGTTAAAAAAAAAAGAAAAAAATACATTCACAAGAGTCCTCATGACTCAGCTCAGATACACATACTCCCCCATAGAGGAAGTACCAACATCCAATCCAGAAAATAGATAGGGCCATATTCCATTGGACGGATGCAACCAACTACATCATCACTAAAAAGTAGGTTGGGGCATAACCCCAAGCATACCTCTCAGATACTCAAATGTATCCTTAGGCAAAGGCTTTGTAAATATATCTGCTATCTATTCCTTTGTGCTTATGTACTCCAGTATGACTTCTTTCTCAACTACTTTCTCTCTTACAACATGATAATTGATCTCTATATGCTTAGTTTTAGAATGTAATACAGGATTCTTAGACATACTAACTGTACTTGTATTGTCACAATGTATGACAATAGGTTCATCAAACTTGATTCCAATGTCCATCAAAATTTGCTTCATCCAAATTATCTAATTACAATTGTTTGTTGCTGCTACATATTCTGCTTCTGCTGTACTCTATGAGATACAATTCTACTTTTTGCTCAACCAAGAAACTAATCTTCCTCTAAGAAAAAAGGCTCCACCACTGGTGCTTTTCTTATCATCAACACTGCCTCCCTAATTAGCATCAGTATATGCACATAGGGTAAAATCTTCAGAAGTTTCATACCACAATCCATAGTCCATTGTGCCTCTAAGATATCTCAATATCCTCTTTACTGCTGCATAGTGTGACTCTCTAGGTTCAGCTTGAAATCTTGCTACCATTCCAACTAAATGTTGTATATCTCATCTAGTGTGTGTCAAGTACTACAATCCACCAATCATAGATCTGTATTTCTTTTGCTCAACTGCTGGTGTCTCATCTTTACTAGATAGTTTATGTCCTATAACCATAGGTGTTCCAACTAGTTTACAATTCCCCATACCAAATCTTTTCAACAAATCATTCAAGTACTTTGTCTGACTTACAAAGATACCATCTTTATTTTGTGTTATCTATAATCCCAAAAAGTATTTCATTTCTCCAATCATACTCATTTCAAATTATGTCTTCATTTCATCAACAAATTTGTCACTAGCTTCATCTTCTCCTCCAAAAATAATGTCATCAACAAAATAACCAAAACTAACAATCCATTCTCAATTTCTTTTGTATATAAGTTACTATCAGCTGTTCCTTTTGTAAATCTCAATTTTAACAAATACTTATCCAATCTAGCATACCAAGTTCTAGGTGTTTGCTTTAGTCCATACAATGTTTTCTTTAGTTTACATACCATATCTCCTTCTTGAGTCAAAGGAAAACCTTCAGGCTACTCAATGTAGACTTCTTCTTCTAATTCACCATTCAGAAATGCTGACTTCACATCCATCTGATACACTTTGAATTTCTTAAATGCTGCATAAGCCAAAAATATTCTTACTGCTTCAAGTCTTGCCACAGGGGAAAAAGTCTCTTCATAGTCAATTCCTTCTTGCTGTGAGTATCCCTTACATACCAATCTTGTTTTGTTTCTAGTTACTTCTCCTTGTTCATTCATCTTGTTTGTGAATACCCATTTAGTTCCAATCACATTTTTGTCTTTAGGTCTAGGGACCAATTCCCATGTCTTGTTCTTTTCAATCTGATCCAATTCTTCTTTCATAGCTTTAATCCAATGTTCATCTTCACAAGCTTCATTAGTAGACTTAGGTTCAATTTGAGAAATCAAACATAAATGTACCTTCTTTCTAGTCATAACTCCTCTATCCAAACTTCCAATCACTTGTTCAATAGGATGATGTCTTGATATATACCTGTTAGGTGTCATAGTCACTGATGTTTCTTCAATTGTAGATTCTTCTCTAGATTCTTTTCTATTTTCTTCAACATGACTTTCACTCAACAATTCAATGTTAGTCTCAAAAAATTGTTCAGTAGTTTCAATGTTAGGCCGAGGGTTAGTTCCTTCATCAGATTCATAATCAAGCATTCTTTCCTCAATTTTAAACTTCTCATCAACTTTTACATTTGCACTTTCAACAATAGTCTTAGTTCTCTTATTGTAACATCTATATGCTTTGCTTTTCAAAGAATATCCAAGAAAAATTCCTTCATCACTTCTAGGATCAAACTTTCCTATATCATCATCTCTCTTAATATAACATTTGCTTCCAAAAATTCTAAAATACTTAACTAAGGGTGCATGTCCAAACCATAATTCATAAGGTGTCTTGTTTGTGTCTTCTCTGATTTGTACTCTATTCATTGTATATATTGTTGTATTCACTGCTTCTCTCCAAAATGTATTTGCCAAATCACCTTCAAACAACATAGCTCTAGCTGCTTCAGTCACTGATCTGTTCCTTCTTTCTGCAATACCATTTTATTCAAGTGTTCTAGGGGCTGAAAACTATCTCTTAATACCATTTACTTCACAAAAGATGTTAAACTCTTTAGATGTAAATTCTCCACCTCTATCAGATCTCAAACATTTAATCCTCATTCCTGATTCATTCTCAACTTTATTCTTCATGACCTTAAACTTATCAAATGCTTCAAATTTTTCTTTCAAAAATGCAATCCACATCATTCTTGTAAAATCATCAACAAGAATCATAAAATACCTTTCTCCATAGAATCCTCTAGTCCTAGTAGGACTGCTCAAGTCTGTATGAACAATCTCCAACTTTTCTATAGATGTGAACTTCTTGCTAGGAAATGAACTCCTTTTCTACTTATCCATCACACATTCCTTGTAAATCATGTTAGTAGGCTTCATAATCTGAGGTAAATCTCTTACTACAAGTGTAGAACTTACTTTCAGAATATTATCAAAGTTTATATGACAAAACCTTCTATGCCATAACCAACTATCATCAATCTTAGTCATCAAACATGTCATCTCAGTAGGGTTCAACTTAAATACATTACCTTTGGTTCTAGATCCAGTTCCAATTAAATTTCCATCTTTATCCTTTATCACACAAGTTTTCTCAGTAAACCAAACTTGATATCCCCTATCCACCAACTATCCAACACTCAAAAGATTATGTTTCAATCCATCAACAAAGTAAACATCATTAGTATTAGTCTTTCCATCGAGAGTAATAGATCCTATACCTTTAATCAAACAAGGTGCATTGTTACCAACTCTAACAACTCCTCCATCATAATTGTTAAACTTTATGAACTTTCCTTTATCACCAGTCATATGATGTGAACAACCACTGTCTATAATCCAATCATCTTTCTCTTCAACTTGGGAAACTAAGGCTTTCTCTTCCTTAACATTAGATTTAGAATTTTCTTCCTTAATTGCTACAAATCCTATGTCATCAAAGTTACCATTATCACTATCACTTAAATGTCTTTCAATTCCTGCTTTAATTTCTTTATCATTTGCATAATAACATTCTTTAGATCTTCTAGGCTTAAAATTGTTCCTATACTTCTTAACTCTCTTAGGACACTTAGATGCAAAATGACCATATTCTTGACATGTCCAACATTTAAAGATTTTCTTACCATCTGGTTCTCTTTTCACAAGCACGGCAATACCTTCTTCAATCTTCTTATCTTCATCAGATTTGGATCTGCTACTGCTGGCATAATCTCCATTCACACTTGTACTTATAGAAAAAGTAGGTCTGATGCTAAGAGCACTGAATGCTGTCTCCACTCTAGGTAAGTCTCCTGATAATCTCAAATTCATCTCTGCTGCTTCCAATCTTCCAAGAAGAGTCTCTCTTGAAAAGTTTGGTGTACAAGGTATCACTTGTTCAATCATTTGTGTAGTCTGCCTGAATACCGGTGTCAATGTTCTCAAAATCTTCCATATTACTTCATTCTCTATCTTTTCACCTCCACAAGACTTTATTCCTACAACAATTTCTGACATCCTACCAATATAGCTTCTAATAGATTCATCTTCCATCATTCTTATGTCTTCAAATACACAAATCCAATTATGTAACCTAGCTTTCTTTGCATGTTCATCACTTTCAAAATTAGAATGTAAAGCTTTCCAAATATCATAAGATCTAGTTAAACCTTTTACCTAACTATATTCATTCTTCGGAAGTGCTGATAAAAGTGCTTCTCTTGCAAGTATGTTACACATGAATAGATCTACCTCATCTTTAGAACTTGTTTCAAGATTATCTTCTTCAATTATAGTCCTTTCATTCTTTGTAATCAACCAATAACCTGGTTCTAAACACAAGAGATGTGTCTTCATCTTTTCTTTCCAGCTGTCAAAATTTACTCCATCAAACTTAGGGCTTTCTTTCCTGAAATTTGCCATGGATCTCCTTAAGTTGTTAAACTTCTCTTTCAAGGACCTGCCGCTTTGATACCAATTGTTAGAAAGTAAAGACCACCAAGATAACTGAGAGGGGAGGGGGGGGTGAATCAGTTATCTGATAATTAAACCATTTATCAAATTCAATATCAACTTCAACAACTTTAAACCATATAATCAATGTAGTAACCAACCATATAAAGATAATCATACACAATGACACAATAACACAAGATATGTTAACTAGGGAACCTCTTGATCAAAGAGTAAACCCCGGTGGGAATGATGCCCACAAAATGATGCACTAATATGAAATTTTCTCATGAAAGGATGGACCCTATTAGGAGTCTTATGAAATACATTTAGTACATATGAATCTCTATTAGGAGATTTTGAATCTCTGTTAAAAGATTCTAACCCTGTTAGGAGTTATGGAAGATAGAAGGACCCACTGCCCAAACAGCTTCAAGGCAAGATCTATGAACTCACTGTCCAACAGATCTTAGGATTATTCAATAGAATAATATGAAATATGTTACCTTCTTCACACTATGCCAAAACCACACTCTCTACTACACAAAATCACAAATCTAGATCTCTGTACTTCGCAAGTCTTCCTTCATCACTGAATTAGCTCTATTCTTCACCTCATGCATATATTCACATCACAAATTTTACAATTTCATATCACAACTATTAAAATCCCATCACAACAAGGAAAACATTCCTTCCTTTATACCACACTCAAATAATTACAAATGAGTCGGCATCCAAATACAAAATAATAATTTCAACACGCTACATCAAAATTACATAAAAACTGTCGGCTTCTAGATACAATAACTTTCCAATCATGTGACCTTGAAGTTTGTGCTATGAACCACATCACCACCAATGAGTCTCAAACTTCCCTTTAACTATGCAGAATTAGATTCCATCTCGGTTAGGAGATATCCTCTGATTACCAAAAATTGCTACTTAGGAACATTGCCAGAATACTGCTTCCACCAAAATGCTTATAACTTTCATGAATAAATGAATTTTTTTTTTGCACTCTTAAAAATAGGCTAATAACACACCAAAGAACATACCATCAACTACACATAACTCAATTTGCAATGTAACATGTGTGCAAAACAAAATTGTGCCTGCTTCTCTGCTAAACTCCAGAATATCACTATGTTGACATCAATGACAATCATAGTCATGAATACAACAACCACTGCTATAGAATGACTGCGAAAGGCTTCAACATTCATTCCTAACAACTATTTGCAATTATTCTACTAAAGCTCTCTTTAAATAAACAAGGCAAATGAAATCATGGGCTTTAATTACAATATCTCATCCATGTGAGGAAAAGATGTCGATTTTTCATTCACACGACAAGGTTAATTATTACCTGTTACACCATTCCTAATACCTTACCAAGTTATGTTTTCCTTAATCTTTCTAACTCACCTCTTTCCATCATCTCATTAAATATAGAGCCTTTTTTGGGATCCTCAACTTTAAATGATTGTCGTACACCTCCTCGTGATGCTGAGAGAATGACCTTGAATGACCTTGAATGAACTTGAACCCAAATGAACCTTGTTCAATAAGGTTCTCAAGGGTTCATGCCTTTCCATCTACTCCCGAGTTGCAAGTTTGTTATCTCTATTTGAGCATTAGATGTTGTCATTAGTATCAAATTGGATTAGTTGATTATCTAAGTTGATCTGTCGGTAAAAGGAGGAACACCAAGCCATAATATACTAATATGTTGAGTATACAAGACTTCATACTGAACATTCACAAGCTAGTACTAAGAGTTAAAAGGAAATAGGTTTAATTGGGCACCCCAGCATATTTACCAAGCATTAGAGTAAATTGAGCACCAAGCATCAGTAAACACCAAGCAACATACACACCGAGCACCAGTGTATTCACTAATGAGAATTGGCTGTGTTTACTGAGTTATCCAAGAAACAACATAGTAATCACGAATGACACATTTATCTATGAAAATGATTACACGGATTCATAAAACATTTTACCAAGATCGAGGATTATTTATTATGGATGTAATCATTAAATGTAGTGATGATTCTTATGTAATAGTCAGATCTAGGTTAATTCTGTACATCGTAGATCTTAGGTTTCCTAAGATATTGTAAACCTAATTAGGTCATGGCAATCATAGAAGTTTACTATATATATTTGTAATTGATGTCATTTTAGACATACATAAGGAGTGAATCAAGCATATACAAAGAAAAAGATCTTGAAGTAGTAGCCGCCTTCAAGACATCAAAATTTAGACAAGATTTGCATGAAAGAGGAGTGATCAGAGATCCAATTCAGTTTATTCAGAAATAGTCAAGGCTATCGAGAAGAATAGAGGATTGTACAATACATGTTAAGGTGATATTTATTTAGTATATCATAGATCTGATTCAGACAAAGTTTAGTTGTCATCTACATATACCTTTCTGTTATTCTCTAATCATTGTAATAGAGTTTGTAAAATCTCCTCATAGAGTAGACTTAATAGTCTGTTTGTAAATATCTTAACTGAGTGCACACTCAAGTAGTGTTGTTTAAATCCTTTCACAAGGTAGATCTACTCAATTTGATTGTTACTCCTAATAGGGTAAGATCACCAAAAGTGATCAAAACTTATAGCCTTAACCGACAAACTTTATTATTTGCAGTAGTGAAGAATTTGTGGGTGTCATCCCCACTGTAGTTTTTACCTACTAACAAGGGTTTTTATGTAGCCAAAATATTGGTGTTATGTGTTACATTTCATGATTGATCTATTGTTTCATTTCATGTACTTTACACTTACAAAGTCATTTGAATGAATGTTTCATACAATGGATTCATTTGGTTAGTTAGTTACTACTATTTGCAGATTGAGTATTCAGTTAAAAGTTTTTAAGGGTACTGATTCACCCCTCCCCTTTTAGTCCCTTATCTTTATATTCCAATCTCTCCCAAGGACCTTGGACCCTAAAGCACTGATAAAATATGGGGAATTATGCACAAGGAAGGCAGCTCAGGAGAAGCTGAAGAAAGAAAGCAAGAGCAAGTAGATACTTGAAGATGTGAGAGACATCTTGCAACAAGTTGTACCTGAGGTCCAGATTAATGAAGAAACACCTATATTGGACCAAATTGCCACCCTTTCCAATCAAATAAATGCCCTAAATATTGATGCTAAAAATAGAATTGAAGAAAGGGCAGAATGTTAAAATAATAATAAAATATAGAGAGATAGGAAATTGTTTAATCAATGAGCAAGGAAAAGAAGATTTACCATGAATAATCACTAAACTAGGAGCATTCACCAAAGAGAAAAGAAACAAAGGAGACAATATTTTGAAGGGGGAAAAGCATAAAAAACCCCCGTGATATAATGAATGTGGCAAAAAATACCTAAGAATGAGAGAGAGAGAGAGAGAGCTTAGCTTAGCTCATACAATGTTAAAGAAGAAGAAGAATATCATGTGAGAGAGAAGGAGAGCCATCTCTTTTAATAGAGATGTGAGAAAGGAGTTACTTGTAACTCCCATTTCTATGTATGCCACATTTCACTAGTGTGTGAGACAAGTGTAGGATTCCTCATAAGGAGGAATATCTATTTTCCTTAATAAAGGAAATTACAAAAATGACATGTCCTCCCACTTGGACTAGAGGACAAATACAATAGGATACCTTGGTTTATCCTTACATATTTACCAATGAAAGATTAAATTCTAACACCCCCCTTTAATCTTTACTTGGGGGTTTACAATCAAAGGGTTTTAAACCCAAATTTGTACAATGAATCTAGAATTTCTCTCTAGAAAGAGGTTTTGTCAAGATATCTACAACTTGATCTTCTCCTCTGCAGAGGATGAGGGACACTTGTCTGTCTTGAATGTGTTCTCTGATGAAGTGATGATGGAGAGAAATGTGCTTAGATCTTGCATGGCAAACTGGATTCTTTGCTAAGGCAATTGCACTTTGATTATCACAATACAATGGTGTAGGTTCTTGTTGAGGTAGACCCAAATCTTCAAGTATTCTTCTAAGCCATAGAGTTTCTTTAGAGGAAGTAGTACATCTTTTATATTCAGCCTCAGTAGAACATAATGAAATTGATTGTTGCTTTTTACTTTTCCAAGAAATTGCACCTAAACCAAGGAAAAAATAGTAACCACTAGTGGATCTCCCATCATTGGGGTCACCTCCTAGATCTGAATCAGAATAACCTTTAAGAGTAAAATCAGCATTGGAATCATAAAATAAAGCATAATTTAGAGTACCTTTAATATACCTTAGGATTCTTTTAGCAACTTTTAAGTGAGATTGTTGAGGTTTAGACATGTATCTAGAAACTAAGCCTACACTATAAGATAAATCAGGTCTAGTGAGGGTTAGATAAATTAAATTACCTACAAGTTCTCTATAAGAAGTAGAATCTATGAAAGGAGATTTCATATCTATCATTAATTTAGTTCCTAATTCACAAGTAATAGAGACATCATTAGCATTAGTCATATCAAATCTTTGTAGGAGATCTTGAGCATACTTAGATTGAGAAACAAATATACCATTAGAAGTTTTCCAAATTTGCATGCCTAAGAAGTAGTGCAAGATGCCTAAATCTATCATTTGAAAGTTTTGATTGAGTTGAAATTTAATTTTAGAAAGTAAAGGAGTAGAGCTAGAGGTAAGGATTAAATCATCAACATATAAAATAATAATAACAATGTCATTTTCAGTATGCTTAATGTACAGGTTTGGATCATTTTTACTTCTATCAAAGCCTTGAGAAATGAAGAAAGAATTGATTTTAGAGTACCATTCTCTAGGAGATTGCTTTAAACCATAAATAGACTTCTTGAGTTTACAAACTAAATGTTCATTACCTTGTTGAATAAAATCAGGAGGTTGAGACATATATATTTCTTCATGCAAATCACCATTTAAGAAGGCACTTTTAACATGGTATCAGAGCAAGTTGGTTTAATCATGTTTTGATTGTGTAGGTAAAAGAGCTACCATATCTTGGTGCACTCCAAATTTGGAGACGTTGTTTGAGAGAGTATTGATTCTCTTCTCCTTAGCTATTTTTTTATATCTTTCGCTACAATTTAATTTTGTATTATTTTTTTTATCAGAATCTTATTTTACAATCAAAATATAATTTTATAAATATATCCAAATCTTAATATTATTTTTTAATATTATAATATTTTTAATATTATAATATTAAAAGAATTTAAAGAATTAAAAGTTTATTCTTTTATCCTTGTTTCTAATTTCGGTTCCTTGCATGTGTTCCTTTTCAACAAATAAAATCATTGTTTCTAATTATTGCTTGCATGCATTTTTTACCATATTGTGCTATGCTTGTTCTTAGTAATCATTTCTCTATTATTGATTGCATGCATTTTATTCTATTCTTGAGCCATTGCCTTTTTTTTGTACCCTGGCTAATAGCCTCTTCCTTATATCTATTCTCCTCGCTCTGCATATTCTTATTCTCATTCTTCCTGTTGCGTTTCTTCTCTTACACCTTTGGAGATCCTTTGCTCATTTATTTAATCAAGGGTGCTTATTTGATCATCAATCTTTTTATTTGGAGTTTTTTATTCAGTAGCTTATGTCAAGATTGACTGGTTATGAGTCTCTTGCTATAGCCATGTCAATATATGTTATTTTAGGTGATGTTTTAAGCATTGCATGTGATTGAGGGTCTATTTCATGCCTTTGTCTTTGTGACTTTGTCTTCCACAATTTTGTTATTGCTATTGTTTCTGCCGAGTTTACTTTCTTTCTATCATTCCTCTTTTTTCTCTCTCAGCGATTCGTTTCATCTTTTGTGTCGCCTTCTTTTCGTTGCCTTTTTCCTTGTTGCATCTACTATTTTTTTTGCTTCATTTAGCTTTTGAGAGTTTTTGCCACTCCCTACTGTCATTTTCTTCAAGAGGCTTGATTCTTTGGCTTCTAACATTTTTTTCTGTAGATTTCTCAGTGCTAGAAGAGTCCAATCGACCACCACTGAGAAGACAGGTCTTTGCCTATAATAGTTTTCATTTTTGTTTCACTGGACCATCGTAAGAAAGACAGTCAAGTGGTTGCTATAAAATCAAATCAATTGCGTGCTCCCCTACTTTCTGTTAACACCATTCTTTTCTTATGCTTTCTTTCGCTGCATAGAATTCTGGTTAGATTTTCCGTAGAGTATCCATCATTTTTTAAATTTTTTTCAGTTTGGTTTTTTGCATTCAGTTCGAGTATTGGAAACCAATCTCTAATTCTTGAACCTGAGTCTCATTTTACCTTCACCACCCATTTTTTTTAGCTTCTATTTCAAGTTTCCTCTGCTCTGCTTGTGGCTCGGCTCTACCACGCAAGCCCTCCCGAGTGCCGCCTCCAAATCCCCCTCGGTTTCCTCCTCACTCTTCACCACCGACTCTACTCTGCTCTACCCACAGCTTGACTCTTGCACACAAGCCCTCCTGAGCACCACCTCATTTCATGCATTTTCATGCGATCTACTTCCTCTTGTCCCTAGTTTCTAGACTAGGTTGTTTTTTAGTTTGGCCGATTTCAATAGTTTTTTTAGCATTCTTTTTTTAGCTTTTTTTTAGTTATTTTCTTTAGCTTTCATGGTTTGTTTTTAAGGTTGATCATAATTTTATTTTCATTGAAATAAAGTTAGAATCATTTAATTGCATGAAGAAATAAGTTGGCTAGTATAAATCATTTTAATTGAAAGGAACTTAGCATTGTGTTTTATCATTCTCTCTACGAAATTTTTCATTATTAATGTTTTAGTATATTTTTTCCTTAACATTTTTTTTGGAAGATTTATTGGGCTATTTTATACCTCTGTTGACCTTCATAGTTCATGTCAATCACTTTTTTATCACATGCACAATAAAAATTAGCTTCAATTCATTTTCTAGCTCAAGTTATTAATTAAATTTTTTTTTACATTCAATTTAGTTTTCCAACGTTTATCTTGCAGGATTGTCTTGCCTTTTCATTATTAACAGGTTTATTTAGTTTATTTCAGTTTCCTTGCAACTCTTCATTTTTTTTCTTTTGCATGCAATAAATTTAGTTTTCTTTCTCTTTGCATGCAAGAGATTCTTATTGTTATCTGTTAATCAATAAAAGCTTAACCGAGATCTGTTATCTCCTTTGTGTTCTTAGTTTTAGTTTTACCTCAGGTTGTTGTTTTTTCCTTGCATGCCTCCTTTGCATAAGCTTTTATAGCTTTCTGCTGTTCCATGCAAGTGTATATAGTTTGATCTGTGTTCTTTTCTAGGTTCTATTAAGTTTTTTCATTCAGTTTAGGTGTTCTTTACTTTAATCTTCGTATTTAATCATGACCACCCTATTGCCAAAAATAAAGTTAACTAGTACAAATTATCATGTATGGAAAATGCACATGACCTTCATCTTTAGATTTAGACATATTTTAGATATTGCAACTGATGCCAGTTCAAAACCAGTAGCCTCTGCTCCTCAAGCTGACCAAACTACTTGGTAGACTAAAAATGAGGAAGCACTTAGTTTAATCAGGATCTCCTTAAGTCCCAAATTGTATGTTTTAATCTCTACTTGTATAGAAGCCCATCCAGCTTGGGACATCATGAAAAATACCTATGACAGTGTAGACAAAACTCAAAAAATCCAGCTTCAAGACCAACTTGAAGACCTCAGGTATACCGATTTTAACTTTGTTGATGATTTCTTGCTCAAGTTTGATTCAATTAAATTTTTACTAACTAGTTTACAAGTTCCTCTTTCCGATTTAAGGATAATCCACATAATTATTCGTAAATGTTTGCCTAGACAGTTCCAATAGTTTATTACAAATATTTACTCTCAGTTAGCTATTCCTTCTTTAGCATCTCAATTAACCTATGTCATCTTTCAAAATATGTTGCGTCAAGAAGAAGCAAAATTAATTCAATTTGGCATACTTAAAACTCACAAACATGCACATGTCTCTCAAAATCACACTAACAATAGATCTTCTAACACTAATCAAAATAACCAAAACTATCAAAGATCTAACAATACTAATAATTCAAATAATAACTCAGGCCAACAATTTAATGATAATTACAATTCTAGGCCTTCCAATAAATATCATAATAATAATTAGTCAAATAGGCCACATTGCACCTATTAGGGTAAAAATGGTCACTTAATACATAACTGTTTTAAGAAACAAAAGGATGATCAACATAATTCTCAAAACTACTCAAGTGGAAAACCTAATGGAAATCAATCTCATTCTGCTTTTACTATCTATTTTAATGCTTCTAAACCACTTGAATGGATTATTGATAGTGGTGCATCTCAACATGTTACATCTCATAAGGAAGTTTTTGATTCTTTGCGACCCAATTCTATGAATATTCTTGTTTCTTTAGCTGATAATCATTGCTGTCAAGTTGAAGGAACTGGTAATGTTTTTGTTCCAAATGGTAAATTACATGATGTGATTTATGTTCTTGATTTGAAAGCTAACCTTATTTCTGTTCCTCAATTATTTCAAGATTATAAGGTTGAGTTTCATAAAAATAATTTCCATATTATTGATCCCAATACTGATCAGATAGTTGTTGATGCTAAATTGGATGATGATAATCTCTTTAAATTTTATCAATTTGCCTCTCCTAGATATTCTTTACTTACTACTATTGATTTTCATATTTGGCATGAGAGGCTAGGACATTTAAATTTTGATTATATCTCATTAATGCAAAAAGAAAATATGGTAGATGGGCTACCTAAGCTTACTCCTTCTAAGTTTGATTGCAATGGATGTATGAGTGGTAAAATGCATAGAGAATATTTTCCCCATAAATCATCTTGGAGAGCTAATAATAAGTTAGTTCTCATTCATAGTGATCTTTTAGGTCCTATGGAAAATACTTCTATTTCAGGCTCTAAATATGCTTTAACTTTTGTTGATGATTATTCTCATAGAACTTGGATTTATTTCTTACATAGTAAAGATCAAGTCCTTGATATTTTTGCTGAATTTCATGTTTTTGTAGAAAGACAAAGTGGTTGTAAAATTTAGATTCTTAGGACTGATAATGGTACTGAATATGTTAATCACACTTTCCATTCTTATTTAAGATCTTTTGGTATCAAACATGAGCTTACCGTTCCTTGTACACCAGAATAGAATGGTGTGGTAGAACGAAAGCATAGAACAATAGTAGAAATGGCTAGATGCTTTTTACATGCTAGAAATATAGATTATAAATTTTGAGCTAAAGCCATGGCATGCACCACCTATATTCTTAATAGAACTCCTACTAAGGACCTACCAAATAAAACTCCTGAAGAAGTTTGGTCAGGAAGGAAACCCAACTTGTCTCATTTACAAATTTTTGGCTCCACTGCTTATGTTCACACACCTAAATAGAAAAGGAAAAATTTAGATCCTAAATCCTCACCTCATATATTTGTTGGCTATTCTGAGAACACTAAAGGTTATAGAGTTTATGATCCTCTTACTAATAAAGTTCACATAGCTAGAGATGTTTGCATTGCTGAAAATGGTGTCCATGACTGTTCTCAAATTTTAGATTCTGATTTTAGTCACAACACCGTATTTCTTGTGGAGGACCAACCTTTGTCTCTCAACCCTACTCCTCAACTTTCTGCTCCTAATGTTTCTGTTCAATCTATTTCTGCTCCTAACAGTAAGGATAATACCAAGGATAATGATGAACATAAATATAGTAATGATACTCCTAATGATTTTGTTCCTTCTAGTAGTAGCAGTGATGATGATGATGATGGTAATAATCTATTTACTCCTCCTAGTAATATTTTTGTTAATTCTAGGAGAAATCCTAAATGGTTTAAAGATTTACTTAATGAATGCAATGATTATATTTCTAGAATGGGTGGACTTAAACCTAGAAGGATAAACTATTACAATTATGCTCTTATGAGTTCTCTCTCTAAATCTAATGATCCTCAAACCTTTGATCAAGCTAAAAATTAACCTCATTGGAAAACTACTATGCAAGAAGAATATGACTCTTTGATTTCTAATAACACTTGGGATCTTGTTCCTTTACCTCATGGTAAAAATTTGATTTCCTGTAAATGGTTATATAAAACTAAGTTAATTTCCAATAATGAAATTAGTAAATTTAAGGCTAGACTAGTTGCACGTGGCTTTTCTCAAATTGAAGGAATAGACTATAATGAAACCTTGCTCTGATACCATGTTAAAATAATAACAAAATATAGAGAGATAGGAAATTGTTTAATCAATGAGAAAGGAAAAGAAGATTTACCATGAATAATCACAAAACTAGGAGCATTCACCAAATAGAAAAGCAACAAATGAGACAATATTTTGAAGGGGGAAAAGCATAAAAAACCCCCGTGATATAATGAATGTGGCAAAAAATGCCTAAGAATGAGAGAGAGAGAGAGTGAGAGCTTAGCTCATACACTGTTTAACAAGAAGAAGAAACTCATGTGAGAGAGAAGGAGAGCCATCTCTTTTAATAGAGATGTAAGAAAGGAGTTACTTGTAACTCCCATTTTAATGTATGCCACATTTCACTAGTGTGTGAGACAAGTGTAGGATTCCTCATAAGGAGGAATATCTATTTTCCTTAATAAAGGAAATTACAAAAATGACATGTCCTCCCACTTGGACTAGAGGACAAATACAATAGGATACATTGGTTTATCCTTACATATTTACCAAGGAAAGATTAAATTCTAACACAAAAACTAAGATTAAGAATAAATTAGTAGAAAAGATTAGCCAAGAAGTGGCAGTAAACAAAGTCAAGCCTTCTGAGGTAATCAATGAACTACAAACCATTACTCAAAAAATAATTCAAATGTTATTTAAGTTATGCACTGTGGAGAGTTTCATTGCTGAGGCTAGTGAAAAGATTAAAAAGATGGATACTAAAATCCTAGCCAGTGAAAATGCATCCTTAACCAAGCCAGATGCTTTTCATAAGCATATATGCAAAGTTCAACAACTCAGGTGGTTAAGAGAGGACTTGAGGAACCAGGAGGATAAGATATGTGAAAAAGTCACCGAGCTTCAAGCAAAGTTTCTTCCTCACCTCAAAATAATTGAGTGACACATTGTCAAGGGACAAGCCTTAGTTACAACACCTGATATTTTAGTGTTGGAGAAAATCTTTGACATGCATTCAAAAGTTGGTCTTGAGCACATTGCTCTCACCAAATTGAAAGAGGAATGAGAAAACCTCTTAGATTCTCTCATGAAAACCCACAAACACATTTTTGACAAGATGTAAGTACAAGTTTTTGATTTTTGGCATTAATCTCAAAAGGGGGGAAATAATGTATATGCCAAATGTAAAAATATATGCTAAGTGTACTACATAGGGAGCATGCACCATGGGGGAGTAATTTTGTAAAGAGTAAGTTTTGTCATGTATATATGAAGTGTAAGAATAGTTTGAGATATATCGATTTGTATACATTACAAGTTTTGATACTAATGCCAAAGGGGAAGATTGTTATCTCTATTTGAGCATTAGATGTTTTCATTAGTATCAAATTGGATCAGTTGGTTATCTAAGCTGATCAGTCGGTAAAGGGAGAAACAACAAGCCATAAAACACTAGTCAGTTGAATATAAAAGCCTTCATACCAAACATTCACAAGGCGGTACCGAGAGTTAAAAAGGAAAATAGTTTAATCGGGCACCAGAGCATATTTACTGAGCATCAGAGTAAATCAAGCACCAAGCATCATATTTACTAAATATAAAAGCCTTCATACCAAACATTCACAAGCCGGTACCGAGAGTTAAAAAGGAAACTGGTTTAATCAGGCACCAGAGCATATTTACTAAGCATCAGAGTAAACCGAGCACCAAGCGTCAATAAACACCAAGCAACATACACATCGAGAACTAATGTATTCACCGATCAAAATTGGCTGTGTTTACTGAGTTATCCAGGAAACAACATAGTAATCAGGAATGACATATTTATCTATGCAAACGGTTACACAGATTGATAAAATATTTTACCAAGATCAAGGATTATTTATTATGGATGAAATCATTAAATGTAGTGATGATTCCTATGTAATAGTCAGATCTAGGTTAATTTTATACACCGTAGATCTTAGGTTTCCTAAGATATTGTAAACCTAATTAGGTCATGGAAATCATAGCAGTTGCTAGATATTTGTAATTGATGTCATTTTGGACATACAAAAGGAGTGAATCAAGCATATAAAAAGAAGGAGATCTTGAAGCAGTAGCCACCTTCAAGACATCAAAATTCAAACAAGGTTTGCATGAAAGAGTAGTGAGCAGAGATCCAATTCAGTTCATTTAGAAATAGTCAAGGCTAGTGAGCAAAATAGAGGACAATACAATACACGTTAAGGTGATATTTATTCAGTATATCATAGATTTGATTCAGAAAAATTTTAGTTGTCATTTATAGATACCTTTATGTTATTCTCTAATCATTGTAACAGAGTTTGTAAAATCTCCTAACAAAGTAGACTTAACAGTCTGTTTGTAAATCTATTAACCGAGTGCACACTCAAGTAGTGTTGTTTAAATCCTTTCACAATGTAGATCTAGTCCGATCTGTTTGTTACTCCTAATAGGGTAAGATCACTAGAAGTGATCAAAACTTGTAGCCTTAATAAAAAACTTTATTATCTACAGTAGTGAATAATTTGTGGGTGTCATCCCCACCATAATTTTTACCTCCTAACAAGGGTTTTTGTGTAACCAAAATATTAGTGTTATGTGTTACATTTCATGATTGATCTATTGTTTCATTTCATGTACTTTACACTTACAAAGTCATTTGAATGAATGTTTCATACAATGGATTCAGTTGGTTAGTTAGTTACTACTATTTTCAGATTGAGTATTTAGTTAAAAGTTTTTGAGGGTACTGATTCACCCCTCCCCTTTTAGTCCCTTATCTTTCCATTCCAACAGAGTCTATTTGTGTGCTAGAAGGAATATGCTTGATGGACTGACTGCAAAATATACTTGGGCTATGAAGAATTATAGTGAACTCTCTTGAACTTGATTGAAATGAGTTCAGAGTGGTTTGCTAAGGCACAAGATTCTTTGCTTTTATTTCCACCCATCTTTAAAAAATGATATGTGTTATCTACACACAACTTTAAGTGGTAGGCCAACCTTAATCTTTCTATGAACTTCCTTGAACCTCACCGAACCCCTTGGAACCTTTTTGAACATAATTCAAAGTGGTTCAAACTGGTTCATAGCATTCTTAAGTACAATGGAACTTGATTGTTACTTAAGTATCAAAGTACTTAGACCTAATTGGACACAATTGAATCCCAAGATGAATCAAAAGTTTGACAGACAAATACGAGACAATCGAAAGAAAAACCAAAGATTGATTTGACATTCACAAAAGGGCTACTAATTAAAACAATTTTTTAGGATGAAAACATGGAGACTCCAAAATAGGGGCTAACATCAGCTCTGAGTGGGGAAAATGCTTTGGGAACATGGCGCAAAGAACTCAAAATCTCTGGTAATGCAAAAATAAATAGGGAAATGAAAAAGACAAACCAAAACAGAAACAGAAAGGAACTACTAAACTAATATGTACAAAACAACACTTGAAAGGATAGTAGAACTTGTATAGATTTAAGTCTTGCCCATTGTAGGAAAATGATAAGATTGTTCCATCTGGGTATATCAGATGAAAAGTATTTGGTCCTAACTCCTTCTATATCTTGAATGGTCCCTTCCACAAGGATTTAAATTTTCCATGGGCTCCTTTCTCTTATCCCAAAAAAGTACTTCATCACCTTTCAGAAACTTACGTGGTTTTTCTTTCATATCAAAAATTCACTTGACTTTTTCTTGGTGTTCTATGATTCTATCAACCAACTTATCTCTTTCTTCTTCTAACTTGATTAAGTACATAACTCTTTTTTCCAAAGAAATCTAGAAAAAATGATCCTCAATGGTTGTTTGTAACTTCGACGCAGACAACTCCAATGACAAAGATACTTGTGCACCTATACCATACACGAGCTCAAATGGGGCCATGTTGATTTCTCTTTTCTGGGTGATTTTGTCTACCCATAGGGATTTATACAATTTCCTATGCCAATTCTTTCTATTATTATCTGCCATTTTTTTCATAATGGCAATCAAGTTTTTATTACTTGATTCCGCTTGCCCATTACCCTTGGGAAATAATTATAAAAAATGTGCCAAGGTAATGTTGTGCTCATAACAAAACATTGTCAACTCTTCAGATGAGAAATATGTGGCATTATATGCAACACATTTTTAGAGGTGCTCCGAAATGAACCAGTATGTGATCCTTCAAAAAGTCACAGACTATCTGTGAATTATCTTTCTTGGTAGGAATTGCTTCTACCCATTTTGTAAAGTAGTCTATTTCTGTCAAGATATACATATGCCCAATAGTGGAATGAGGGTTCAAAATCCCTATAAAATCTAAACCCCATTATTTTAAAGGGTTCATCCATGACAACTAGCCTCAAAGATAAGACTACAAGTTGTGGCTTTCCTGTGAATAAATGACATTTTTCACAATTTCTAACATATGAGTAGGCATCTTTGAATATGCCCAACCAGTAGAAATAATTCCAGAGGATCTTAAAAGATGTGACCATTGAAGAGAAATTCCCCCCACACACTTCTTCATGAAAAGTCTTCATTAATTGTTGTTGTTGGTCTCTATCAACACACCTCAAGAACGTTCCGTCAATACCCCTTTTATGTAAGACACATTTTGAAATCACATACTTCCCTGCCTTTAGTCTCAGATTATATTTTTCTTTAGATGTGAGGTGTTCTGGAAAATCTCCATATGTCATGTAATATGTCACATCAAAAAACCATGAATCTTTAAAACTTACCAATAACACATAAGGTGACTCTTCTATTGTTTCTTCTAAACCTTCCACATTTTCAGCCATAAGCTTTCACAAACCCTGTCCTCAGATTAGTTTAGTAGGCTTAATTGTTAGATCATACTCTTGAATCTTTTCTACCCAGGTTTCTCTCTTGTTCATTCCAACCTCCTACTACGTTAGTATGCTTTTTGCTACAGTGTCTGGTACATACACAATTGAGTGGGAATGAAGGATATTGTACCTGAAGTGTTTTCTTCTTTGACAATGACAAAAGCTTATTTTTTGATAGGTAAATACTTGAGTTCATGATTCTCTAGTGGAGTAATAATGAACGCGATAGGTGCTTCTTCTCTAGTGTCAACTTTCTAGGTCAGAATACCAGACAAAGTATGATCGGAAGCATAATAGTAAATGATGAAATCTTTCCTGAAGTCTGGATTGATTAGGGTTGGAGCATGAGCTATAGTAGTTTTAATATCATTGAAATCTTTTTTACCTTCTTTATTCCATTGAAAAATTTGTTTTTCATTCATTATTTCTATGATATGTCTGGTATAGATGCTTTATAGAAATTTATCTAACCAAAAAAAGATTTAACCCCACTTCTGTTGAAAGGAAGGCTAAGCTGTTGAATAGATCTCACTTTGTTCAAGTCTATTTTGATTCCTCCCTTTGAAACTATATGCCCTAAAATCTTTCCTTTAGTTACACAAAAGACTGACTTTTTTGCTTTTAGTGATATACCATGATCCTTGTATCTCTGCAACACTACTTTCAAATCCCTCATACAGTGCTTCATTTTCTTAGAGAAAATTGTCAAGTCATCCAAATAAACCACAATGATCTTATTCCTCAAATCCTTGAAAGAAGAGTTCATAGCCCTTTGAAAAGTGGCACCTGCATTGATCAACCCGAAAGGCATCTTGTTATACACAAAAGTTCCCCAAGGTGTGACAAAAGTATTTTTATGCCGGTCCTCTTCAACCACACTTATTTGATTATAATTGGAGAAACTGTCGAGAATTGACATCATTTCAGAGATCGCTACAGTTTGGAGTAAATGTTCCATGACAGGTAGGGCATAATTATCTTTCAAATTGGCCTGGTTCAAATTGTGAAAGTCCACACATGTCCTTATTTCACCATTTTTCTTTCTCACAAGGACAATATTCACTACCCATGTAGAGTGATGGATGGGGTAGATAATTCTAGCTTTCAACATTTTACCCACTTCTTTCAAGATAGCCTCAGACACTTTAGGATTATAGTTCCTAATCTTTTGTCAGAAAGGTGTGGCATCTAGCTTCAGGGAAATATGGTGTTGGAGTCACCCATTTTAAAAATCCTTTAGGTTGTCATAGCTCCATGCAAACACATCTTGATAGATGATTAATAATTTTTGCAAAATCTATTTCTCTAGAGGGGAACATGACTTGCTGACATAAATCCACTTGGGTTCTATTACACTCCCAATATTAATCTTATAATATTCATTCAATATCTCAAAATGTAGAGTTTTTTCTTTGGAAAAACTATCATCTTTCCTAGAGAATAGGCACTCAAGGGACATCATACCTTTGGGGATTTTGTTTCCCTTTAGTTGGATCACATCTCCATGGGCTTTTGAATCTGAACAAAATTCTTTGCATTCATTATGAGATCCTTCAAAATACATAGATGCGAACACCTGGGTGCATGCTATGAAGCCTTTGATGTGAGAATCTCCTTTGAATACTTTCCAATGTTCAATATTATCTAGAAATGATGGCCTATAGATCATTTGCACCTGATATGTATCTTTTTTAAAATTTGGGTGTGGCAGCAATAATGAAGCTGATATTTTAAGGGAATCATTTCAAGAATTCATGTTCCAATTGAGGAATAGATTCAATAGAAAAAGTGTCAAAGAAATCTATCTCATCCCAGATTAGATTATGATAATTCTTCAGCCGTTCATTCTTTGCAGTGAAAAAAGCCCACACTTGTTTAACAATCAACTCAGAATCACCTTTTGCAACTAGTGTCCTTATTCCCCTAGACTTTAC